>OX578134.1:10767256-11367256 GCA_951213105.1 Amaurobius ferox
ACCATCAAAAATAAATAAAATTATATATTTATATAGGCATATAGTTTTACTTTAAGTGCCGGACGAAATATTGTCATCCCTGTTGCATAAGTATTTGAGCATACATTAGTCAGACAGATAGATAGATATGCATGGTTCGAATCCAGATTGGAGTATGGGTTTTCTACGAACACAAAGAACTGCCGTATTTTAGAACGAACTAAAGTAATAGCAATTTCCTTTGCAATACATATGCGCTGAAAACTTCCATCGGTTCTAACAAAAGTGAACAATTCAATAACGTAGATGGCGGCATCAGTTAGTGTCTCTGTAAGAGACGAGAAGAAGTACTATTTTAAAAATCCCGAAATTTGTCCATTAATCGTTGGAATCCATATAAAGTTTGTTTGAAAGAGATATATGAATTAATTATTTGCTCTTTCCGATGGTTTTAAGATGGAAAGTACATGATTATGTTTTCGGTGTCTAATAAATTTACAGTATATTGTTTAAAATTTCAATCATCGAAGGACAAAAGTCATTCACCTTTCGATCAAATAAAATTGAATTGTTTCCGATAATAAATACTCAATTTCGCACAGATTAAAATATATGTGAAGGGAGGGCTCCACTCGAATTTCTTCTACAATTTATATTGGGACGCATTGAAGTTCTAATATTGCAATATCGTAGTTATTAAAATTCCACAGGCAAAATGTTCTTTTAAGCTTACCCTATGGTGTTGCCTTCCTTATATAAACTTAAATTAATTTAAACACATCCGTGAGTTCTGCATAATCAAATATGTACCATTAAATGCAAAAGTTAATTAATAAATGGTGTTTAATTTTCCGTTTAGGGTTAATGCAGTAGATGACGCCATCAGCAACAGTGCTATAGACGATATGGCACAAATCTATCGTAAACGGGAAAGTTTTTTCGAATTCAAATAACTAAAAAGAAGTAATTCGAATTTTTAAAAAATACGCCGAAGAGTATGGACACTGGGCCTAATTGCATATGTATCAGATTTCATGGCGTGCAAAGGTTACATTTTTCGCTACAGACGAAAACACAGACATCTTTCTTTATAATTTAACGAGTAGAAAATAGCATTTTTATTTACAGTATATTAACAGCATGCATTTCGATACATTGAATCAGCTCTGATACCTTGAATCAGCTCTGATACCTTGAATCAGTCCTGATACACTGAATCATGCTGTAAATAACAAAGCATTTTAATTCCAGACAAAAGTTATAAATGTACCTTCAGAAAAATTTGTAATAATATTTTTTTCTATATAGAAGAAGCATCACTTGCGATCTAATTTCTCTAATATATCTACTTCCTAAACAACAGTCTGTCGGACATTAATTCACATTAAGTTTTATGTTTTTCTATATCATACATAAATGTAATGAAGCTACATAGAGCACAACGAAAGGTACAGAAAATTGACAATATAAAAAACAATCCTAATGCTTGTGTAACCTGGAAAAACATGTATATCCATTTTATCATTAGAAAAAAAGAAGATAATATCATTTGTTTCGGTGTAGCTGTCACCCTACTCTTTGGGTGTGGTCACGACTTATGGTGTCACATAGAGTATGCTATAACAAAAAATCTAAAAAATAGCTTTAACAATTGATCGTGGACTTTGGACTAGTTGAGCTATAAGGCCAAATCATATGTTTCTTTTATCTCTGATGGTATATGACCTGCAAGAGAACATCGTATTGACGACCCTAATTTTGGGAAATAAATAATTTGACCAGATTTCAAAGTAATTCATGTTTTTTTCATCTCGTTTTATATGCAATCGTCAAAAACTGCTCTGGGGTAAGGATATGTTGCCAATTCTAAACAAGGAATATTGAACATCCAATTTATTTTTCCAGGTAAGTTGTTTAGGTAAGTTGTTTGTCAAGGTAAATTGTTTAGAGAAGTGTTCAGAGTTGCAAGATTTTTAACGAATGAGCCTAATGATTACCTGCAGTAAAATAGTATTTTAACGACGACTCCATACAAATTCCTTAAAATACCAATAAAGTTGGAAAGGAGACTGTATACGATTTTGCAAAGTTGACTGTATCTGAGGAAGGTACTTGGAAGTTCTTTATCCTTGCATTTTAATCATTAAATTTGCTAAAAAATTAGTTCTTCATACATGGCAGTATTATCTAAATATGTCTTTAAATAAGGATTATTTTCTTTTTAGGGTTAAATGTTTTATCCCAGTCATTGTTGGCAAACTGTTTTACATGATAACATTGACGCACATAATTTAAATAAATGCTTGATTTTCTTTATTACCGGACATGATCCTTTTATGGGATTAGATATAGATGTTTAAATAATCAGTTTCACAGACTGATTATTTAAACATCTATAAAGTGCTCATCTTTAATGGATGATAATGTTAATCTTTACCTGTAAATATACGATATGTTTCCATTTAAAGAGCAGGGTACTGTAAAGTCCAAATGGTTTGCATGAACTCTGAAGACATCAAATCTATCTCCAAAGTTATGACTGGTTAATATTTTATTCTGATAGCTGATCAAATATCTGAGGGTTTGCGTTGATCATTCTGGTTTTTTTTTTTGTTTTTTTGTAATTTTGTAACTTTTTATCTTTATGGTACTTTAAGATATTAGTTACGGTCGTAAGAAGTCTTCAATGCCATTGTTTCTCTATGTGGAAGGAATGTGCCCAGCAACCAGCCAGATGTACTGGTACCTATTTCTGGCATGTTTTAATAGGTTTGATATTGTTATTTTATTTTTGATTTTATTATCCCTTTCGTTATTTCCGTGTTTTTTACCCAGCCGTCTTTTGTAACTACATTTGGCGAGCTGCATGGTCAAGATAATGATTGTAATTTAAAAAAGAGTGACAAGATTTAAGACTTATAACAGGGGGTGCAACGACCCAGTGATTAGCAAGCGGGGTTGGATTCGGCGACCCTAGTTCGATTCCCGTCTCTATCTAAATTGTCGCCGTGTTCACGAGAAGTATGGGGACGTTACATATATGGATTTGTAAGTCCTTACAAGAGGTTGGTAATAGGCGTAGGTGGGTAAAGTCCCTGTGGATGCCGCCCCCACTGGATTTTGGTCTAAATGGGATGGCACTTCCCATCCATCTAAACAAATGTCTTATACCTTCATATAGATCGGACGGTTTAGGTCGAAGAAAAAAGAAGGCTTATAACAGGCTTCGTAAAAAATTAATAGCGGAGATATTGTGCTGTACTTAATTTTATCGCTACGTTATTAATCGAACGTTTTATAAATAATTGATATAATATTCGTCAACATTAATAAAACTAACTAAGCACGGGTTAACACAGTTATTCGTTAGAGAACTACTAGATTTAATATATGATGAAAATTAATTATGCTAAAATACATACATTTATTATGTTAAATTATGCTGTAAATGAAAGATACATTTGTTTGAATAAATCAATTCACTCAGAATGTCTAATAATTAAAGTTAAATATTGAATAAATGTAATGTAAAATGTTAAAATGATTAATTATTGACCTTTGCTAATATGTTAACCTATCAGCATGGCAAGGATCTCCTTTTCAGAAATTAGAGGGTATGTCCTCTCATAAAGTGCAATGTTAAAAATGTTATTTTGTTAAATTAATTAATAAAATTAACCATAACAACTGGAACCATTTTTGTTTAAGTCTCTTCTCTTAGATCAATGGGAACATAGCCTAATGTATGTCTTAGAGAGCGTTGATCATTTCTAAGATGTTTCCAGAAAAAAAAATCTGATGTGGGCAACACATGACTTTCCTTATATAATGTAATGAATTTACTACTTTTACAGTAAAAAAATAGGTTTTTCTTATAGTAGATACTAATATTCTTTCCAAGATATTGAATTTTCGACAATTAGTTGTAATTTTCATTGATTTAGCGTCATTTTTATCCATTTGGCGAGATTTTCGTTAATTTGGCAACATTTCAAAAATTCGCCAAGCTGGCGACATTCCACAAAATCCGTCGCCAAAATCTCGCCAAATCTCGTCTCGTTATGGACGACGAAATACGTTGTTCTTACAGCAGATAAATTATTATTGGCGTTCAAATACAAAATATTACTCAAAGTATCTTTTTTCATGAATGGAACGAGCTAGATCCACGAGAATGATGTCACCCAATTTATCGCATGGTATAACATATGAAAAGTGAACATGTTTCTCAATAGGAAATATTGTTTATTTCATTTTATATGACTTTTTGATAATTTTTTTAAAAAATGTGCAATATCTCGAGAACGGTTCATGTTAGCTTTCTAAAATTTATGTCAATCGTTTCCTAATGAAAAATTACATAAGAAATGTCTATTTACGTAACTTTATTAGTGGTTTTGATTTTTTGACGATTTTTTAAAAATTTTATCCGAAAATTTAGGGGGGTTCTGAACATTCGATTGCGTATAAAAACAATAGGCTTCCAGTGTTTACAGATTGTGATTTTTGTACCAAATTTGGTTCGAATCAGTCCATTCGTTCGTCAGTTATCGTCTCCACAGACTCACTGACACACACACACACACACACACACACACACACACACAGACATCACTTCAAAAATGTTTGATTCGTGATCAGGGATGCTTGAAACGTGCTCTCCCGTCGAAAACTCGAATTCGAATTTTCGACCCCGTCACAATACTGTCCTTATACATTATGTATATAAGGAAAGTAACAATTGGCTATAGTTACAAAATGAATCAAAAAAAATTCTTAAATATGTCATAGGAATTGTCACTTTATGCTTGATTTTATGCAAGATAATAAATTAGTCTATATTTAGTATGTTACAACTATCTGTTTGTAAAAATTTCACATTCATGGACATTTAAAAAATAATATAATAAGTTTGTAATCTTATCCTTCGAAAGTCTACAGAATACCGCCGTGGCCAGAAAGACCGGGGTTTTACACATGTGACATTTTCGCAGATTTTAGATTTTGATAACATATTTCATTGCTTGCTAAATATTTAAAAACAATGTAATATCTGAGGAATTGCTATTTATATTATCCTGAACAATTATGTCCTAGATTTCGATTTCAAAATTACTATGAAAAAGTTTAAATATTTACTGTGTTTTGAAAGGCTTAACATCTCGAATATATATTTTTAATTACTAAAAACTGCTAATAATTTAAAAACATTTCATTTTAGCAGCTTCAAAATCATTTCATTGCTTTTTTCGTGTAAAAATACATAGATAAGGACTATTCGCGTGAGCAAATTAAAATGTTTCATAATTCATTCAACATTAATTTCGAAGTTTCTTTTCAGTTTAATTTTTGTTTCATCACCCGTTAAAGTATGAAAACATTTGGTCTTGCAGAATCAGAGGATGCACCAGGTGCCCCTTTCATACCCCAAATAACAGTCATTGGTGAGTTTCAGAATTTTCCTTGAAACCCTGTATTTCTCAATGTAAAGTAAATTTGTGCCTGTAAGAAATATTTGTGTTTCCCACTCTGTCTATTTAAATAGCATTTTATGTTCATGATACTTCAGAAGTGATAATTGAATTCTTCAAATCCAATTTGATTATAGTGTATTGTCTAGCTTTTTCCAGTTAATTCCTGAAACCATTACAAAACTTTTTCAGTACAATGCTACTCATTTACATCAGAATTTAATGTCTTGAAATGGAATTTGTAAAGATCCACCTTTTCCTTGTGCATCAAAGCATCTTTCAATTAAAATCTCATTAACTTCCAATTAGCAATGCAGATGTATTTTCAGAATGTAGTTTTAAAGTTCGAACCTTTCAATTCCCAATGAAATTTATTCATGAACAACCTTGTGAAGTATTTTGTGGAATATTTCATGCACGTTGACGCAAATTAATACCTTTTAATATTAGACTTTGATTAAAATGTTGCAAATGTTTGACGAGTTCTTTTAAGTTATACATAGTTTTCATTTATGAGTGCAATGTGCTAAATACTTTAATTCCTAGTAAAATCTTAACTTCTAGTACTTAAACTAAATACCCACACACTATATGTATATATATATATATATATATATATATATATATATATATATATATATATATATATATATATATATATATATATATATATATATATATATATATATATATATATATATATATATATATATATATATATATATAAATATATATATATATATATATATATATATATATATATATATATATATATATATATATATATATATATATATATACATTTATATGTATATTGTATATATATATATACACATATATATATATATATATATATATATATATATATATATATATATATATATATATATATATATATATATATATATATGTATATATATATATGTATATATATATATATACATTTATATGTATATTGTATATATATATACATTTATATGTATATTGTATATATATATATACATGTATATATATATATATATACATATATATGTATATATATATATATATATATATATATATATATATATATATATACATATATATATATATATATATATATATATATATATATATATATATATATATATATATATATATATATATATATATATATATATATATATATATATATATATATATATATATATAAAAATAAATTATTAAATCCAAAGTTAGAATGTATGTAGTAACTCATAATACACTATTCCAAAATTTTCTACAAATACAAAGAAATTAAGACAAAAAGAGGAAATAATAAAGCATAATGCAAGTCATAAGGACAAAGACAATCAACAAATTTCAAAAATGAGGAATGCAAATAAGAAAACAAAAAAATCAAGCAAAAAAGCTTGCACATGGAGGAGATTTAGGCTTACGAGATTAGGCTTACGAAAAGTTCATTTCGAAAAAATTCTCATCGGGTCCATATATCTTTTCGAAATGAACACAAAAATGCTTGTTTCTGAAACACAAGATAGATTTTATCTATAAACTTGTGTTATATGGACGACAAGCATAAAGATTGGAACAATAAAGGAAACATAAATACCTCAAAACGCACCTCTTCAGTGCAACCATGACGAGCAAAATATGACTGGATCATCGTTGCCATATGCCAAAATGAAAAGATGTGATTTGCTGTTGCCAAAGAGAGTAATAAAAACAGTACTGCGCAAAAGCAATAAAATGAGTTATTCAACTGCTAAAGCTTCGAGATAAAAAGATGAAAATATAATTGCAGGAGAATGAAGAAGTACGGCTAAAATAAGATAATAAGGGGAGAATATGAGAATTTTAGGCTAATCGAAACTTATTAACTATACTATTGACTAAATATGCAGGATATTGATACATTTTACTGGTAATTTTGAGGTTATTAATGTGCAAAGCATGAAATTTTTTATCTGATAATCTATAAATTCTAAAAAGTTGATTAAGTATAATATTTCTAAACAATTGAATCGAGTTGCAGGAATTAAAAGGTAATAATTTATTAATATTAAATTTAAAAAAATCTTTTTTATCATATAATTTAGTAACTATCCCATGAGCAGGTTCTATAATTAGATTTAAATCCAAATAATAAACATTATTACTAATAGAAGTTTCATTAGGTATTAATTCCAAATTATCCGGATAGAAATCTATATCTATGACATAGTTATCAGTAAATACAAGACAAATCAGATCATCTACATATCTATAAATTTTATAATCAGTTGAAGTAAAGAATTTTTCATAATGATATAGGTATAAATTAGCTAACATACTGCTACTACAGCCACCTTGTGGAACACCTGAGACTTGTAAGTATAATTTATTACCTTGAAAGATATAATTATTGAAAAGAACAAAATGGAGAAGCTTAGGAAAATTGGTAAATTTTGTAAGATTAGAATGTTTAGTAATATAAGCATTATATAAAGCTAAAATGACATCATATAGATCAGTGATCTTAATATTATTAAATAGATCTTTAAAATCAAAAGTTTGAAATCCTATTATTTTACCATGCGTTTTTAATTTATTTTTTAATTCCTTACTGTTATTTAGAATAATGTAGCTATCACCAGAATCTCGTAAATTGCTATTTAGTACATTTAAATAATTTAGTAATAATTTACTAGCAGTGGTAGAGTATGAATTATGACCACTAGTAACAGTTCTAAATTTAATAGGATTTTTATGAAATTTAGGTATAAGCACAATATATGGAAATGTGAAAAATTTATTATTAATATCTAAATCACTATACATATTGATAATTTTCAATTTGATACTATTAAGGGAGTGTGAATCAATTTTAAATAGACTATTATTTTTTAAATAATCTAGCAGATATTGAATATAGAATTTTTTACAAATAATAGCATAATTATTAGAGGCTTTATCTACATAAGTAATAACAAAAGATCTATGTAAATCATTAACAGAATGCTTTATATTATCCATATTATATATGGATCTAGATAAATTAATACTACAAATGGTATTTTTAATAGATCTTAAAATAGTAAATTTCCACATATTAAATGCCTCTAAAGGCTGAGCATATTTAGAAGCTAATCCATAAATAAATTTATCAAGGTCCAGATTGATTGACTTTAACACTTGTTTAGAATTATTACATGAAGGTAACCTGAATTTAGTGCCAAATGACATTATAGTTCTTAAAGATTTATCTTTTACAATGGCTAAGTCTCCAGTAACTATATGACCCAATTGTGGATTTATAAATTCAGCATAATTATCAGCACTACAAATACATTCACCATCTAAATTTGTTGAGGAATCTATGTCGACTGAGAGAGATTTTGAAATTGCATTGTAATTAAAAATGGTTCTTCCAATAGGCTTGTTATATTTAAAAGTTTTTGTAACATTCAAATCCTTTACAGGCAATAAATGATGAAATTGATTAAATAAATTCTTAAAGTTTATGGAATTATAAATAGGATGCTTAAATGATATTACACAATAAGAATTGGAACAGTTATTATGATGAAATTGATTAAGTTTTATTTTTAAATATTTTGATCTAGTAATGAGCAAATCATAGAAAATATGATTAAAATGTTCATTAGTAAGATTTAACTTTAAGAAAATAGCATAAACTGTGTTTAATTGTTTTTTCTTAACTGCAAATACCCATGATTTAATAAATTTCCATTGATATGTGTTATTGAATTGTTGATGCATACTTTTAATCTCCGCTTTAATATCATATTGGGAGGAGCTTCCTTTACCGCGTTTAAATCTTTTGAGTTTAGCCAATTTACTATTATGTAAAAGAGGTTTAAAAAAAAGGTGATTAAAAATAGAATATTTATTATCTACAAAATTATTCTTAACAATATTACCATTGAGATATAACTGATTTAATCCATATGGAAACAGAGTACAATGTGATTTAATATAGAAGTTTTCAAAGAATAATCTATCAGCAGTATTTATTTTAATGTCCAAAATATGTATAGTTATATTTTCAAAACCATGATGAGCAAAGTGTTTATATTCGATTTTATTAGAAGTAGGAAGAAAATTATTATTGTGGATATATTTTTTAACATGATCTCTATGTACATTCATACGTAGATGAATAGGATTACTGGTTTGTCCTATATAAGATATATTACATATATTACAAGATAATTTGTAGATGCAATTAAAAATTTTACAGAAAGTCTTATGACTATTTAGATTAGTAATTTGTGAGTTAGAAGCATATGGGCAGGTTTTACAATTTTTATTCTTACATTTATTGAAGTTATAATTTTTAGCTGGGCAATTATTATATCCAAAACAATCCATGGCACACTGTTGGTAAAATGATAACGGTCTAAACAATTCCCAACTAAATTGTAAATACCGGGCAATATTTATCAAATTATATAATAACAAGAATAAATATATTTGCCAGTCACTAAATCAAATAAGATGTGTAATTCATAAGAGTTAAAGTAATATAAAGAGAATAGCATTAACATTTATAAATAATATAAATAAAAATAAAATAATTGCTTATATATAAAAATATATACAACTAAGTCCATGTAAAACCTAATAAAATGTAATAAGTAGGATATTACAAGATAAAAAGAATTGATTAACAATATAAATATAATCAGTTCTAAACTAGATTAATTAAAACACAAGGTATAATAAAATATATACTGTGTAAATCTGGAATTCACATAGAATCCTGTCCAAAAAAGTAATAAAAAGATTGCACTAAAAAGTACAGTTTATAAAAGGTATCTATAACATCAATACAAAAATCCCAATTGCAGTTACCCAGTCATAAAAACACAAAACCAATAAATTAGTAAGAAATAATAACGATAGATGGCAGCACTAGAATAAGATACTTCTAATATTTAATTACTAATAGCGAAGAAAATTTGCAGTTAGATTTAAAAAACGATAGATGGCAGCACTAGATTAAGGAAATTCTAATATTAAATTACTAATAGCTAAAGAATAATTGCAATACAAATATTTACCAAATAATAAAACAGAAAGGAAGACAATAATTAATAATACTTTAAGCAAAAATATAATAAGTAACCTTTGCAAATAAAAGAAAAGAATAAATTAGGAGAATGAGCCACAATAAACTACAATTAACAATGGATGAAAGTAGAGAAAGTAATACATAATAAAAAATTAAAATGAATTAAAATAAATTCTATTACTAAATTTAGCGCAAATGCAGCATAAATTTGAATAGATAGCAAATAGAATGTTTCTTTAATACGAAGCATACAAAAGGAATTAGGAATAAGGATAGTTCATAAATGAAAAGTTAGATAAACTAAACAGCGTAGTATAAGAATGTGAATGACAATGCAATATACATTTAATTTATTGCGCAAATGCAGCTAATAAATAAAATGTTTTCAATATAAAAATAAATTATTAAATCCAAAGTTAGAATGTATGTAGTAACTCATAATACACTATTCCAAAATTTTCTACAAATACAAAGAAATTAAGACAAAAAGAGGAAATAATAAAGCATAATGCAAGTCATAAGGACAAAGACAATCAACAAATTTCAAAAATGAGGAATGCAAATAAGAAAACAAAAAAATCAAGCAAAAAAGCTTGCACATGGAGGAGATTTAGGCTTACGAGATTAGGCTTACGAAAAGTTCATTTCGAAAAAATTCTCATCGGGTCCATATATCTTTTCGAAATGAACACAAAAATGCTTGTTTCTGAAACACAAGATAGATTTTATCTATAAACTTGTGTTATATGGACGACAAGCATAAAGATTGGAACAATAAAGGAAACATAAATACCTCAAAACGCACCTCTTCAGTGCAACCATGACGAGCAAAATATGACTGGATCATCGTTGCCATATGCCAAAATGAAAAGATGTGATTTGCTGTTGTCAAAGAGAGTAATAAAAACAGTACTGCGCAAAAGCAATAAAATGAGTTATTCAACTGTTAAAGCTTCGAGATAAAAAGATGAAAATATAATTGCAGGAGAATGAAGAAGTACGGCTAAAATAAGATAATAAGGGGAGAATATGATAATTTTAGGCTAATCGAAACTTATTAACTATACTATTGACTAAATATGCAGGATATTGATACATTTTACTGGTAATTTTGAGGTTATTAATGTGCAAAGCATGAAATTTTTTATCTGATAATCTATAAATTCTAAAAAGTTGATTAAGTATAATATTTCTAAACAATTGAATCGAGTTGCAGGAATTAAAAGGTAATAATTTATTAATATTAAATTTAAAAAAATATTTTTTATCATATAATTTAGTAACTATCCCATGAGCAGGTTCTATAATTAGATTTAAATCCAAATAATAAACATTATTACTAATAGAAGTTTCATTAGGTATTAATTCCAAATTATCCGGATAGAAATCTATATCTATGACATAGTTATCAGTAAATACAAGACAAATCAGATCATCTACATATCTATAAATTTTATAATCAGTTGAAGTAAAGAATTTTTCATAATGATATAGGTATAAATTAGCTAACATACTGCTACTACAGCCACCTTGTGGAACACCTGAGACTTGTAAGTATAATTTATTACCTTGAAAGATATAATTATTGAAAAGAACAAAATGGAGAAGCTTAGGAAAATTGGTAAATTTTGTAAGATTAGAATGTTTAGTAATATAAGCATTATATAAAGCTAAAATGACATCATATAGATCAGTGATCTTAATATTATTAAATAGATCTTTAAAATCAAAAGTTTGAAATCCTATTATTTTACCATGCGTTTTTAATTTATTTTTTAATTCCTTACTGTTATTTAGAATAATGTAGCTATCACCAGAATCTCGTAAATTGCTATTTAGTACATTTAAATAATTTAGTAATAATTTACTAGCAGTGGTAGAGTATGAATTATGACCACTAGTAACAGTTCTAAATTTAATAGGATTTTTATGAAATTTAGGTATAAGCACAATATATGGAAATGTGAAAAATTTATTATTAATATCTAAATCACTATACATATTGATAATTTTCAATTTGATACTATTAAGGGAGTGTGAATCAATTTTAAATAGACTATTATTTTTTAAATAATCTAGCAGATATTGAATATAGAATTTTTTACAAATAATAGCATAATTATTAGAGGCTTTATCTACATAAGTAATAACAAAATATCTATGTAAATCATTAACAGAATGCTTTATATTATCCATATTATATATGGATCTAGATAAATTAATACTACAAATGGTATTTTTAATAGATCTTAAAATAGTAAATTTCCACATATTAAATGCCTCTAAAGGCTGAGCATATTTAGAAGCTAATCCATAAATAAATTTATCAAGGTCCAGATTGATTGACTTTAACACTTGTTTAGAATTATTACATGAAGGTAACCTGAATTTAGTGCCAAATGACATTATAGTTCTTAAAGATTTATCTTTTACAATGGCTAAGTCTCCAGTAACTATATGACCCAATTGTGGATTTATAAATTCAGCATAATTATCAGCACTACAAATACATTCACCATCTAAATTTGTTGAGGAATCTATGTCGACTGAGAGAGATTTTGAAATTGCATTGTAATTAAAAATGGTTCTTCCAATAGGCTTGTTATATTTAAAAGTTTTTGTAACATTCAAATCCTTTACAGGCAATAAATGATGAAATTGATTAAATAAATTCTTAAAGTTTATGGAATTATAAATAGGATGCTTAAATGATATTACACAATAAGAATTGGAACAGTTATTATGATGAAATTGATTAAGTTTTATTTTTAAATATTTTGATCTAGTAATGAGCAAATCATAGAAAATATGATTAAAATGTTCATTAGTAAGATTTAACTTTAAGAAAATAGCATAAACTGTGTTTAATTGTTTTTTCTTAACTGCAAATACCCATGATTTAATAAATTTCCATTGATATGTGTTATTGAATTGTTGATGCATACTTTTAATCTCCGCTTTAATATCATATTGGGAGGAGCTTCCTTTACCGCGTTTAAATCTTTTGAGTTTAGCCAATTTACTATTATGTAAAAGAGGTTTAAAAAAAAGGTGATTAAAAATAGAATATTTATTATCTACAAAATTATTCTTAACAATATTACCATTGAGATATAACTGATTTAATCCATATGGAAACAGAGTACAATGTGATTTAATATAGAAGTTTTCAAAGAATAATCTATCAGCAGTATTTATTTTAATGTCCAAAATATGTATAGTTATATTTTCAAAACCATGATGAGCAAAGTGTTTATAATCGATTTTATTAGAAGTAGGAAGAAAATTATTATTGTGGATATATTTTTTAACATGATCTCTATGTACATTCATACGTAGATGAATAGGATTACTGGTTTGTCCTATATAAGATATATTACATATATTACAAGATAATTTGTAGATGCAATTAAAAATTTTACAGAAAGTCTTATGACTATTTAGATTAGTAATTTGTGAGTTAGAAGCATATGGGCAGGTTTTACAATTTTTATTCTTACATTTATTGAAGTTATAATTTTTAGCTGGGCAATTATTATATCCAAAACAATCCATGGCACACTGTTGGTAAAATGATAACGGTCTAAACAATTCCCAACTAAATTGTAAATACCGGGCAATATTTATCAAATTATATAATAACAAGAATAAATATATTTGCCAGTCACTAAATCAAATAAGATGTGTAATTCATAAGAGTTAAAGTAATATAAAGAGAATAGCATTAACATTTATAAATAATATAAATAAAAATAAAATAATTGCTTATATATAAAAATATATACAACTAAGTCCATGTAAAACCTAATAAAATGTAATAAGTAGGATATTACAAGATAAAAAGAATTGATTAACAATATAAATATAATCAGTTCTAAACTAGATTAATTAAAACACAAGGTATAATAAAATATATACTGTGTAAATCTGGAATTCACATAGAATCCTGTCCAAAAAAGTAATAAAAAGATTGCACTAAAAAGTACAGTTTATAAAAGGTATCTATAACATCAATACAAAAATCCCAATTGCAGTTACCCAGTCATAAAAACACAAAACCAATAAATTAGTAAGAAATAATAACGATAGATGGCAGCACTAGAATAAGATACTTCTAATATTTAATTACTAATAGCGAAGAAAATTTGCAGTTAGATTTAAAAAACGATAGATGGCAGCACTAGATTAAGGAAATTCTAATATTAAATTACTAATAGCTAAAGAATAATTGCAATACAAATATTTACCAAATAATAAAACAGAAAGGAAGACAATAATTAATAATACTTTAAGCAAAAATATAATAAGTAACCTTTGCAAATAAAAGAAAAGAATAAATTAGGAGAATGAGCCACAATAAACTACAATTAACAATGGATGAAAGTAGAGAAAGTAATACATAATAAAAAATTAAAATGAATTAAAATAAATTCTATTACTAAATTTAGCGCAAATGCAGCATAAATTTGAATAGATAGCAAATAGAATGTTTCTTTAATACGAAGCATACAAAAGGAATTAGGAATAAGGATAGTTCATAAATGAAAAGTTAGATAAACTAAACAGCGTAGTATAAGAATGTGAATGACAATGCAATATACATTTAATTTATTGCGCAAATGCAGCTAATAAATAAAATGTTTTCAATATAAAAATAAATTATTAAATCCAAAGTTAGAATGTATGTAGTAACTCATAATACACTATTCCAAAATTTTCTACAAATACAAAGAAATTAAGACAAAAAGAGGAAATAATAAAGCATAATGCAAGTCATAAGGACAAAGACAATCAACAAATTTCAAAAATGAGGAATGCAAATAAGAAAACAAAAAAATCAAGCAAAAAAGCTTGCACATGGAGGAGATTTAGGCTTACGAGATTAGGCTTACGAAAAGTTCATTTCGAAAAAATTCTCATCGGGTCCATATATCTTTTCGAAATGAACACAAAAATGCTTGTTTCTGAAACACAAGATAGATTTTATCTATAAACTTGTGTTATATGGACGACAAGCATAAAGATTGGAACAATAAAGGAAACATAAATACCTCAAAACGCACCTCTTCAGTGCAACCATGACGAGCAAAATATGACTGGATCATCGTTGCCATATGCCAAAATGAAAAGATGTGATTTGCTGTTGCCAAAGAGAGTAATAAAAACAATATATTGTAAATAACAAAGTGCTAAACGTACCCGATTGTAAACTAATAGAAATTGCCAAGTCATATAGGCGCAATGCTGTTCTATTAATGTCTTGTATATAAGAAAATCAAAAAAGATCGAGAGGTGATATAAGTGCCAACAGGGAAATAACAAATGGCCAAGGGGGATTGTGACCCCTTGTTCCCGTTTATAGCCAGCTATTACTCCTGAGGAAACACTCATGGAACCGTTACGTGCCTGTGGCCATATTTCCTTGGAACGTCAAAGCAAAAGACGTATGCCAGAAGTGAATGCATGGACTGAGTGGAGAAAAAATATTCTGGATTGAGACAGGTTGAAATAAGAAGCTAACCCGAATGACAGATCATTCATCAATTCAAATATAAAGTGCCGAGCCATTCGATGCGTTGCCATTATATTATATAAAATAGGTGTTGCCAATATCACTATCAAATGCATTAATTTCCTTGCAGTGCAAAACATTATAGTGGTGTTTGAGGTATCCCATTGGATAGTGCTGTTTCGTCGCTTCCTTTATGAATTTTTTATCACTTTTGATATGATCATCCTTATAAGTATGCAATCTTGAGTTTCGTAGAAAATGATTTCTAACGATATTGCGGAAAATATTGGCGCTCAAGTTCGATTTCCAATCGATGATGTAATTAATGTTTATATCAAAATAATTTCTTTTATCATATAGCTTTGTATATATCTTTTCATTTTCAGTGAAATTGATACATATGTCAAGATAACTAATCTCATTATCGTGAATCTTTTTTGTTTCCGTTAATTCCAGACTTGAAGGATAGAAACTGAAATCAAAATCAGAGGTGTTTTTAGTACATCCTAAAAGAATGTCATCCATAAATCTGAAATAAGGCATTTCATTTAGAATAAAAGTACCTTCTTCGTACTTGTTAAGGTAGAGATCCGCCATCATTGAGGAACAACTATCAACAAATAAAAGGTATCCCTATGGGGGGAGGTTGCTCCTCAATGATGGCGGATCTCTACCTGCCGTATTGTTTATTCCAACAAACAAACAATAGCTTTTCGCTACTACTGTTGTCATAAACTTTACAATTTGAACTTTATACTACACAGCAATTATTTTTATTATTGTAAATCTCAATATTCCAAAAACAGAACACGATTTTTTACCAATGTGTTACAAACAATTATGACATTTTGCCTCTTGTTCGTAATACAGTAGGCAATCGCTCATGATAACAGACGGAATGAAAGAGATCACGAAGCAAGAAGAAGACTAATCGTTAGGAGACATCAACTAATAGGAGACGGAGCCCCTTGACTCTCGAAGGGAGTTATGGGGTTGACAAACGTCGGGTCGTGGGGGGGGGGGGACTAGAGGCCGGACGAAGTAAACAGCTTGCGAAACGATTTACAGGAGTTAGTAAACGGCATAGAATAAAGGGTGAAGCCCAACGTTTGTTTTACATTTGTAGCGATCTCCGGCGATTAATAATGGGCAGCAAACAGGTAGAGGAATCCCGATATTTGGTGAGCGTCACCAAGCATGGGGCATGTAAGCGGACTAATCAATGTACGTATCCACGCTAGCTGAAAAGCTAATTAACGAAATTTCATCAAATTTGATGATGCTCTTGTGGGATACCGTGGTGCTGATTAGATTTTAGTCCCTCAAAAGACCCTCAAAAGTCGTATGTATTCCCTCTAGCTGAAAAAGGAATTGGCTGCTTTTACAAAATTTAGTAGATAAGTCACTTGTGGTTTACCTTTGAGCTAATTGATTATGGTATGATTCGGAAAAAGGAACATATCTTTTTTTCAAAATTGCCCAATAAACCAACGAAATCTAAAATTAATGCCACATGAGCTCAAATGCAGAATTAAATGCTTGTTTTATACGTAGTTTTGGACGATCAAACCCATAAGACTCGCTCTAACCCTTGTCGATATATTTTTCCCCATTATTGCCACATCGCCTATTTGAAAATGCGTCCAATAGCTAAATGAACAAGAAAGATCAATGATGCTTAAAGCATTGATTATGAAACACTTTCCAACTTCAATGCAATTTTATTTAAAAAAGTCGAAAATGCAATACATTCCTCGGTAATATTTTAAAACTTATCACAATACTACATTGATTTATTATATTTGAAAACTTAAACCTTCATTGAAAAAAATGAACTTCATTCAAATGACGGCATTGAAATATAAATTGCGTGGTTTAAATATCTCTAAAATGCAATACATTCCACGGTAATATTTTTAAATCTATCATAATACTACGATAATTTATTATATTTGAAAACTTCATCGAAAACAACTGAAATTAATTCAAATGACGTCATAGAAAAAATAACACGCCTGGATCTCTCTATAAAACCAGGATTTCATTCATAACTTTCTCCATTTCATTCATCACAATACTATAATAATTTATTTTATTTAAAAATTAAGACCATGAAGCTACAATTCATAAACTTTATGCTTAAAATTTCATCGAAAGAAATCGTCCTTCTGTTTAAAAAATCAACTAATATTTCATGCATATCAGCCATGCAGACTCCATGGACTGAATTATTTTGTGTTAAAGAAATACAGTAATTCTAATACAACTCATTCTACATATTTTGCTGTTTACATTTTACATAGGTGAAAAATAGGCTTAGTTGTAGAAATAATCAAATTTGAATGAGAATTTAAACTCAAATATATTGTCATTGTGTTGTTTTAGTATGTAGATGCACAGAATTTAAGCAGAAATAAAGTAGTTTTAGGATGGATACAACACTCAATATGAATTAAAAAGAACTTTTAAAAATCACGAATTTGAAACAAGATGGATGCCATATATCATTTTGAAGTGGGCCATGTGATCGTTTCATATCATGCTCACGTGATTGTTTCATATAAGATGTGTAATTATTATTTTATTTTTTATTTAAAAAACTACTGAATATATTTAGCTGAATTTTTTTTTATATATTTTTTGGAACAATTTGACTATTACCTAAAATTTTCGAAGCAATTTGTGAATTTTAAATCCGCTTAAAAAATGTTAGAAAAATTAGGTCCCATAGGGCTCAATGTATTTCATTTTTTCAACCCGGGTTCAATCCAAAACTAATTGTGTGATATTATTCATTTATATTCCCATAGGTCCTACAGACCGTCTGAACAACATACTAAAATTTCATTTTGATTAAGCCATTTTTACGGCAGTTATCGTGCTAACGGACAGACAGACAGACAGACAGACAGACAGAATGAACAAAGTCATAATAAACACTTTTCAACTTTGTTGTAAAGTGTTAAAAATAAAATTAAATAAAACTGCGAATAATTACTAAATTTAAAATAATTACCACTGTTATTTTGCACAATTAAACTAAATTTAATGGATTATGAAAGAGAAAATAAATTTGCCTCTGTAGCAAAATCAAATTATCAATATTTGTTTCCGCAATTAAACTGAATTTACTGGATTATGAAAGAGAAGATAAATGTGAATCTGTAGCGAAAGTCATTTACTGTCAACATCAGATATTTTTGAAGCAGTAATCTAAGCCAGGTGGTTCTACTACTTGAAGATTACTAATATAAATTGTAGTTTCTGCCTACATAAAGCGGAGTACTTTGGGAAATACTATAACATACAAATCCTGATCTAATGCATTCTCTCAACTTATAATAGTAATCTCAGTAAATAATAATGCTGATAATTCTAAACATCAAAATTGCTTTTATAAACTCGTTTATATAATTATTTACCAAACTGTTTACTAGATTTCTCACTATTCAAGAAAATATTTGAAAAATAGTTATTTATAATTTATTGGACATTGATTTGAAATAACTTTCAGAAAAAATAATATAAACATTCCTATATTATAAACTAAATTAAATGTTGATTTTACAGCTACAAAATGACAATCTTAAACAACATTGCTACATATTCTGATGGTCATGTGTGTTATATTGTGATTTTCAATCACAATGTAACATTGCCGTTTTGGAAGGTGAAGCAAGACCTAAGAAGATGGTCCCTCATACAGCGAGACAATTTATATAACGTTCCCTTGGACACAGCTGGACCGGACGTAGTTCGAGAATGAAAAGGGCTGCTTCTCGTATTCACGTCAGCACTTGGTGCTATATCACACGAAAGGGGTTGAACTCCCTGACCCGAGAGGTCAATTAATTTCCAGATGGACATGGGAAAATGTCCGTGAGAACTTTCTGCACCAAAAAGACAATACTCAAAGATCTGATATTTCAAGGGGGGCTTCGGCCAGTTAGACTGCCGGAAGGCGGAGTTATATATTTTACGGAACCAATTAGAGTCTGGGGGCCTAAGAGAGAGGGGAGAGATGAAGAGAGACTTAAACTTTTAAAATTTGAAAAATCAAAAAGAAGAGTTGAATTTTGTACGGTGCTGAAGGAGGTCGCAAGAGCGCGACGATAAGACACGGAGCCGATCGGAGAAGGCCGCTCCCAGCCGCTGACAAGTTCGGGTCGTCGGCAATGTCCGAGGTAGGCAATTTCTTTGCATGTATTTTGCACGAAGGTCAATTGTTCAGTATGCTCTCTCTCTCTCTCTATTAATTGAGGTTAGCTTAAGGAGTGATAAAAGGTTTTATTGAATTTAATTATGCAAGTGTGAAATGTATGTCACACGTAAGGCAGATATTGATAAAGGAGATTTTCAGTATATGAATTGAAATATTGTATGTGAGACATTTTATCCTATAGGTAAAGTAGGAATGACACGGTGTGTTAATTATAATGGTTTTGTTGCATGATTGTAAAAATTAAATGATTTATTACGAGTTCTGGAATTATCAAACTTTCTTTGTGGAATTGTTGACTTTATCAAATATTAATAATGGTTATCGCAAAAATAAATGTTTATTTCCTTCTGTTTAAAATTTGTCTCTTCATTTTTAGTTTCTTATAAGATGTATTTTAATTTACTTCCCTTTACGAAATCGGCCTATTCAGCGTCTTTTCCAGACGTGTGGGGATCCACATATCAATGTGAAATTCAACGTAAATCACATATATTCCTCAAGAATATCACATTTATAAGCGTGTATTTGCAATAGAAATCCGATTTTGCTTGAGCCATGAGTCTATCCATTAACAACCTCAAATAAGACATTTATATTGATTTTGAAAACTCTGTTGTGTTGTTTCCAATCCCCTTGGTGTAGGAAAGCCTACACCATGTCCAAAAGACCCTGCCGCAAAAGAGAATCACAAACAAATTCCTGCTCAACCGACAGCTGTCTCAAGGAGACGCCCATGCAATCTAGGAGGTGAGCAGGAGAAGCAGGAAGGGAGCAAGGACAAGCAGAAAAAGATTTCTCCCCCATCTACGAATTTCATACTACGGAGGTGTCCGCTTCTAAGTCGTGCCATGGCCGTTTGGACGGATCTTGAACTCTTGCACTGCAGAGAGAGGCCAGGGGTCTTTGCGACGTATCAGTGGTGAACTGGGGGAGTAAACACTAACCATTGACATGCATTAACTGTAGTTTCAGAATATAAATCACGCCCTTTACATTTCTGTTTGATTTACACATGACAACATTTAAGTCTGCCCGCGTCCCACAAACATTGTCTACAATGGCTTATGGAACATATGACGTATCCGAGACGCTGTTGTATGTCAAGGTTAATTTTTGTTTCAGAATATATAAACTACGCCCCCTACGTATCTGAAAGATTTGCACATGACAAAATTTAAATTTGCGTTTGCCCCACCGATGCCAATGTCTACAATGGCTTATGAAACATACGATGTATCCGAGACATCGTTGTATCTCAAGATTAATTGTAGTTTTAGAATATATACCACGCCCCCTACGTTTCTGTAAGATTTGCACATGGCAAAATTTAAATCTGCGGTTGGCTCACAGATGTCAATGTCTACAATGGCTTATAAAACATACGCCGTATCTGAGACATCGTTGTATGTCAAGGATAATTATGGGTTTAGAATGTATACCATTCTCCCTACGCTTCTGTAAGATTTGCACATTTCAAAATTTAAATCTGCGTGTGGCCCACAGATGTCAATGTCTACAATGGCTTGAAACATAAGAAGTATCCGAGACATCATTGTATCTCAAAGTTAATTGTAGTTTCAGAATATAAATCACGCCACCTACATTTCTGCAAGGGTTGCACATGACAAAATTTAAATTTGCGCTTGTCCCGCAGACGTCAATGTCTACAATGGCTTATGAAACATACGACGAATCCGAGAAATCATTGTATGTCAAGGGTAATTATAGTTTTAGAAAATAAACCACGCTCCCTACTTTTCTGTAAGATTTGCACATGACAAATTTTAAATCTGCTGGTGGCCCACAGATGTTAATGTCTACAATGGCTTATGAAACAAACGACGTATCCGAAACGTCAATATATGTCAAGGGTAATTATAGTTTTAGAAGATAAACCACTCTCCCTACGTTTCTGTTAGATTTGCACATGGCAAAATTTAAATCTGCGTGTGGTTCACAGATGTCAATGTCTACAATGGCTTGAAACATACGACGTATTCGAGACATAGTCGTTCCTCAAGGTTAATTGTAGTTTCAGAATATAAACCAAGCCCCCTTACGTTTCTGTAAGATTTATACATGACAAAATTTAAATCTGCAAGCGTCTCACAGACGTCAATGTCTGCAATGGCTTATGCAACATACGACCTATCCGTGGCGTCGTTATGTCAAGGGATTAATCCAAAATGAAGTCTATTTAAATTCTTAGCAAATTGGTTATTTAATAGTTTTCTATATATTTCATGAAAATTTCTAAAATATATGCATACCATTAACTTAGCAGTTAACTCTGATGTAATTGATTTGAAAGATTTTATTGTGAGAGAATTTATTAAATACTTTGGTAATAGATTAAAGAATTGTAAGTATTGTTAATAGAATCCCGAAATCAGTTTGTTCATCCATACAGAAATTATGGCAATTTAAATAGGATTCATTTAAATTCAAAATATTACACTGAATATTTTCAATAGTATACATGGATTCCAAATAGTTGGGATATTTAGCCGAAAATATATCCATTGGCTGAAGCGAAACTGTTTACCTTGAAAATGAAAACTTTAACAATTATAATTTTTTAACTTAATAAGTAAAACCTGAAAACTTGTTAAATATGTTAACAATTTAGTAATTTAATAGTTTGTTATATTTTTTATGGTATTTTCCAAAATATAATTATTAAAATTAGTGTTAATAGTTAACATTATGATATTACTGGACTTAATCTGGCAACCCGAAATGGAAGTGAAACTGGGTTTTTAGCTACATGTATAATCAGATACTTATTTCATATTAGTAGTAAAAATTAGATTATTAACCCCAATGTTTATGTATGCTATACTAGATTATTCTATAGATTCTGCTATACATGCAACTAGATTATGTTATACATTAAATACTAAGTAATTAATGTACAGCATAATCTAGTAGCTGGTACTGCTGTACAAGTAAAAGCAAACCGAAACAGTAAAACAAATGTAGCAAATATATAATTTTATCTGGCGCTGGAATTTTTTGAAATTATTTTTCCATCATACACTTAATATTATCTGACAGTTGACCTCAGATAGCTCAGTACATAAATCGAAATTTAAAATTCGTGCTTCATCATGATCTTAAACGTGATTAGTTCAAGCAGTGTTCAAAATTTTATTCGAATCGATTGAGTTTTACTATGTCACCGAAACTTTGTGCTTCATCAAATTTGAATAGATGTTATAAGGAAACTACGTTAGAAACTCGCTTCGTTTCAAAACATTTTGTAATTGCAAGTATATGTCTGAGATCATTATTCAAGTAAATCTCGTAACCACATTTTTGAAACACCCTGTATATAATGGTGTACATTTTTATCTCAAAGCAAACTGAAAAATACTTTTCTAAAAGCAATGAATTGATCAGATAATGAATAAATTCCTTTGAATTTGAGGCGTCGTTTCATGTTTTTAATAAATCACGAAAATTATGTGGGTCACTGAATTTGTTATGTTAAAAGAACGCAATACGTGCCAGAATCTAAATCATGTTTCTGTCAGATTGAAAGTATTATGATATTTATTGTTCAGATAAGTTTCAAGTTTACATTTTTAACTGCA
Organism: Amaurobius ferox; assembly: GCA_951213105.1. NCBI lineage: Eukaryota > Metazoa > Arthropoda > Arachnida > Araneae > Amaurobiidae > Amaurobius > Amaurobius ferox. The sequence goes on from OX578134.1 coordinate 10,791,093, forward strand.
TTCTGGGGAAATTAGTTCATTTAGAACAACAAATCACGTAAGTGTAGAAAGTATAAAAATAATTCGATTCCAATATTACATCTACGTATTGTATTATATATACTAATAAATTTTTAAATATGTGATATTCACAGATATATAATCTGCTTAAGGTATATGCAAATTGGTGGAAAAAATACTGAAGAAATCTTTATATATTAAATAATTAATTTTGGCCAGAATTGAAAAATAGTGTGATAGAACAAAAGTCATGCCATTATGACATATCTAAACACAATTCATGTAAGTGAAAGTATGAAGCACATAGTAAGTAGTGTTTACATTTTTAACAGTAAAGTGGGCGGCAGAGTACCATCCACGTGCTTTTCAAAAATTTAACCTACAATATTGAAAGCTCTGATAGATATATTCTTTTATACAAGCCATCAAGTGGCTTTTTCATCCCCTATAACAGAAATTAAAAGAAGTAAACTTTCTAACAGGTTGGGTTGATGAGGCAATACGTATTGATTATTTTCTTTTTATCCCAGCCAATGTTCTGTATTATTACGTAGAAGTAACACATTTTATTTTCATATGACATTTTCTCATTTGTACCTGAACTCCAAATCCGACAAAAAAATATCAAAAATTTAATATTCGTCATGTTAAGTATTCCACTACTATACTCTTGAAAACTGTTTAGGATGCACAATTCAAATTTGATATGGTGAGTGCCTTGTAGCAATTTATAAAGGAAAAATTATAAAATTCAAGATTTTAAAATTTTAATGAACCTTAATAACTATTCGAAAACTCGAAAATGCCGTATTTAAAATCTACGAAAAAGAATAATATACGGTAAAACAAAACATGTAAAATAAATTCAAGTTCTTTAGCTTTACAAAGAGTTTCAGCCAAGAAAAATGATTGAGAGGAAGAACTATTACCAAGTTTATCGAACTTTATGATTGAGAAAACTATAGCGAGGAAAAGTTATTGGATGTATTTTGTAATTAATATGGAAAATTTATCTTTTTGTTCCAAAGCAGTTTCTAATTATTGTGGTAATAAAAGTTGAACTGCATATAAAAATGCATCTCATTTCTCGTTTTAAGTAAAATATCTTCCAAGTTTATAACGAAATACACCCAATGGCTTTTATGGTAGGTCGGACGGTCTGGGTCTCAACAACAACAACAACCCAATGGCTTTTCGTCTCTATACTTTTCAGTCATGAAGTTTTATAAACTTGACAATAGCTATTCATCTTAATCATTCTTATGGCCAGTACTTTTGCAAAGCTGAAGAATTTGGCTTTTTTATGTTAGTCGTTTAGTTTTTACTTTCCTTATATACATAATGTATAAGGAAAGTATTGTGACGGGGTCGAAAATTCGAATTCGAGTTTTCGACGGGAGAGCACGTTTCAAACATCTCTGATCACAAATCAAACATTTTTGAAGTGATGTGTGTGTGTGTGTGTGTCAGTGGGTCTGTGGAGACGATAACTGACGAACGAATGGACCGATTTGAACCAAATTTGGTACAAAAATCACAATCCATAAACACTGGCAGCCTATTGCTTTTATAGGCAATCGAATGTTCAGAACCCCTCTAAATTTTCGAATGAAATTTTGAAAAAATTGTCAAAAAATCAAAACCGCTAATAAAATAACGTAAATAGACATTTCTTATGTAAATTTTCACTACAAAACGATTGGCATACATTTTAGAACGCTAACATGAACCGTTTTCGAGATATTGCACATTTTAAAAAAAAATATCAAAAAATCATATAAAATTAAAAAAAATATTTCCTATTGAGAAACATGTTCACTCTTCATACGTAATATACCATGCGATAAAATGGGTGACATCATTCTCGTGGATCTAACTCGTTCCATTCATGAAAAAAGATACTCTGAGTAATGCTTTTGTATTTGAACACCAATAGTCATTTATCTGCTGTAAGAATAACTTATTTCTTAGTGCATAACGCTTGGCGAGATTTTGGCGACGAATTTGGCGGAATGTCGCCAACTTGGCGAGTTTTTGAAATGTTGCCAAATTAACGAAAATCTCGCCAAATGGATAAAAATTACGCTAAATCAATGAAAATGACGACTAATTGTCGAAAATTCAATGTTTTGGAAAGAATATTAGTATCTACTATAAGAAAAACCTATTTTTTTACTGTAAAAGTAGTAAATTCATTACATTATATAAGGAAAGTCATGTGTTGCTTACATCAGATTTTTTTTATTGGATTGTATACGCTGATAACACCGCTGAGAATTTGGTACAAAATTCATCATATGATAAAATCAAAATGATTAATTTATATTCTCAAATATATATTATGTAAAGAGGCAAATATATATTATGTAATAGGCAAAATCGTTCAAATTTTAAACGTGGTTTATAGAAATGTGATTCATAAATGTGCAGTATCAATATTAAGTTTATATGAAATACAATAATGGACTAAATGGACTTTTGTAGGTCATAAGGTAATACTTTTTGTTATAGTATTCTTTGCGTGAAAGAGAATAAGTAATGAAAACCGATAGTTATTCGATTGATATTTTCTTTCCTGAATACATTTATTTATTTATTTGGAATGCACTTCTCAACAAGCACAAACTCAGTTATAGTACATTCACTTCTGCATTAATTTATAAGTCAATTTAAATCGTAATCCATTTTTTCTGTTTTTATTTTTTTACACTAGAAAATTACCACGCTGCCCGAGATTAAATGTAACATTTCTATTCACCAAGCTCTTAGCAAGCAAACTTTTAGTTATCTGTTTGATTGTGAACCACTCGCTTTTTAAATTACATTTATAAACCCTAAATTACTTTTAAACATCAGCTTTTGTTCATTCACCAATTCGAACATTTTTATCAGTGACACCCCCTAAAATAATAAATATTTAAACACCATTTATCCATGTTTATTTAATTATATGACTCACATTTGAACCACTTTACAAGTCCCTGCATAAAATATACTTGGAATTTCGTGTTCTTTCGACAATTTTAATATGTTGGCCCGACGTCTATAAATATTTGAAAACATAAATCATTCATGTTGATTTTATCATGTGATCTAATCATATACCAAAATTTAATCGTCAGCTCAATAAACCTGAAGTTTAACATTAACTCGAAAATCCGAAGTTATAACACCTAATAAAATTATAAATATTTAAAAATTACAAAAGTCCATCTTGCTTTTATATGATTTTATACTTAATTTCATCGTTTTTATATTCCTCTTGCTTTTATACTAAATTTTAAGTTTCTTCAGAAATAAATCTAGAGTTACATGTTTATTTGATAATTTGAACATTTTTGATATGCCACCCCTTAAGAGAAAGAGCATTTTAAACCGGCAATTATCCATTTTGTTTTTATCATATGATCTACACTTTTGCACAAAATTCCAAGACTCTGTGTTTCACGCTCATTGGATAACTCAAACATGTTTACTTTCATATCATACATCTACTAAAATACAAAACATTTGAAAACGTCGATTATCCATGTAGATTTCTTAATATGTTCTACTTTTGGACTACATTTAAGTTCTTTGCTCAATATAACTGGAGTTTAAAATATCTGCTAAGTCAAGAGAAATATATCAGGAGTTTAATAAGACGATTAAATTGCAATTTGTGTTGGATATATGTGATGAATCGCTGTTTTAGCGATAAAAGACTTTCATGACTTTCACTTTCTCGCCAAACTCCTGCAACCCTTCATATTTAAAACCATTCATTCCTCTCACAGACTCTGATGTTTACAGTCGACCTCTTGCAAATACACCATGATGTAAATAATAACCTCTGTACATAATATTTTGCAAATTAATGATGCATATTTAAAATATAATTTAAAATTACTATAGTAGTAGTCATCAGTGCTGCAATCCTGTCATGTTTCATTAATTAAATAAATCGCTAAAGAATACAGAGACGCTACCGACAAAAGATGTTATGAAGGTCAGTGATTTTATTTCACTACCTTACTTTATATAAATTTATCTTTATATATTGAAATTTATAACAAAACTAACAGATTATGAGACTGATGTCTCACAAATAAATATCCTTGAGTATATATTAATTGGTAACGAAATGTCTCTCATAAATAACAGCACTCATATTGCAAAATTAAATGCAACTTACTATGCCACATGGAAGTTTAAAATGGAAATGTATCTCATAAAAGAAGATCCGTATATTATTGTACAAGATGAATCGCCCGATCCAACGACGAAGTGGCAAAAATCCGACCAACAGGGAAGCGCACTAATAAATTTATGTATTGAGGATAATCAAATTGTTCATGTTAAATATGAAACCACCGCTAAAGCTACATGGGAAGCTCTCAGAAAAATTAATGAAAGGTCATATCTTTCAAGTAAACTATTTTTACAGACAAAACTCTACAGCACTAATCTGGAAGAAGGTGGTAACATGAACAAGCACATTGTAAACATGTTAGAGCTAATTGATAAGTTGCGAGCTATTGGTGAGAATACAAGTAATTCTCATATTTCAGCACTACTACTATGTTCAGTACCAAGAAGTTACGATGGACTTATTACAACTCTTGAGGCGAGACCGGAAGATGAACTAACTCAGGAGTTCATTAGAGGAAAATTAATAGATGAGTACAATAGAAGAAAAGAAAACTCAATAAACGAACCATCTAAAGCTTACAAAATCTTGAACAGAAATAAAAATCGAGAAAATAAATTGTGTACATATTGTCAAAAACAAAGTCATTTTAAATCCGAATGCTGGCATCTTAAACATAAGAATTTCAACTTTTAGAAAAATCCCTCAAAGAATTCTATTAAACCCAAGCAAAAATCTTCTTCCTATGTTGAAACGAAAGGCGAATCAGGTGATGACTCAGCAGAAACATATGATTCCTCTCGAAAACAAACGGGCAGTTCGGCACTAATTGCAGCTCCGATTTGTGAAAAACCAAACCAAAAATCGCTCTCTTCACGCGATGTTACATTTGCTGCAACAAATGTAAACAATCTCAGCTGTACTTGGCCCATACATTCGGGGGCATCTTCGCATATGTGTAATGACCCAGATTTCTTCACGAAAATAAACTATGAAGCTCGAAGCACGATTGCGGTTGCGAATGGAAATAAGTTACAAGCTAAGGGTTCTGGTGAATGTGTAATTTTAACCAAGAAACCTGAGAATAAAATAAGACTACAAAATGTTTTATATGTTCCTGAATTAGAAAGTAATCTAATGGCAGTAATGAATGGCAACTCCGAATGATTGTACAGTTATATTTGAGGAAAACAAATGCACAGTTATGAAAAATAGAGATGTATGTTTATAGGCTAGGGCGCATGATAGTTCAGACGAAGTCATGGCAGAAAGGGTTAATAACGTGAATACTTTAACACATTTTGCCTCACAATACAAAAATAAAAATTGCATAGAAACATGGCACAAAAGACTTGGTCATAGAAATAATGATACCATAAAGCAATTAATTTCTGAAAAACTAGCTGACGGTATACAGATTGATAAGTGTCAATATGAAAATACATGTGACAACTGTATCAAAGGAAAAATATCTCAATTACCTTACCCTAAAGAAAGCAAATACAGAGCAACCAAAGCACTTGAATTAGTACATTCAAATATTTGCGACTTCATGCGCACTCCTACGTTCAGTGGGAAATTATATTTTCTTATCTTTGTAGATGATTACAGTCGTTTTACTATGATCTATCTCATTTTAAAGAAAAGTGAAGTATATACCAAACTTAAGGAATACCAAACTTAAGGAACCAAACGTAGCAACGACTAGAAATAAATTTGGAAGAGAACTAAATACACTAAGATCTAACAATAGGGAAGAATATATAAGTAAGGAAATTGAAGATTACCTGAAGGACCACGGGATCCATCATCAGGTTTCTATACCTCACTCACCGTCACAAAACGGAATAAGTAAAAGAAAAACCGCAGATTAGTAAACATGACTAGATGCATGCTATTGGAAGCAGGATTACCACATAAGTATTGGAGTGAAGCAGTTAACACTGCAAACTATTTACAGAATCGCTTGCCCACAAAACCAAACAAGAAAACACCACACGAACTGTGGACGGGAAGAAAGCCCGATCTAACCTATATTAAAATATTTGGCTGCAAAGCTTTCGCTTACATAGACAAAACAAAGCAAGGAAAACTCGATGACAAAGCCATCGAAGGAATCTTTGTTGGATATGACAATAGGAGCAAAGATTGCCGAATTAAAGTAGGGGAAAATAACATAATAATCAGCAGAACAGTAAGATTCATAGAAGAAATAAAAGAAGAAAAGGTAGAAATTCCTATTACAGAAATTAATGAATCTGAAGCTAAAGAACCAAGGAGATCAGAAAGAGTAAATAAAGGACAACCCCCAGAAAGATTTGGTTACTATACTGAAGGTACAAAAGTCATTGAATCAAAAGACTGGGAAGAAATGCAAACTTTGGAACCACAAGAAAGAATGAAATAAATTGAAGCAACTAAAGAAGAAATGAATTCTCTAGAAGAAAATGACACCTGGAAATTAGTAGATTTACCCAAAGGAAGGAAAACCATAGAATGCAAGTGGACATTTAAAGCAAAGCAGAATGCAAATGGAAAAATTGAAAGATACAAAGCCCGACTAGTTGCAAAAGGCTTCAGTCAAAAATTTGGCACAGATTACGACGAGACATTCGCACCAGTCGTAAAGCATGCAACGATAAGAACATTCCTGGCAGCAGTGCATAACGATATGAAAGTTCACCACATTGATATAAAAACAGCATTCCTCCATGGTGATTTAGAACAAGAAATTTATATGGATTAACCAGTGGGTTACAACAAATTACAAGATAATAAGGTATGCAAACTAAGAAAAGCCATATATGGACTCGAACAAGCAGCAAAAGCTTTGAACTTTAAATATTGGAGAGAAACTACAAGAAAACTTATTCAAACAGAGCAAAGCATATCTGTCTCTTGTCATAAGAAATGACGAACAATCTGTATATATCATCTTATACGTTGATGACATCCTTATATCAAGTAAAAATGAAAAAACAATTCAAGAAATCATCAGAAATTTGAAAAAGAAATGTGAAGTCAAAGATCTAGGAGAAGTTTGCTATTATCTCGGAATCAATCAGGATATATCGGTGCCGATTGGGGAAATGATAAGATATCAAGAAAATCAACAAGTTACTACATATTCCAAATTGGAAATAATACAATATCGTGGAATTCAAAAAGACAAAATTACATTGCTTTATCCTCCACAGAAGCAGAATACGTTGCAGCAGCAAACGCAGCACAAGAGGCACAATGGTTAATTGGATTAACAGAAGATCTCAGACTAAAGCAAATTCTACCTATAACACTGTATGAAGACAATAAATCCTGCATCATACTATCACAAAACAATAAAAACAGTTCAAGAACAAAACATATAGACATAAATCCTCACTACCTAAAGGATCTTCAAGAAAAGAAACAGATAGAGCTAGAGTACTGCAGAAGCAATGAAATGGTGGCAGATTTGCTAACAAAACCGCTTGGAAGACCTCAATTTTAGACACTTAGAAACCAAATTGGTCTCAATACGGCTCACATCAAGTAGGGGTGTTGGATATCTGTGATAAATCGCCTTTTTAGCGATAAAATACTTTCATGACCTTCACGTTCTCGCCAACCTCCTGCAACCCTTCATCTTCAAAAACATTCATTCCTCTCACAGACTCTGATGTTTACAGTCGAACTCTTGCAAGTACACCATGTAAATAATAACCTTTGTACATAATATTTTGTAAATTATTAATACATAATTAAAATATAATTTAAAATTATTATAGTGGTAGTCATCAGTGCTGCAATCCTGTCATGTTTCATGCCATAAGGTAAAGTTGTCCTTATCAAAAATTACTAAACCAGGACTTACCTTTGATGCCTTCACTAAGGGTGAAGCATGTAAACTCCCGGTTCTGAAGCCGGAGAGAAAAATACACAAGATATAAAATAAACACACTTATTTAAATTGATCAATTTCTTTAATATTTAATTTCATAGATATCTATATATCTCTTGATTATTAAGATTATTCATAAATCCATTTTTTGCTGACACATCTAGCTCTACCAATATTTAATTAACACACATATTTATGAAACATAATTGAATTGATACATATATTTATAACACATAATTTAATTGGCACTTATATTTAGAACACATTAATTACTATTAGCTACCAAAAATCTGCGTAGTTCATTTAGTTTAAATGCAGGAGCTCGTCATTGTGATAGGTTCGTTCGAGCTTATTGTTAACGCTACGATGCGTGTTGGTGTGCCTTCCATGGTAACTAGTGACAATTGTAAATACATAAATACCTATTCTCTTGCATTTTGACACTTAATCGCGCCATCACTCTTCTGGATGCCTGCGTATATTTTGATACGCCAGTATTTCACTATGCATATGATACTATCACACATCTCAGTGCTGAGCCACGCTTTCTTTGTGCGCTCACCGTAGATAATTTTTGAACAAACTAAATTGACATGTTGCTAGGTCGTTGTCGAAAATTCAAATCTGTGGAACTTTCTGGAACAAACTTTGGGACACTTTTTTTATTTTCCCCTTTGGTTTCATAAAACTTCTCCCATTTGTCGTTGATGCAGAAGGGGATGAACGCTGTTCATTTATGTTTGCGTTCCAATTGGTTTCCTCTGCTGCATTTACATTGCTCATTAGCTTGCTTGGCATCCGTAATTGAAATTAGAAAATGTCGTGCACGCCTTACGACATTTCATTAATTAAATAAAACGCTCAAGGATACAGAGACGCTACCGACAAAACGATGTTATAAAGGTAAGTGATTTTATTTCACTACCTTTCCACTTTATATAAACTTATCTTTATATATTGAAATTTATAACAAAACTAACAAATTGAAATTCAAAAACCACGAGATTCACTTACAAAGTAAGAAAAAAATAAGCATCGCAGATAACTTGGAAGTTGCAAATCATGGGTATCTTAATGAAGAGGTTAGAGGTAGATTATTAATTATATTAATATGACAAGATAATGAGATCGCAATTTGTGGAGAGAATAATTGAAAAAATTACCGATGATGAAGTAACAGGCAAGGATGTTATATGCCGCATCATACAGTCGTTAGAAATGACAAGAATAGTATGAAAATGCGTATAGTACTCGGTGCGTCATCAAAAGAAAAAAAAATGTATGTCGCTAATTGACAATATGTTTTCGCAAACGAATTTGAATCCGAAGATTTAACGACTCTTTTGAACTTTAGAAAATACAAATACGGCATAATTGCAGGTATTGAAAATATTTTTACAGAAAAGCATAGTTTTTTTAGGATTTATTTGGATAGATAAGTCTTATCCAAGGGAAATACAAAACTTCAGAATGGTAAGTGTCACATACGGAGTAATTTCCAGTCCATACTTGTTGGCTGTCACACTAAAACATCATATTTCAAAATCCAAAGAAGCACTTATGTAAGCATTAAATACATCATTACATGTAGATGGCTTTATCTCTGGAGCTGATGATAAAGATGAAACATTCATATTATATAAAGATGCAAAATTTATTTTAGAAGGGAGTATGAACTTATGAAAATGGAATACGAACTGTAAAGAGCTGTCACTTAGGTGGGAAGGGAAAAATTTCGAAACACAGTGTAGGGTTGGCTACTTTGTAAAGATTAAGATTTCAGTATCATATGGGACGTTAAAAATATTAATTTAAAATGGAGGGTATTTTAGAATCATTTGAATAGAGGTAATGTAAAAAAAAGGGTTTTATGTTTGTTTGAGAACCTGTTTAATACCATAGATCTTGTATCATCATTCATAGTGACATTGTAAATATTATATAAAAAACTATCGGAGAATGGAATAGACTGGAACGATGAATTTCCTGGCAACCTAAAGTTTGATAGTGTGAGGACATTTGAAATTTGCAAAAGTTATCTATCACAAGATATTACTTTAAGAGTGAAAAAAGATTTAAGTTCAATCAACCAACAAATTCATATTTTCTGCGATGCAAGCTTGCGGGACTGTTATACATGTACAGTAGACAGGAATAATTGGGATGCTACATTATTAGCAGCAAAATTTAGAGTTGCTCCTTTAACGAAAATGTCACTTACAAGATTATAATTGTTAGGAGCGGTGACCAACGCAATATTAGCAAATCATATCATAAAAATCTTCCATGTAATTGAGGAGATGCTATATTTGTGGATTTACTCACAAATTGTACTTACTGGATAAAAGAAACGTCACAACCGTGGAAGCAGTTTATGGTATATAGAGTGCTGGAGATCTAAGAAGCAGCGAATCGGAATTCTGGAAATATTGTAGAACTGGAGATAATCCAGCAGACTTATTGTGTAGAGGCTCAGCTGAGGATCTTATTAAAAACCAGAAATAGTGGAAATATCCTGATTGGTTCAGTAAGTAAAAAAAATTGCCCTAATCGTAAGATTAATGAATATAAAGGTGCAACAATGGCCGAGAAAAATAAGGTTAAATCTAGTACTGTTGTATAGTATTTGTTAGAAAGGAATAAGGACATGACAGTCCAAAGGATAGAGTACGGGGTTTGCATTCGAAGGACTTGAATTGGATTCCCGGCACTGTCCCAACTATCCTCGCTCGTGTTCAGACAAAGTACAAGTCCGTTAAATATGTAGGTTTGGAAGTCCTTTCGATATTCTGGTGGTAGGGGAAGGACGGTTCGATCCCTGACGTTGTTGCCCCCAATGGATTCCGGTCTAAATTGGTTGGCACTGTCCCAGCCGTCCAAACAGATACCATAAATCTTCTGTAGGTCGGACGGTTTGGATCATAAAAAATAAACGAATGAGGATGAGGACTCTCATGAAAAAGCTATAGTGCCTAAAGTGGATATCTCTGACATTTGTTTAAAATACTCCTTTGGGAGTAAGCTACAAAGAAGAGTTGCATGGTGTCTTCGATTCATAAACAGTGTTAAGCCATTTGCAGAACACAAATACAATTTTATGTCAGTCGAATAATTAAAAGAAGCTACTAATGTAACCATAAGGTTGATACAGCTACAAGAATAATCAAAGGCACTAAGCTGCTTGAAAGAAAAGCGAAATTTAGAAATACAAGTGATGATGGTTGGTCATTACTGTATGTAGATGTGCTCAAGTTATGCATTATGTTACTGAAATGATAGTTCGACAATATCATGAAAGATATCTGCATAGCAGAATGCAGCTAGTATTATCTGCCATTAGGGAACAATTCTGGTCAGTTAATGCTGGAGAAATTATTTAAAAAATGCATTATAAAATGTGTAACATGCTGTAGGCATAAGAGCACAAAATGTAAGCAGTTGATGGCAGATCTACCAGCTTTAAGAATGGTGACTAGTAGAATATTTTAATATTGTTAGATGAAGGGGCCGTGAAATAAGACCTATAATGTGTTAAATTTGTTTATATGTTTGTTTTGCCACTAAAGCGATTATCATAGAACTTATGAGTTATCTAACATTCGAAGCATTTATAGTGTAGTTCCGAGGCGGCCATTATAAATAAACAGATAACGCGGAAAGAATTTCTTAGGTGCCTACAAAGAGCTAAACCAAATTATGAATAATTTGCAAGATGTTGAAAGGTTTAATGTTTACCTTACAGTGGAAGGTATCAGGTGGAAATTTAACACACTATGTATACATCATGTCGGGTGATTCTGGGAGGCCGGAAATAAATTTATGAAGTTTCATCTGAAAGGGGTTAGGGAACACAAATACTCACTTATGAAACATTTTATATTTTGTCCACAAAGTTTGAAAGTGTCTTAATTCGTGCCCATTTGTACTTATATCATATGTTTCTGCGGACTATTTGTCACAATTTCAGTAATGTCCGAAATAGAGATAAGTCAAACATAACTTTAAGATGAACCATTTGATATTAGTTCGAGATCAAAATCAGGCATCAATAAAATGGAAGTCATCTAGATTTATAGAACTGTTGCCAGGAACAGATAGAAAGGTTCCAGTCTAAAAATTATACTTTTCAGTGAAATGAAGTGTTTAACTAACAAACTTTGCCATCTGCCATGCAGCAATGACATCTGATTTGTGTAAATTAGACATTTTTCAAGAAATTTTTGACTGCTTCAAATATTCTTATATCATTTAATTGTAGGTTGTACCAGTAGTTTAACCATTTGACTGTTTTCGATAGATAGAAAATATGCAAATTTCCTGCTTAAGGTAGCATTACATCTATATTTCAGTTTGTTATAAATTATTTTAAATTGGATAGTATTACGTGTATTTATATAATTGTTTTATGATATTGTTTTGTGATATAATGTATGTTTTTCCTCATTTTATGAAAATTTTAATTTTGTAATGGAATTTGATATGAATAGTATGAATACTATTGATATGAATATGATTCGTACGGGGAGGAGAATGTTAGTTTTGCCAATGGATGTTTTGTGATCGTCATTGATATAATTACTGAAATAGAAGTCACCACACACAAGCGTGAAAACAGTTATTATTTTGGGTTTATAGTTCCCGATCTCTCCATAATCAGCTGTATATTACTTTGAAATAGTTGTGCCCGATTTTCTTTGATGAAAATGAAATCATAACATCGTTTTCGAAAGGATTATTTAAAAAAATTGACAGGAAATGTCCGGAAATTCCTCTTAAACATGTGCAACTTTGATTTTTTTTTAAAATCACTCGGGTGGTGGAAGGGTATATTAAACTATGTAAAAAATCCATAATAATAAAAAATGTATATAACATTTTTGGTGCAAATAACTTTTAAAATGCTATAAATAGCAACATCTTCTTAAAGCATCAACTAGTGGTTGCATTAAAAAATCACCACACCACCATTAAATCTACAAAGTGGCATTTGCGATAGAGAAAACATCAATAGTGAAAATATCATTTCTTATAATTTCGGTGATATGATTGATCTGCAATATTTTATCATCCATCTATGTAATAAATGTCTGTTAATATATAGAAAAAGTAATATTTTTCAAACGTTAAGAATGTATTTCAAAGGCTCTATTGAAAATATATTGATATGTGGTTTCGTTTCCCGTATTTCCATGTAACACAAAATATCAGAAATATGAAACACTATTATTTCGTTATAAGGCTACACTATCCGTTCTTACTATACATGTCACAGGCTTCTCATAAGTTTAATATCTGTCGTATAAAGTAAAGAGGGTCATGTCCTGGGATAAAGTGGAGATTAACTAGAATACTGCTGAGTATTGGATCTTATTTTAGAGTATATATACAGCTGGAAATTTAATGCATCTATCGATTACTGTTTAAGAAATTTTAATTTTACTTTTGAAAATCAGAGAAAATATATTACAATCACATGATAGAAATAAATTTGAAAGTGAAATACAAAATTCCGGACTCCAGAAATCCAGATATCTTGCAATCGTGCGCACATTTTAATTTCGCTTTTTTTTTCTTTTTTTTTTTGTAAATATTTTTTTATTGAAATGTTCTGTTAATACACTTTCCCTTTGTAAAACATATTTTATTATTTAACTTTTCGCCAAATATTTTGCGTCTAATAGTCTAAATAATTAGTGTAAATACTAGTTTAAAATATGTTATGTGTGCAGCACATGACTTCCGCTATATAAAACCAATGAATTTAATTCATTCACAATGAAAATATAATGTATGAACTTCAAATTCATGATTTTAGGGTAATTTTTGTTAATTTAGCATAATTTTTGAAATGTTGAACATATTTTCGTCAATCTAGGGTGACGCTTGCAAAATTAGTCGTCAATTTTGCCAAATTAAACATCAGATATGAGCTTTTCTTATATATAAATGATTATTAATGAAGCGTATGGCGGCAAATACGAAACAATTAAGTACTCAACGTATTTTCTGCCGTAAATGAAACGGTCTAGATACACAAAAATGATGTTGCCACATTTATCGCATGATATTTCATTTGATAAGTGAATACATTTCACAATAATTAATACTTTTTATTTTATGGTAATTTTTTTTAAATTATTTTTAAAATGTGTAATACCTGAAGAATGATCCATGTTATCGATTTAAAGTTTATGTAATTTGGTTTTAATGAAAAATTGCATAAAAAATTATCATTTGACTAAATAAATTGAAGGTTTTGATTTATTATTGATTTTCTAAGAAAATCATTCGAACATTTGGGGATCTTCCGAACATTCCATTGCGTTTAAAATCCACAGGATTCCAGTATTCACTGATTGCAATATGTGTACCAAATTTCGTTCAAAACGCTCCATTCGTCCGTGACTTATCCCATCCACAGACTCACAAACATATACACACACATACACACAAGCATAACATCGAAAACGTTTGATTCGAGTTGAGAGATGCTTAAAACACGTTCTTACCTTGAAAATTCGATTTCGAATTTTCGGCCCCAGCACAATAATTTCCATATATATTATACTATGTATATAAGGAAAATAAAAATATTACAACAAATAGCGATGTGTATTTTATAGTGCAAATAAAATTTTTCTTTTTTATTTTACCAAATATTATGTTTGTATTTACATTCAAACCAGTATATAGGCTGTGAAAGACAATGAATTAGCAAATCACATCTTGTTCAATATCATTTTTTGTTTAAATATGTAATATAAGTACAGGGACACACTATACAAGGCATTTTATTCTGGAGGATTTTTGAAATAAACAACATTATTTGAATCACATATCGAGAAATCCAATAATCTAATATCGAGAAATCTAATATCGAGAAATTTTCGCATATCAGATAGCAAGCGTGGTTATTTATGTTGTTTTACAATATACTCTTCTTCCTTTCCCTACAATATACAGTATATGTAAAAGTAAAGTAATGTTATGCGTCCAAAATCTGACACCTGTATTTTAATAGATTTACACGTTTTAAATATTCCTGAATAGGAATCAACTATTTCTTTCAAGAATGTGTAGATATATTTCTGCCTGTGGGTTTGCAATAATGATAAGTTGCGAACCCATTGTAAAAATCGAATTAAATTTGGTTCGTTTGTACAATCACTGGAAATCAGAAACTAGATTCAAAATGCATGAACTATGTAAAAGTTCTGAATTTTAGAACGTATATTTGTTAAATAAATAATCTTTATTACAATTTCTAAATGTTTATATGAATGCGTTTTTCAAATGTAAATGTGCTGTTCTTAAGCGATAACACCTTTTGAATATACAAGAATAAGAAACAAACTCAGTTAATTATTTTTCGTTTATCAAATGAGTGAATTATTCAATGAGTTAATCATTTCTTTTAAATAGAAATTAATATATTTATATACCGGGTGATTAGAATTAAAACACCCCTACTCTGAGCTCTCTATACATCGAACTACTCAGTGTAAAGGCTCCAAAATTGTTGAACCTACTATTCAAGACATGGGGAAAGGGATTACGCGAAAAAAAAATTAGTTCGAGAAACACCGATAGGTGGCGCTGTACAACAGAAAATATGCTGAAAAGACACAAAATAATCACAAAAAAACAAACACATGCGATATGGAATTCTTCCTTTTTAATTTATTTTACTGATATGAAAAAAAAGAAGATAAAAAAGTGAAGAAACTTAAACTGTCATTGTAACTGCAATTTCGCACTGTAAGCAAAAAAATTTGCATAAACCCTTGGTTTGCAGCTACTATGTTCTGGGCATAAAAGGAGATAAAACTGGGAAATTTTCATTCTTATCAGCGATGTCTGTCACACTGCTAGAACGCGCTTTGCTTGTGAAACTGTTTTATGAAAACAAAGGACATACTGCAGTTACACTTCGAGAGTTTCGTGGACTTAAGAATTTGCGCAAAGGACCATTACTTCCACAAGCTCTCAGGAGAATGATCGCTCGATTCGAGGAAACTAGACATCTTGGAGTTCAGCCAGGTCGAGGACGCAGACCTACTAGTTCAGATGTCGTTGACGATGTTGCCACCGCTATTGTTGAACAATCAATGGATAATGTTATACGCAGCATTCCCTGCATCGAAGAGGTCTTTGTGATATGAATGTTTGGTACGTTCGAATAAAATGTGTTACAAATGTGTATTTTGTGTCTTTTCAGCATATTTTCTGTTGCACAGCGCCACCTATCGGTGTTTCTGGAACTAATTTTTTTTCGCGTAATTCCTTTCCCCATGTCTTAAATAGTATGTTCAACAATTTTGGAGCCCTTACACTGAGTAGTTCGATCTATAGAGAGCTCAGAGTAGGTGTGTTTCAATTCTGATCACCCGGTATATAGAAATTGTAATGCCAGAAATGTAAAGTAATAAATATTTGGAAGGATTAAAAAATAATGGAACCAGGAATGCGGGCGGATTATCCCCACGCTAAGCAGATGGGCGATAATATACAGGTGGCCCCATATCTTACATACCACGCCCATGTTTACATACCACACTAAGCCGTTTGGCGGCAACCGAGACGGCGACGCCATGTCTACGGATTAGCTCTCAGCTCTACATTTCAGCACGTGGACCGCCGACCGAAAAAGGGATATAAGTGAGAGTTGCTCGAAGTGGGAGTCAGAATTGGTCAAGGCAGGCTGTTGGAGTTAGACTAGTCAAGAAGAAAGCGACGGTAGCAGAGTTAAGAGTTGTGTGTGCGTCTCTGATATAGGAATTCGAAGGAGAGCTCATGTTCATCTGGTATTGCAAGTGTAAAGTGTGACAAAGCATCGGTGTTACCCAAGTTATATGAAAGAAGATCAGGTACCGTACAATTAAACTATATGAGGATGACCTCTTTGTCGAAATTTGTGTTTTTAAGGAAAAGCTAATTAATGCATCCCACCACGTGCTCCAACCAAATATCAATTCATCTGGCATTACACCCCCCGAACTACCATTGAGATGTATTCCACTATTGTGATATTTATTAAATTTGTAAAACTAAAGAGTGTAAATTGAGTATGTGATAAATAAATGTTTGTTCCTTTACTATTAACCTTAATTTTTAGTTTGTTAACTTAGTATCCCGTTAAGCACAGAAATAGGTGGGTTTTGCGGCCACCAACGCAATGTACACAGCAGTAAGTTTTAGAACAGATTACATGTATAATTAATATACTAATAAATAATTAATTTAATGTAAAATGCATTTTTTGACAATATTAATTTTAATCAACAAAATTAATAATCGGCACAGAAGTTATGACAAGTGGTTCTAGAAAAATTTTAATAAATCGTAACATATCTTAATAGAATCAAAGAATTTCCTCGAAATCTGGCTCAATTATTACTTTTTCTGCGTACATAGGATAGTCTATAGACAAGTATTCTAACCAGGTCGAAATTTCGAATTCGAGTATGTAAATGCGATTTCATGCGACAGAATGGAGTGTGTCGACCGCATTGCAATTGGCGAATACATGAACTTTATTCATTTTAAACTCTATCGAACGTTTGAAAGATTCCCATATTTTCGAATATTTAAAAGAAATGATAAAAAATAGAACATTAAATTATGTTAAAAAATAACCATTATACAGGTAATTTTTATTTGAAAAAATTACACGTACTTTAGAACGGGGGCGCGGTCGCCCATTGGTTAGCGCGGTGGGGTTGCACTCGGTAGGCCCGGGTTCGATTCCAGCCACTGCCAAAACTGCTGCCGTGTTCATGCGGAGTTCGATCACGTTAAACATGTGGGTCCGAAAGTCCTTCCGAGAGGTTGGAGGTAGGGGAAGGAGGGTACGGTCCCTGTGGATGCCTCCCCCACTGGGTTCCGGTCTAAATTGTGTGGCACTTCCCGACCGTCCAAGCAGTTACCTTACACCTTTCTGGTAGGTCGGACGGTCTGGATTTCAACATACTTTAGAACGTTAGTTTGAACAGTTCTGGAGATATTATGCATTTTTCATCTAGAGAAGTAGTATTGTCAATTATCGTCCGCTATGCGCGGCGATCAATTTGGCGAGCTTAGCAACTAACTTGGCGAAATATAACCGTCTTGACATCTTCTTGGAAAATTGTGTTAAATTGATAAAAATGTACATAAACTAGAAGATGCAACTTTAAACGAACAAAAATTATGACAAATTGATTAATTGGTTAATATTTTCAATACATGAACTATATTACTTAACTGATGCTAACATGTTTCTTAATCGTACATTTGGATTGGCGTGAAATATGAGTTCATTTGGTATTTTGAAATAGTTAATGAGAAAATTTCGTAATTCAACATATTGCCATTTAGAAAATTGTCCAATGCTAATGTTTAATCCAACGTTAAAAAACATTGTGTCATGATCTTGTACATCATCATTTCACGTAGAAAGCAGAGGTAAGTGCTTTATCTTGAATGTCTTGTTCTGTCAATACTAACTAGATCGTTTTTTTCATTAACAACAACAAAAAATAAATATTTCGCTAATACTGCTGCAAAATATTACTTAGACAATAACTCTTTCTTTAAAACCACAGCATAAATTAAATCAACATTAACCACTTTAGAAGGACAGATAAAAACATCTTTCTTCAGTATATAAATACAAAATAATCACGCCGAGCAATATAATCAACCGTCTTCGAATAATATGTTGCGTCACTTGATCGAGGATGGAAATTCTTGTCAAACGAATGTTGCTAAAGATGAAATAAAAAAAAAATCCAACGAAGAAGCAAAATATTTGTGGTGTTAATTTAAACATTCCCTGAATGACAAATATCTGATGTGAACAGCCCATGACTTTTTTTTATATAATGAAATTAATTTATTTCTTTCATAGTGAAAAAATATGTTGAAGATCTACCGCACAAAGTTTATAACTTTAAATTGTACATTTGACGCGTTTCCTTTAATTATTTAAATGTTTTAATAACTAATTCATCTATTTTAACTCCCTTTTCGTCAATCTGGAGCAAAATGTTGCTAAATGAATCGCCAAGTTTGCCAAATATATTGCCAAACGTTACACACGGTTAAAGAGATCTGTTTTCATATATAAACTAGAACGCATATATAAACTAGTTGTCCTGGGGGGAAATAAATATCTAGTACTTAAATAATGCAGAAACAAGTAACACCATACTCAATTTCCAAAAAGCCCGTTTTGAACTAAAACCATTCTCACGATACAAATAAATTGTCCAAATCAAAATATGAAAATCACAATTGCATATATTTTCTGAAAGCAACACACTTTTTATATTTACAATACTCGATTTTGGCCGCATATGAAAACGCAATGGAAACTTTTTGACTCCGATTCTTCCGTGATCTATGATCATACATCAGGACGTTTTGTACCTCCGCAAAGCAGAAAACAAAATTCAAAATCCCTGTCTCCAGAAATTATTCCCTAATGTCAAGAACACACCCATTATGAACAACCCTGAATCCATTTTGAGCACCCCTGAACCCATTTTGAGCACCCCTGAACCCCTCGTTAAAATGGTTCAGATACATATAGTGTAAACAGGGAAACACAGAATCTCTGTTGAAGTGCAGTCGGTCCATAGCGATCAATCAAAAATTAAAATTACATTTTTTTTGTTGTTTGAATGCTGATATATTGGGAAAACATTAGCCAAAACATAGAATTATACTAATCTTAGTTTTCCGGTTTAGACGATATATATATATATATATATATATATATATATATATATATTAGAAAAATATCTAAAAATAAGATATACAAAAAACACAATCATAACACTTCATAACATTAAGGCGCATTGCCGCTCTTTCATGTTTAGCAGGTATATAAAAGTAAATACATCATCAAATTGAAAAAGGGGGGGGAGGTACAAAGGAAAGGGGGAAAAGAAAGGAGAGTGTTTACAGGAACGACAGAAAAAAGGCCGGGGGGGGATAGTGACCCCCCGTTCCCTCCCCCCCTTTTTCAATTTGATGATGTATTTACTTATATATATATATATATATATATATATATATATATATATATATATATATGAATGTAAGCAGATAAAGACGTATAACTACTTTATACGTATAATACTTTATTGTAATAGTATATATATGCGGGTGTCCCAGAAACATTGATATTGATCTTAGATATATATAATAATTTACAAATTTGCGTAAAATAATGTACAGAGTTTTATGAAATCGATATTTTTAAGGGGATTAAATTTGAAGAAATACAAAATTTAAGTTTTTATACGGTCCCCGTACAAAAACATTTCCAATGAGTAAAATGTGCCCCATACATAAATAAGCTGATCTATGGAATTTCAAGCATTTTATCATAAAAAGTCCCAGCGATATGTTTAAGCAAATTTGGCGAGGGATTAAAATGTAAATGTTTATAGCACGAGTACAAATGATGCAACGCAGAAATGCATCATGGACAAATGATATTTTCATCCTTTCTTGAATGGATCTTTGGCGTGTATGGAAAACATTTTGAACAAGCTTTGCAATCTCTGTGAAAAGTTATTATTTTTACATAGTGTAGATGCGTCTGTACCAATAAATAGCAAAATTATTGTTTATTTATGTAATCATTGTTTTCTTTCGTAATTTGTGTATGACCCCTGAAACACTTTCAGCCGACATGCTTTTTCTCCTCTGAGAACCCATATATCGATGCATCCAAACGTGGTTTAAGTGAATAGTTTTGTCTTTCATATCTCTGGGAGTTTTTATGATAAAATGCTGAAATTCTGTACATCACCATATTAGTGTATAGGGCAAATTTTGCTCATTGGAAATGTTTTTATACAGGGGCCGTATAAGAATTTAAATTTTGTTTTTCTTAAAATTCATTTCCCTTGACAATTTTAATCGATTTTATAAAGTTATGTACATTTTTTACGCAAGTTTGTAATTTATGATATATGTCTAAGGTCAATATTTAAGTAATAAAAGTCTAGGTCAATGTTTTTTGACATCCTGTATATATATATATATATATATATATATATATATATATATTACTTGGTATATATATATACCAAGTATATATATATATATATCAGATCACACAAAAACATGCAAATTTCGATGTATTTAAAAAAATAAAGAATAATTGTCGCACTAATTTGATTTCAACAATACTGAAAATAATGTTCTCAAATTTGAAAATCTGTGATAATATTTTCGGTTTCTAAGGAATTTATTTATGTAAATATGGGCCTTAAAAATTTGTAAAAAGGGGGGGGTTAAACATAAACTAAGTAAAAGCTTAATTCGAAATAAAAAGACTTAACTCTTAGGTGCACTTATTTGTGTCCTAAAACGTGTAGCAAATTTTATGTTCTTACGACGCGTTCAGCTACAGACGTAATTAGAAGACTAAGGGCGAATTGTTGCTCGTAACACAAGTATCTTCTCCTTACTGGAGAGAACTAGATCTCCGATATTGTATTATCGAATTTATTGCATACTATTACGGATGAAAAGTAAAGATACTTCACGATAGTTAATATATTCTTTACGATAGTTATTAATTTTGTGTAATAATTTCGATACATCTATTAGAATAATTTATTATTGTTTTCCAATGAACAATTGCATAAAAGTGATCATTTGCATAACATTATTAAAGGTTTTGAGTTTTTAATGATTTTCTTAAATTTTCGGTAGAGAATGTGGGGGTCTTTCGAACATTCAATTGTGCTTAAAATCAAGAAGCTTCCAGTATTTACAGATTGTAATATTTGCACCAAATTTCCTTCGAAACGCTCCATTTGTTCGTGAGATTTTGCTTCTAAAGTTTCCACAGACTCACGAACACACACACACTTACAACTACATACTCTAATACACAGACACACTAACACACGCTAATTAATACACATATACGCACACTTTGACACATACACATATACGCACACTCTACCACATACACATACCAACCCATGCATACACCAACACATATATTACACATACACACAGACTGCGCCAACGGCCGTACCGTGCTGAAAACACCGGTTCTCGTTAGATCACCGAAGTCAAGCAGCATCGGGCGCGGTTAGTACTTGGTGGGTGACCACCTCGGAACACCGCGTGCTGTTGGCCATCTCGGGTGCGGTATCCCCCTGGTTTGCGCGCTAGATTTGCACGCTACCACAAATGCCGTCGTGTTCATGCGGAGTACGATCACGTTAAACATGTGGGTCCGTAAGTCCTTCTGAGAGGTTGGTGGTAGGGGAAGGAGGGTACGGTCCCTGTGGATGCCTCCCCCACTGGGTTCCGGTCTAAATTGGGTGGCACTTCCCGGCCGTCCATACAGTTACCTTACACCTTTCTGGTAGGTCGGACGGTCTGGGTCTCAACAACAACAACATACACACAGACATCACAGCACATAACTCTGATGTAAACAGCACAAACTATATAATCCGTATATAATGCAATGAATATACTTCTTTCATAATGAAAAGTGATGCATACGATTTACGGTAGAATGTTAGTTCTCAATTGTACACTTTGCGATTTTCAGGTGGATAACAGGAAAAACTATGTCGAAGTACCAGATAAACCTATATTTCATGGTAATTGAAATTGACAATTATCTGTATTCATAGCGTCCGCAATACGTAATATAATCGATATGTTAATTAATTATTAATCAATTTGGCATCATTTCCGTTAACATAGCGTCATTTTTGCAATGTTAACCATAGTTTCGTCAATATGGAGCAAAGTATCGCCAAACTGGAAACTAGCCGCTGAGCGAGGCAATTTTTTCACCAAGTTTTACTGGATAACAAAGAGAAGAATATGTCTTACATATAAAAGCTCTTGGCGAATTATTAGCCGTCAAAATAAAAAAAATATTATATAAAGTACCTCCTGCCTTGAATGGAACGAACTAGATCCACGAGAATGCTATTAACAAATGCATTGCATAATATTACACGTGAAAATTGAACATAAATTACAATATTAATATTTTTTAATTCTGTGCCATATAATTAATATATTTATTTAAAAATGTGCAATATCTCAAGAACGGTTCATGCTGAAATTCGTGTCAGTCGCTTTCTAATAAAAAGTTACGTAAGGAATGGCTATTTACTTAGAAGGGTTACTTTTAGAAGGTTTTGATTTTTGAGAATTTTTTTAACACGTCTTTAACATTTTGAAAATTTGAGGGTGTTCCGAACATTCGATCACGTTTAAAGTCAACAGACTTCCAGTATTCTTTTATTGTAAATTTAGTATCAAATTTTTTTCGAAACGTTCCATTCGTTTGTGAGATATCGTTTCCATAGTCTGACGGACACCCACAAGCACATATACTTGTACATACACACGCACACACATATCCTCAAAAGCACTCGGTTCGAGTTCAAGGATGATTGAAACGTCGATTTCACATTTTCGACCCCGTCACGATACTTCCACTATATATTATACTACTATGTGTGTAAGAAAAGTAAAAATTATTAAACTTAAATGATCTATAATAAAGTATATAGACTGATTTCTGTAGCTACACAAACTAACATAAAAATCAAATTGTAAAACAAAAATAATAATAATGTAAATATATTTTCAAATATATGTTAACATTTATGTTTAGTTTTGCTCCATCTAAAATAAGTGTTTTTTGATTTTTCTTCTGATGTACGATTCTTTTTTTAAACGATAATTCTTTTGATTTTCGATGAGATAGAATTTGTAAAGATAAACATGTGCCATACACATCTAGTTATTTATATGTTTTTTTTTGGAGCAGATCCTGCATATTAAAAATATCCATTAAAGAACAAAAGTACAACCTTCCTAAACATCTATGAAACAATGCAAAATACTTCGTAAAGTTTTCATTTTCCTTCATGCAACAATCACCAATCGATGGGTGTGGTTGCAACAAAGCTTTACCCTCACTGTATTCATCAAATCCTGTGTTATCCATAATTTACAGAGCCTTCCTCTTGGTGTATAATTAATAATGCTTGTTGAATACCTTCAAAGTTCCTGAACGAACCATTTGTGCTTTGGTTCTATGTAAAATAACTTTTTATTGATTTTCCCTGTCGGTTGCTTTTTAATAATGCATTTCTCAAATACCGTTGCATGGCGTTCGATATGTTTTAGTGCCAATGAAATATCCTATTTCGAAAAGTTTTGCTTTAAAATATTTATAACAATAGCTATTCCCAGTGCATTAAATATATATTATTTTAAATAATATTATTATTTTGTATGGGTAGTAATTGCTATATTGGAATGAATTCTGTTATTTATAAAGATTATAATGGAAATTAAAATAGTACGAAAACAATTGCACGACTATCCAGTGTTTATTCAATTATTTACCTTGTACAGATATGATATATAAAAAGTCAATTATGTGTATCTAAGAACATCTAAGAAACCCAAAGAGAAGGTAATAAAAAATGAGACATATTAAATATAAAAAGATGAAGTATTGGGTAGAGTGGAAGGGGTGGGATTAAAATCAGGACCACAAAATAGTAAATGGCACTCAAATAAATTTCAACAAAAATACTCGAATATAAATGGTAGAAAATGAAAGCAACATGACCGACTGCGAAGAGTGAAGATGTGGTGAAACATGAGTTTAATAAATATTGCACTAGAGCTTTGGAGAAAATGTAACAAACTGCATTACTGCAAATATAGCTGATAAAAACATCAAATAAACACGAAGGTAGGATAATGCAGAAATAAATGGTTGTTTAAAATCTTTGAAAAAATTTAGAGCAATACAGGATGATTCAAAACGATAGGGCAAAACTTTAAGGGTGACAGAACACACCTAAACAAGTACTTTTCGTCATACGATGCATAGTCATAATGTACGTGGTTAAGCGCTAGAGGGCGCTGTGCAGAGAACTCATTAATAGCCTGTTGTCGCCCTCATAGTTAGTTCTACAGTAGATTTCAGAAGGAATGGATTGTTTCATAAATTAGTAGAAGACCGACATGCATTTTATGTACGGAGCTGCGGATGATAATGCGAGGGAAGATCCGTACTAGGTTCCAACACGACTAAGCGCCATCCCATTTAAATGTGGCCGTGCGAAACGCCTTGGATGCCACATTCCCAGGTTGATGGATTGAACAGGGTGGTCCCATTACTTGGCTGGCATGATCGCCCGATCTCTCATGTCTGGACTTTTTCCTATGGGTCCATATAAAAGACTTATCTACGATAACGCAGTCGATTCCATTGAGGACCTTGTTGCCAGAATGTTTGTTGCCGCTTCAGCGACACGAGAAATGCTTGGAGTTTTCGCCAATTTACGACGATCGCTATGTCGCACTATGTTTTGAGCAGTTTATGTAAGTTATCCATTGCAAATTTGTTTTGTAAATTTTTCGATTTCTGGTTTTGAGCCAATTTTGTAAGTTATTCGTTAAAATGTGTTTTGTAATTTCTTCACTTTCTCCATACCACCTCGGTCAATCTTGTGTTCCAGCATTTCATGCAACAGTACGTGTTAACCCCTAGTGCTTAATCACTTCAGTTACGACCATACATTGTATGACGAAAAGTGCTTGCTTAGGTGTGGTCTATCACTCCTTACAGTTTTGCCTCAATGTTTTGAATCACCCTGTATAATTAAGGTTTGAAGTAACAATATCTATTTCATAAATGTTCCACCTGATTGGATTATCATTCTCTGGACTATTATTTACATCTTGATTTCTAAGATGAGCGAGATTTTTTAAAGTTATGAGAGATATTTGATTCCACTCCTCTTTAACAGTTGTCCAAAGTTCACCCATTGCTTTAAGTCTAATGTTTAAAAATTCCTATTTTAAATAATCTAAAAGTATAATAATCCATAGGTGAGACATCACGAGACATTGAAAGAATGTAAGAAGATGTTTGTGCAATAAAAGAAGATGTTTGTCTGTGTGGCTGTGTATCGTCATCGCCTGTAGCGGAAAATTGAAGAGTTGGCAGTGTTGAGATTTACTACAGAGGTCCTTCTGTTTCTAAATGAAATTTACTGCAAAAGTGCTTATGTTTCTAACGGAAATTTACTTCAGAAGTTCTTCTGTACAGAGCTGTTTCTCTGTGTCGTCGTCGTCTGTATCAAAACATCGAAGCGACAGACAGTTGTGAATTTACTACAAATGTTTTTGCAGATGTTTGTCAGTGACGATGCGATATATATTAAAATTATCAAGCACTTCCTCTACAGCAAAAGTATTGGTTGTGGGGTCATTTGATCCGCCACAGCTTCAAAACTAATGGAAAAATCAGAAATTTTTTAAATTCAAATTAAGGGTGACGGTGCAAAGGAATAATAAAAAACTCAAAACCACTTTGTTTAATTATCGAGCACCTCCGCTCTAGTTCGAATCTCAGTTTGGTCACATTCGACACATCTCAACTTTTCCAAATCAACAAAAATATCTAATATTTTAAAAAATTCGAATCAAGCGTGATGATTCAAATGGATAATTAAAAAATGCAAAGCCACTTTTCAAATGTATCAGGAGCTTCAGACTCAAGTCAGCAGTCTTGGGAGCGAAGAAGTTTTGTGTCTCAATCGATCAATGAAAACATATTTTTTTTTTAAATTCGAATTAAGGGTGACGATACAATGGGATTTTTAAAAGACTTACACAACTTTTCCTCTCTATGATATGCACCATTTCATTTGTGTGCTCAAATTTAAAGCAGTTTTGATATTCAGTACTTTTATTAAGTGTGTAGGTGTCATAATTAAATGTCAACAATCATTGCGATCGTGCGAAATACAACTGAAATGGTTAGTATTATAATATATATCCCTCTTCCCAAGTCTAATACCAAAACAAAAATCCACTTAAATTATCCATTTAATGCACGCCACTAAAGATAATCAAATACCCACTCCAGTTCGGGCATTTCATACTTTTTCAAATACTTTTATTTGGTTTTAAACATCTCATGCGTGATGCCACCATATTTTAAAAGTATCTAGTAAATAATGGAAGCGTCGGTGCTACTCATTAACCTTAAAACAAGGCAAACCACTTTGGATAATACACATTTTCCTTTGCAATCCAATCACCAATCAATGGGTGTGGTTGCAACAAAGCTCTACCAAAATGCATTCATCAAATTCAATATTATCCATAATTTACAGTAACTTCCTCGTAGTGTATAATTAAACATGCTTGTTGAATGCCTGGAAAGTTTCTAAGCGAAACATTTGTGTTTTGGTTCTATGTAAAATAACTTTTTATTGATTTCCTTTGCCGTCTGCATTTTAATAATGCATTTCCCAAATACCGTTATGTGGGTCTCACTATGCTTCACTGCGAATGCAACATCAGCTTTTGAATGATTTGGCCTTGAGGTATGACAAAAGGTACTATTGGAAATTGTATCATTTGTAAATGGTTTGTTATAATTAGATTTTGCTTTGTTTATACACCGTATTGTATTTTCGTGTTTAGTTAAACATGTTACGCTCAAGTTGTAAATAAAGTTTCAGAAAATGTCCTGTGTAATTTTTAAAATAGTATGTTCTGAATATTAAAATTTTAGCTTTCCTAGAAAACACAGTATACGCAATAATACAATTTATGACAAATATTATAATTTGGACATTTGATGCATATAGATTTATGTTATATTAGGGTTATTTGAATATCCCTGATCACGCACCAGTTGATAACAGCTGTTTCACGAATAAATGGAACTTTTTGAAAGATATTTAATATCATAATTTGATTTGGCAAACAATAAAGGGATAATGATTTATTATCAATAGATAGGTATATATACATATAAGATTCGAAGTATACATACAAACATCAATCCAAATACCCTGTATTTATGTTTAAGTATTTTAAAGATTCAACAAAATCTGAAATAATCACAAAATCTCCTACAAGAGCCATTCTAAAAATTCGAAAGGCACTATCATTGCAGATACCAGTATTCATGAACCAATGTCGCGCTTATTATGCGCTCACCAGTATGGAATAAACGATATCTAAAATAATAGCAAATAGCTTGTTATAAGTCAACATTTCTGCGAACTTCTAGGATAACTGGCAATTTCATTCTTTCCACATGAGCATTGCGTGAAACCGATCCATAAATACTGGTAACTGCAATGAGAGTAACTTTTGAAAATACGAAATAGCTTAAATTACACTTCATTTTATTACTACCGCTTTAATTCTACTTGCTTCTCATGCACTGATGTGAAAAATAATATTAAGTGAATAATTAGTATATATTAAATTTGATATGTAAAAGCAATAGAAATAAACACAACTCATATTTTAATTTAAAACAGTATATATGTATACAAAATGCACTTAAAGAAATTTCCAAAACAATTTGAAATATATATTAATCAACTGCTGTGGTATTATTATAAGCAGTTGATTAAAAGTAGCAATGGTCCTGATTCTTTCAACAAACCCATTCTTGCATATGGTTATCAATTTGCTATATATTTTATCCTGAAGAAGGCTACTTTGTCGATGAAAACTTCGTGTTTTACTCTTTTTTAAAGTATTGCTCAAAATTAAAAAAATTCCAAGTTACAGTTTTCCATATTTTCATCGTGAAGGGCTTGGCGCGAGAGAACGTGTATTCTTTTTGTCGTAAATGCACTTGTTAATTCTTTAGTTAAATTAACGATTCGATATTTTTAATTTCAAAGCGAATTAATGCTCTACATTTATATTCCGTCAAATATAAAGTCTTCGAGTTAGGGTTTTCAATTTTTTCATCATGAAATAAGACTTAACTCTACAAAAATCCATATATATTTGTTGTAACTTTATATTTTTTTGTATTTTTACAATTAAATTGATTATTAATTAAATTTCATCCGGATAGTCGATGGGTATGTATACAAGAATTTATTTATACATTTCTTTACGTTCCACAAGGGAGAGTTGATGTGGCTAATCAAGTCACGTGAAGTTACTTGCCGGGTAGGGTGAGTGGTAAACAAGATCTTTTAATGTTCGGAGAGACTGTTTTCGCTCGCCTACTGAGGAAGAAATTAAAATGCAAAAATCGAATTTAGCGATTGCGGATTAAAGTTTAATTACATTTAAAATTCATTTTTGAAACCTAAAGTATGCAAATGTATTTATTTTTAACTATAACTTTCTAGATGTATACTTTTGCATTGTAATCAACAATATTTTTGTTCTTGAAAGCAATAATTTTGTCGCCATCATGCACCTAGCAACATATATCAAAATAATAAAGTTTTAATAATTTCATGAGCATTATACAATTTTAACAATATTAATATCAGATTTACTTGATTGAAAAATTATCATATATGCTACAGGCATTCATTCCCTTATCGGGTATAAAGTTTTTAGGTATTATTGATGTATAGGAGAAAATATACAAAATAAAATAAAAGTATGGGAATTCACTTTGTGTATGGTACTTATAGGACCCCTCAGACCACTTAATTTTAAGTCTGTGATATTATAAACATTTCCTGAAAACATCACCTTTTTACAATATTAACTTCAAAAGTTAGCAATTGAAATTTAAATTATACTTTAATAGAAATTGATTTGTATTAAAAAGGCAGGGTGCCTGGGCATGGAAATTTTTTGAAAATATCTTGTTTATACATTTATTTGTTAGTCGACGCTTACTACGATTTTGATGCAATTTTAACGTTATATTTTTGCCTCTGCGGTAGACCCATTCGACATGCTGACAATAGATTTGGACCCAATTTCACTGCGTTGCGTCTTACAATAGAAGGGATAGGACCAACAGAAGATAGTTGTTGTTGTTGTTGAGACCCAGACCGTCCGACCTACCAGAAAGGTGTAAGGTAACTGTATGGACGGCCGGGAAGTGCCACCCAATTTAGACCGGAACCCAGTGGGGGAGGCATCCACAGGGACCGTACCCTCCTTCCCCTACCACCAACCTCTCGGAAGGACTTACGGACCCACATGTTTAACGTGATCGTACTCCGCATGAACACGGCGGCATCTGTGGTAGCGTGCAAACCTAGCGCGCAAACCACGGGGATACCGCACCCGAGATGGCCAACAGCATGCGGTGTTCCGAGGTGGTCACCCACCAAGTAATAACTGCGCCCGATGCTGCTTGACTTCGGTGATCTAACGAGAACCGGTGTTTTCAGCACGGTACGGCCGTTGGCCCCAGAAGATAGTTGTGAAAGAGGACGGGGGATTCTGCTCTATCGCTGCTGGAACTAAACTACTAGCTTAAAACTAATTACTACAAAAACTGGTTGATTAATATTTAATGACCACTGCAATCAAAAACAATCACAAATCACTACAATCACAGTGACCGCTACAGACAAAAAACTTGATACGAATTCTGTCATTCAGAGTTAAACGACAAAACTTTCTGCCATCCCCTCTGTCGCAAATTATGATTCGTTTAAGATTAAATTATGATTCATTTATTACAAAAATTCATAAAACTAATCCTATTTTGCTTCCAATTGTGACGCCATATCTCCAGAAAATGTTGTCAGCCATATTAATACGCCTTCATAATTTGTTGCTCATTATTCGGTCATTACTCTTTCATATTTGAATACTAGTAACATCTGTAAAGTAAACATTATTTTTGGTATTGCTGATAGTTCCTGCAGGTAATAGTACTATACTCCATTACAAGACAAAATTTATTTTGCACTAAAGCCCCTTCTCTAGGAGCAATCATCTGTTTAAAAAAAGATTACGGAAATTCCATTATTCAGATATTAAAGTTAAATGTATTCTCTTTTCTAACTGCATTGTGAATTGAACAATTGTTATTTATTTTTAATGGTGTTTTCTTAATCTATCTGAAAATTTCGGTATGAAAAAGTATGGTTGGGTAAAATATCCTTTGAATTTCTTATAAAGTTAAGTTTCTAAATAGCGAAGTATTTAAATATGTGAATTATACCTTTTTGTTGTTTCTCTGTACTTTCTCATTCGAACTACCTTCATTCTTCCTGCATCTCATCCGCCTGGAAATATATTGCTCACTTGTTCCCCTTTATGGTGTTGATGGTAGTTCATTTGAAATTGTATTTTAATTTTAGTTGATGAATTTAGCTTACTTTGAGTATCAATTCGTTTTTCTGTTTCTGTAGCAGGGTGGAGGTATGTTTTTGTTTAGTTTTTCACAAATACGAATATAAATAATTAGCCAATTAAAGTAAAGCGGATTCGTGGAAATAAACCTGTGCTAGAATAGGAATAATAAAGATACCTCCCCTCTCATGATTCACGAAGAACGAAACTCTTCGCACGGTTTCCCCGCAAAAGGTGAATACAGCTGTTATTGTTTTATTTATTTATTTATTTTTGGAGGGAGCATGAAGAGACACTTTCTCCATTACGAATGCACAGTTAAGAAATTAATATAGAATGGTAAAGAAAAATGTCGTTGATTGCTTATTATCGAAGATGTCCACCTTGGATGTATATTAGAACCGGCACACCTGCCTCGTGTTACGTTTCGTGAGTACCTGAGCCATGTTATGAATTTTTATGTCTGTCTTCCGAGGGAGTGATCTAATAGCATTTACTGATTGAGAAAATTTGCAACAGTAGCAACATAATTGTGTTCATTAGCAGTGCTGTGTTTATTGATATGTGATTCCAACCAGTCAAATGATTTGCAAGAGGTAATCAAAGTTATCTGCCTTCTGTACCCTGACACTTCTCTGATTAGTATCAGTAGTTAACAGTTATGTCTCTTTTTTCGAACGTTCACTGTTGCATATTTAGGTTCAAATTGTAAATACTATGTACTCATTTATGAGAATATGAGAATCAATTTTAAGCATAATTGTAAATACTATGTACTCATTTTTGAGTTAATGAGAGATTCAATTTTAAGCATATTTGAGGCATATCAATTTTAAGCATATTCAAGTACTCATTTTCAAGCAAGTGCGGTTATTTATATTTCAGTATGGCACCTACTCGTTTATGGCGTCATTGTACTCAAATGAAAACGAGTACTTTGAAGTTTTCGTTTTTAAGTACTTTATTTTTTACAGCGTTATAATAAACAATAATGATGCAGATGACGTGGTTATGAACTTTCAGATTGAATCCACATTGCCTATCAAGGTAATTTTACCCCTTTGTCTTAACGAATTACTGATACCGATGCCCGATTACAGGAACTGAATAATATATTTAAATTCTAGATTTTTATTAACTTAAGCGAAGTTTAATATAATGTAAATTTAAGTTATATTAAAATTATGTTAATTAATTTATGAATATCTAAAAGGTATGTGTATAGTTAAATTTCATGCATAAAGATAGATCAGATATGTAAAATAAAAATTTGGCCACCTTTAGATTAAGAGAATATTAAAATGTCTAGATTCTGACTCTGCGTATATTGTCTGATTTACTGCGTATACTGTCTAGTATATCTTAAAGCAGAAAATAAAATGTATATGAGATTAATGTATATCGATTAGCTATAATACCATATTTTAATAAATTAGCTATAATACAATTATTATTAGCTACAATACAATATTTTATCGAAACAATGTATATCGATTAGCTGTAATACAGTATTTTATCACAAGCAGTGACCCTTCCTAATCTCAAAACCGCTGAACCCGCTTGGACCCAGTTTGGGCTGCGTACTGTGTACATCGTGTAGATGTAAATTCAGAAAATAAATCTTAATAAAGCTCAGAGGTCCAGGATCCACTTGTTTCACGTCAAAAATCTGGGGAATTCACCGACTCTCAAGATTTTAATCATTGGTTAATATAGCAGCGTTTTGTTTAAATATTTTCTTAATTATGCTGTGTAGCCAGCTGATTCCGAACGAACCGTCTCTGTAACCATTCGTTTATCATGTCACCTCACATGTTCATGATTTTTTCATTAATATACCATGTTCACATTCGTATTTTATCTATAATATTTCTCTCAACTAGTTCGAGTATGTTTGTTCATTTCAACTGGAGTGGCAATTCACAATGCTTTGGGAATGATAGTCAACCCCTTGGTTTTTTTCGTTTAATCATACTTATTTCCTTTTGCAATGCCATAATACCTGGGCCGAGAACTTTCTGGATAACAAAACTTGCTTTTATTTGATTACAGTTTGCTTTGTCTTATCATCCTGAAAAAGGATGATTTTGCCTCAGAATGTGTTTGATACTTTTTATCAACTCACTGCTATAATTAACAAAGTTTTATACATTTTTTTATTAAAAGTTTTTCTGTTTTCAAAGCATTTACAATACTTTTATCTTCTAGAAATTTTATAGCAAATGTTCTTTTTTATAAACTTTTTAACACTCTATTTGAGTTGCTCGCAGATCTTCAATATTATTTATCTTAATGTTCCGATAATGGGCATGGAACACAGATCCAGTTTAGAGAGACATTTTGTCGACTACATTTGACTAGTAATTTTCAGTTAATACATTCTGTAAATTAATTAATGTTTGCTGTAATGATCTGGGTATATATTCTTCATATCTATCTGAAATCAAGCATATGTGCGTATCTCAATTAATTTCTTTATTCAATATAAACTGTCATGTTAGTCTGTTTCTGTTTACCGATTAGGGAGGCATTGTGCAGACTCCACGTCGATAACAGTTTACAATTCCATCCCAATAGCTCAACAGTAGAGCGTCGGCTGGCCAGTTTGGAGATCCAGGGTTCAATTCTCGGTTGGGCAGCAAAGTTCTTTACAATGGTGCCCAAACATTTGAGAAGGATAGCGACAATTGTGGTGTTTAAGTAATGATAGTTGTGTAGTTATATTATGATAGAATATTTTTGCGTGTTGTAGTTATATTTTACAATAATGGTATTTTCGAAGTGATATTTTGCAATAAGATTGTTGGTTTAGTACGGCCGAATTTAAGTTACAAGAGAGTAAAATAAAGTTGAATATGTCGCAAGAAAAGAACATGGATCAGTTAGTACACGCATCTGTAGTAACTGCAAACAGTTCTATTGCAAACTATGGAGCTATGTTACCACAAGCTAGCTCGTAGGCAAATTCACCAAAGTTTTCTTTCGATGGGTTAACGTCTAGCAGGAAGTTTATTAAGGATCTAGAAAAGTATTTGATAATAAGAACATTAAATGAGACTCAACAGTCAGCAATAGAGTCCGAACAAATCAACCCTGTAGGTTAGTGCAGAGATATCGGTGGTCTGAAGACCCCAGACCGTGCGATTCACATAGTGGGTTTAGAGTAGCTAGCTGCACGGCAGGGAAAGGATACCTCCTGCACTCAGGAGACACCCATGGTCTACCATCCCGCCAAACGAACATTTATTTAGGTCTAAAAAGAAAACAATTGATGAAAAATATTGTGGTTAAACATACAGTTTTACAATATATTTGAACTTGAAAAGTACGTCCATTTTTCAAAAATGGGAAAAGTGTTATTGCGAATATAGGACAAAATATCATTGAAAAATTAAATTTAGAGTTTGGAATGTCGGAGGTCTGAAAGTAATCCTAGTACGACTAGTACGGATTCAGTGGACTCTGGAAGATTGAGCGCCGATTTCAATTCGAGAGGAAAACGTCCCCGCAGGATTTTAACCTGGGTAAAAATAGTAAGAGGTGGTCAATCAGATTGCCAGCTGCCCGCCAAGCTGACATTAGAGGGTGGATAATTCAGCGTCCACTTTGACGATTAGAGCTTGCAATTTCATCCCAATAGCTCAACGGTAGAGCGTCGCCTGACCAGTTCTGAGATCCTGGGTTCGAATCCCGTTTGGGACAGCAAGGTTCTTTACAATTGTATATTTTATTTGGGCATGTTTTGCGTTTTATTATGAGTTATTTGATATATTTTGTGTTTATCTATATTTTATTACATGTATAATTAGGTCGTTATATATACTGTTCCTGTGTTACTTCAATTTAAATTAAGAAATAAATATATAAATAACTATGTTTCTTATTTCTTTTCAGAATTGTTTCGGTGAGAATAAATATTTTTTATTTTGTAGATAAAACAAAATAGACTTTTCAATTCCAATGCATTTCAAAATAAATTTTATTAAGAAACCTTGAAAAATAGAATGGAAAGCTCTTTTATTTTCTTTTATAAAACCCCCTAAAGAATTTCCCGATACAACTTTCCTAAAGCTTGCCTTACGTAAATTGAAAGACAAGTTCAGACATGGGAGATTTGCATTGCTGATTCGGCAGCAAAATTTCCCTAATGATATAGAAATCTATGAACTTCTCAAAATATATGAGACGTTTTAAAAATCTATTTTCTTGGAATATGTGTCAAGACACATTTTAAAAAAAAAGTCAAAATACATTTATTCTCAAACTTGAAATTCTTTAACTTTAGTTTGCTAACAGAACCAGGTTGTTTTGTTCTTCAGATTAAACTGTGTTTATACTTTTTATTTTTGTAGGGGATTTAATTTAATGTTTTAATGGATTTTCCTTCAAAACTAATGCATATACATTTAGAGTTTCCCCATATTTAAAATCACGATCAGCTGTGGATATATCTGTTAGTTGAATAGCAATATTTAGTTTTGGATTCTCGTAAATGTAGCGATCTGATAGCGATTACTGATAGCGAATTTAGTATCAGTAAATCGTAGCTCTTCATTAATAGTCTTCAGTACCAAATGACTTGAACTAATAATAAAAAAAAATGTTATGTTCTATAATTCTGCGATTGATTGTGAGGATCAACGAAGTGAGTTATACCACGCAGTAGACTTCCAATTTGAAGAAAATTGTGCTGAGGCTGTAAAAGTTTCATATCTGTGGGTCCGTAAAAATGAGGCTGCAAAAATTTTATATCTGGGTGTCTGCGAAAGTGAGGCTGCAAAAGTCTCATATCTGTGGGTCTGCAAATGTGAGGCTCCAAAGTCTTATATCTGTTTATTAGAAATTTTGCCATTCTATTTTCATACTAAGATAAATATTCTTTGTATTTGAAGTGGTTTGATTATGTCGTTTCACTTTCATCCATAGTAACTATCGATATTGCCAAAACTGGGGAAAAAATAAAGTTTTCCTGCTGCCATGCAGTTTACCTAATATTCGGTGGATAGCTTTCGAAGACGCAAAACAGATCCTCAAGGGCATATATTCATACTGTACTGCAGTTTAAAAAATTAGTGAACCATCTCTTTCGGTGGGTTTAACAACAGTTGAATAATAATAATAATAAAATCTATAAGTTTTGAAGCAGTAATCGTTATAATATTTGAAAATATGCAGATCAGGACACAAGAACATCACTCAGTTTTGTGGAACAGGTTTTATTTATTTTATAATACGATATTTGAAAATATGCAGATCAGGACACAAGAACATCACTCAGTTTTGTGGAACAGGTTTTATTTATTTTATAATACGATATTTTATGATATTTATTTTATGAAATTTTGCTTTTTTCAATAGTAATTAGAATTACTTTTCTTTATAATCTTCTGAACTTTTAAAGTGCAAAATACTCAGAATGTATCAAAATAATTTTACGTCCTAGACGCTTAAGGTAAAGTCTTAAAATAGTTGCATAAACAATCACTTGTTTCCATTGGAACTTGTTTTCATCAAACGATAATGTTTTGAAAATGCTTCCAAAGTACTCAGCCATAACAATATTATAAAAATTCGCTCAAACTGTTATTTGAATAAGTATGTAAAATACAAACTTCATTAGACGCAGCATACAAAGTTTAATAAACGAATCAAGTGACTTCAAAGACAATAATAACTGAGACAGGACACCAAACACGAAGCCAAAAATACGTTCTTATGTTCTGTATTTTCTTTACTGTACGGTATTACTGTTATTGATAGGGAACAAACACGTTCTTAATAAAGTTTTATATTGTAAATTTAAAACAGTGTATTCATACAGTGTTCTGTCATAAGTCCGTATGAGTCTCTTTAAACTTCGACTAAAGTGTTCTACAGCTGCTAAAATCAGGGTCTATTACCAGCAGAAGGACCATCGGCTATTGATTAAGAAGAGCATTTGCAATGTGTCTAGTAGTGAACTAATGGAAAAAATATTATCTCAAAATCAAATCAAGATATTCAAGCGTTTTTCATTTAAATTGAAAAGACATGTGGTTTTCAAATAACTTGCATACATACAAGCGATAAATAATGAGGTCAGCAAAATACGATAATTATGCAAATGTCTCTTTATATTTAAGTGCATCTAAAAGAAATGGAGAGGGAAAAATATTCCGTATAATGAGAACACTTTAATTTATTTAGAAGGCTGTAAGAATTTTTGTTGTAAAATATATATGTTGTAGAAAATAGCAGACAAATGATGCAGTAGAATAATTATTTCATTTTATAGACATCAATTTTATCGTGTGTGTGCATGTAATATTTAAACCGCATGTCTTTCCATACTAAATAGATAACTTTCTACGATTTTGTAATTGAAAATTTTTGTTTATCTTGCTTCGTTTTTGAGAAGCGGAATACTAGCGAATTCTATTTACTGTTAGAAGTGGATATAAACTATCTCAATCCATAGTACATAGTTGCTTTTTAATTTGTAGACCCAGATTTTACAGCTTTAGAACTAACATTTCAATCGCAAGGTAAAGGGATCCTTGAACTTATGAATGAGACCTATATAGTCACTCTATGATTTGAACTACCCTGGTAGTTTTAAAATGGCACATTATAACTCCACGAGAGTTCAACTCGCCAAGTTCGGCTTCAGGTGAAGTTCTTCAGATTAGGCTAATGCCCCCATTTCAGATAACAGAATCCATGGTTCAATTCCGTGTTTCTATTCAAGAGATTACATGTAATTGATAATACTTGCAACGCAAGTATCGTATGTTCCATGCTGGGGAGCGCTGTAAAAAAGACGAAATCAGTCCATAGATGCTGTTAACTGTAATGGTCGTATGATTTGTTGCGGCAGAAATTGTAAATGGTATTTGCCGCAGAGAGAAATCGGACTATAGATCACCGGTTGTACAGATGGATGAAAGGGTAATTTTGAAAAGAAAATGAAATAGTAGTTTTGAATTTTAAAATATTTGATGTAGATTTAACGATTTCTTTCTTCAGACTAAATATCGTGTTGCAATTTTTGATCATACAATTTTGTCCTTTTTTATTTATACAGCGTAGTTGATGTAACTCTCTTAATTAATTTGAATCACTGCGCTGTGATTTAAGCGTAATAGGAAGTCAGTCATGCATATATAAGTAAAAATATATCAAATACCATTATAAAGAATTCTTGTCATTTTGACGAATATACACACCAATTTTCAGCTGGTACTATGATAGTACATATATCGATTGAGCTACAGATAGAACTATGTTTCCTTTTATATTTGAAACGGACCATACAAAATACAAAACATTTCAGAAATTTGCTATAAGTGCTCGAATAATTTCTGTTAAGTATGTATCCAAATCTCTAGTGCTTCATTTTGAAAGAAATAGTTACCGTAATTCTTCTATATTTAATATAATCATTTGCACATTTTTTGATCCACTGCAAGGAAAATTGAGCAATTCTTTACAAGGTCAGATTGGTTTTCAAAGTTGCATGTCTGGGGGAAAATTCAGGAGTCCTATATTTATTATCTGGATCTCCTAGAATATCAATTCTCAAACGGTGGTACACGAGAAAATGACTGATACTATGGGGATAATTTATGGAATTAGCAGAATTCTTTTTTTCTTTAAGGAAAAGAGCAACTCAGGGATATTTAATTTCTCGTTAATTTGCAAATTATTTTAAACATAACTCTTTAGTCAACTTCTGAATTAAATAAAAGAAATACTTGAAAGACATTTCAAAAAGAACAATAATTCCATTTTATTCGACATACTGATAGGAAGTAGATTTATCTTGAATGCGGTATAGAACAAATGCATATATAGAACAAAACTCAATTTTGAAGCAAATTTATGTTTAAAAATAAATAAAAGAGAACTAGATATAAGAAACTGATATTTGTCAAACAAGTACGAGTACCATATGGAATCATTTTGGTAATCATATTGTTTGTTAATATAATTGTTAATCGTATTTGCTAATATTTGTTATCTTTTCTTCAATGTTTTTATTAGAACGAAATAAAAATGTTACAACTGCTTACTGCCTTACTACCTATTTATATACAAGACACATTTTTGTGGTACTGATATTTTTTAATTTCGACTTTAGTTGCATGCATTGATGAAAAGGTTGATAACCCATGCTCTTTTTTCCATTTTATTCCACAACCA
This sequence comes from Amaurobius ferox, assembly GCA_951213105.1. Classification (NCBI taxonomy): domain Eukaryota; kingdom Metazoa; phylum Arthropoda; class Arachnida; order Araneae; family Amaurobiidae; genus Amaurobius; species Amaurobius ferox. The sequence goes on from OX578134.1 coordinate 10,830,392, forward strand.
TTTTATTCGACAACCATTTTGATCGTTCTTTTAATGGCGTAAATCAAGGTTAATACGGTACAGCAGCTTTTTCAACCGGTGAAGCGTTGCGCCCAGGGGCGACTTGAATGCAAGTTAGGCAGATGGACGAGATAATTACCTTTTGTTTTAAAAATATTACATATTCGAATGTTTTCGGCCACCGATAGCTTTGGATGGTCAATAGAGTCACAGGCAAGCAACAGAAGGAATGCAGATAGTCATGTATGCCTTGGACTCTGAAAATGTTGAAAACCCACTGTTCTACAGTACTATGAAGAAAAATATGATATCAGATTTTGAGACTATAATAAATATCTATTTGTCTAATACAAATTAATCTAGAAAATTTCTGGCTGAATTGTATTGTAAAACGTAAAGAAATGGGAAAATCTAATGTGTTTTATTCCCCTTAATAAGTCCCTGAAGAATATTTGAACTGCTTTGTAAAAGTCTTACTTTAAGAAATCTGCAAGCAGTTTGTAAACGGTTGATTAGCATTGTTGTTTCATATAATCTTCGTAAAGATACAGAGACCCGACATCTTCAAAATTTCATCCATTTTAAATAAATATATGAACACATAATGTCTAAAAATCTCAGTTTTCCATATTTAATTATATTTTGAAATGTTTCCAGTCATCTTTTGTCAAAGGTAAACAATTTATTTGTAGTTTATAGAAATTTAAGTAATTAAAATACTAATTTTAGTTACATGGTTTCTGATTCCTTCGAAAAAGTTATATATGCAATCGAGTTGACCAGCAATCACAATTAACACATAAATGCCACTCTTTAATCAACTTTCTAATGAGGATTAGGCTGCATTTGTATCCCATTACATGCATTTTAAATTTGCTTAAAAACTAATTCAAAAGTATTTTAAAGTCTATAGCTTGATTTAAAAACATTAATTGTCTGTATCGCACTAAAGAGTGTAAACCCGTTATTAAATAACAATAAATATTTCATATATAACTCAGTGAGGATCACTGAGTTATAGGAGATAGAAATCCTCTGAAACTGCACACGCATTGTTCGCCAATGACTTCAGACACAGAACGGTGAAAAAAATAATGAAGTCAGATATGTCCTGGATATTAACATACGTCATTAAGTGAGTACATAAAGTAGGAAAATTGTCCATTTCTCACTTTGTTGCGTCCTTATTTGGAGCAGTTTACTCGATACAAATGTGCAAGGTTCTTTAATATAAGGTTGAGCACTCAGGCCAGCAACCAATGAAAAAGTCCTCAGCTTTTCAGCTTGACATAATGGGAATTACGATTCGTCATTCGTGATGTCAAGTTCCAGAGTAAACCTTGAGATTAATTGCCGAAATACACGCATCATTACAGTTAAATAAAGTTTATTAATTTTGAAGTGCCAATATCCAGACGTATACCACTTACACAAAGATCTTAAATTGTGATTTGCACACAGAAACCAGTTACGTCCAAGAAAATTTAGTGACGTCGTAGTAATAAGATGACAGTCACAGGTAGCAAATTCGGTCTCTCTTCAGAGCCCTAGAACAAAATACGCGCATAATTTCCATATCGTCATATGCGCAGAGCCAGGTAAAAACGATTAAATCTGTCATGCCCCTGGACGAACACCACTGATAAATGTGGATCCATTGCATCATAAGTATGCATTCAGAAGAAACCATATTTTATATAAAATATTTTTTAAAATTGTTTTGGCATATAAAATGAATTGTTAAATATGAAGAGAAATCTTACGTTCTGAAATGATGACATATTATGATCAACTTTTAACCTAAAATGCCAATATGGCTGCTTGCAGAAGTATATTTTGTGACTTACGAAACCGTCGCATCTTGAGAAATATGTGGAATATATTTAAAAATGAATTTAGGAGGAAATATAATTAAACAAAGTAGTAAATACTGGCATATAATTATAGAAATATACTTAACTTTAGTATACTTGAGTCCTAACAAATGGTTATTGATAAGTCAATATTTTTAAACAACTTGCTTTCAACAACCATTTGAAGCATTCAAATATTTCACAATTATAAAACTCGTTGGAAGCGCTCCTAAAGTTAAGATTGCACTTCTTTAACAGAGTAGACAATTTAACCTACATTGTCCGGGATTTAAGATGCAAACATCTCATTAAAGTTGCAAACTCACAGAGAATTCTCGAAAACGAAATGATGTTTTTCTAACACGCCGGGTCATAACAGACGAACAGTACATGCATGGCTGGGATAAGCGAGCGTAATACGTCCTAATTATTCTTCTAAACATGCCTTAGTCCCGTGCTGAGCACATCAACCTATACTCCTTAATACGACTACGTATTTAATGCTAAGTGCTGTGTGTGTATGTCTTAATGCTTTGTGAGGGCGTATTACTTCCTAAGAAAATTCATTTAATACGCCCTAAATAAGCTCCTTTGGTATGCACTAAAATATATACGTTTTTATATTTTAAGTACGACATTTCCAAGTATATGAATAGTTATTACGTTTCCTTAAAATTTGAATATTGTGTATTTTGTACATTTTTTTTTATTGGTTGCTACGGGCCATTCAGCATACCTAATTTGAACTGAATATTTTAATCTGAGAATTTCGCATTTAAATCAGCCCATTTGAAAGAAAACTGATAAATAAGACATCTGTGAGATTTGGAAGAATCATTAAGGTTATTTAAAATTTGAAAAGCGAGAATATTTTTTCCATAAGAGTATCAGTGAAATACGAATAGTGAATTTTTAACTTCCAACCGTTAACTTCCAGTCGTTATTAGAATTTAGGTGAAAATAAGAAAATTTCATAGAAAATCAAAATGTAGTGTATGTGATACAAGAAATCGGCTGCAGTGCAAAAAAACAAACAAATTAATGTAATCTTGTCTAATCTCATGTGGCTGTCAGAAAATTCAAAAATCTACATTCTACTCATTCTAGTTTCTAGAATACATGGGATGAAAAGCTATTTGATGGTTTGTGTAAGAGGTATCTGTCAAAGTCTTCAACTTTGAATTTTTAACAGAACTTGTTTGGTACTATGTCGCCCTTATGACTACTATGTAGCCAATAATATAAATTCCACGGAATTGATTGGGTGCTGACAAGAACTATACATGACAAAGAGAGGAGAATTAGATATAAACATATACACATTGGAGGATCTTAACTCTGACTACAACACAGTGTTAATGTCGAATAAAATTTGAGATCTATAGCAAAACACGCATATTTTCACTAAATAGTCAGCGAAATAATATCTGTATATATAAATGAAGAGACAAAATAAAAAGCTTACAAATAAATTAGAAATAATACTCGGGAAAACCTCCCAAATTCTCGATGGAAATTTTGATAAAGTCAATAAAAAATCATATCTTTCAATAATGATATGTAGTTTCATTTCTCATAAAAATTTTTATTATAAAACGGATGACAAACATTTTGGAACGCAAGATAAAGCCGATTTCAAGATGTTATTAGTTTTTCTAATAAATTTATATAGAGTTTTACATAATAAAGGAAGATGTGCGTATATGTATGTCTGTGTGTGCAGTCTATAGCGCAAAATCTAAGCATCGTACGAACACAAAGTTTTGTACGCAGGTGCTTTTCACTGTCCACAGGTGCACATAGACATTATTTTTTTTTATTTCGAATGGATCTTTAGTTATTTTATGTTTTACCCCAATTTAAACCGATATTTACACTAATCGATTAATTAGTGATCCAATATGTTATCATCGAGTTTTCATCTTGAAGCCATTTTATGATATACAAAATGCAATATGCTATCCAACGTCCATATTTTAACACCAGCTCCTTAATATATCATAGACTACTCCTGAAAACAAAATAATTTCTGAAATCCTTCCGTTGATATATTATAAAATTTTTAACCCCGCTATGTCTTTGATTTTTTTAATCAACTTTATAGTCAGCGGATCCCTCACCCCATCGAGTTGAGATATAGAGTCGAAGGTTGTACCACTCACTCACAAGTACAAGATAATGGACAGATTCATTTTTTTAGGTATGAGCAGATTGTTAACCTTCTCTGACATCGTTCTTCTAGACTCTAAAGATATCCTATTTGATATTCTTGAGATTTTGAATGTTCCGAGATTCAGAGTAAGGTGTTATCTGTGCATACATTATTTAAGTATTGGGAACTTATTTTTCAGTGGTCAATATATAAATTGGTTTAATTGTGCTGAGATTGCTTAAATTACTATTTAAATTGTAGCATATGATTTTAAATACTATTTATACGAATAAAATTTACTTATTTTGTTATTTTATATATCCACTCTTATTTTACTCCCGCGAAAGGTGGGCTACATTTTCTAGTATCACAAGAAATTAAAAAAAAAGTATTAATTACAGTAAAATACATTTCACTTTTCACGTGATATTATGCGACAACTTTGTTAACATCATTTTTGTAGATGTTGCTCGTTTCATTCGCGACAGAAGACACTTGTGTAATAATTTTGTATCTTTACTATCAACAATCAACCAATACTCATTTATATATAAGTTTATAAAATTGCAAAAATGATGCTAAATTAACGAAAATGACGCCAAATTGTTGAATTAATCTTTAAAATATTTTAATAAATAAGTTATATTGCTCGTTGTGAATGCTATCTGTATTAATAATTGTTAAATTCGAGTTGCGGCAAAATATAAGTTAATTGGGTACTTCCAAATAATTTTAAAACTTGTCATCTGAAGAAGCACCAAATATACAATTCAACGTTAAAAATTTTGTGCTGTGGATTATCATATTTTGGACGTCATATTTTTACTGTGAAAGAAGCAAATTCATTACTTTATATAAGGAAGTCTTGAATTTCTTGCTTAAAATTTCTTTGTTTAGTTTTCATTGAATTTTTTACTATTTGTTTTTCTAAATTTAGTAAAGTAGTACATATCTCGAAAATGTAATACTATGTGCAGACTTAATTAATAGTCATTAGGCTCTTATAACTTTCTTTATAACCATAAAAACTGATACTTACAATATTTCTAGAGGGTTAATAAAAATGATACATGCATTTCAATAAGAATAATTAATATTTAAATTTTAGGGAGAAGAAAGCGTATATGTCAATTCAAATGCATTTCAAACTAAATTGTATTAAGGAAAGGAAAAAAAAATGTATGTTTTGCATTCCCTTTAACGGAATCCCATAAGAATATCTCGGAAAATATTGTAAAATATTCTATTTGTTCAACTGAAAACAATTTAGACGTGAAAGATTTCCATTCCAGACACGGAAAAAAATTCATAATGATAAACAAACCTGTGAGATCTGAACCCATTCCAAATCCTATTATTTTCGAACATCTGTCATAGTACATTTTATTTAAAACATCGAATTATTTCCTAATATTTCCTAATATTATTTATGTCGTGTAAATTAAAATACTTATCAACATATACGTATTTATTTTCTTTATTACATTTAAAATTCACCTGAATATAAATGTTAGTTCTCGATTTTAACAAATATTTGAGTTTGATTTTAACAAATCTTTATTTTAGTGCATATAGGAAATAATTATTTCTCTGAATAAACTTCAATATGGTTTGATTCCAAAGTTGAAATCATACTTCCGTTGTAGATCGTAGTTGCATTGTAGATAAAAGTAGATAAAAATTCCATTGTAGGTAAGAGTATATCGCAGTTCCATTTTAGTTAGTGCACTTGCATATATATATATATATATATATATATATATATATATATATATATATATATATATATATATATGATTAATATTCACTGTAGTGGGGGATTTTGTCTAAGAAATTAGTTCAAACTCTCGACACTCGGAGGTCTGCGGCAGATAAAGCCATGGAGATGACTTATGCATGGAGGTGATTTCGCACATGACTGGCCTGGCAGATCTCCAGATCTCACACCCGTGATTATAGGTATTCCCACAACGAGAAATCACAGGCAATGAGATCTGGGGATCTCGCAGGCCAGTCATCTGGGCAATCACCTCTTTGCATAAGTCATCCCCATGGCTTTATCTGCCGCAGTCCCCCGAGTGTCGAGAATTTGAACTATTGTTTTTTCATGCCACACAAAATTCCCCACCACGGTGAATATTAATCTGCAAACGCATGTCTCTCCGACCCATAGATATTTTTTTTATAGCGTTTTATTTTTGCTCGGAACTTTTGAATCACCCGATATATATATATATATATATATATATATATATATATATATATATATATATATATAAATATATATATATATATAAATTGAAAGATTTTAATCAAAAAATATGCCTAAACTACTGTATGTACAAAAAAACCCATCTCTAGCATATCTATTACAAATGAGTAACTATAGACCAAGACTAAGGATAAAGATAGAAGGTAACATAACACTACAATGGTAAGGTGGATGAGAAGAATATTAGGATACAAAAATCACAATTAAAAGTATATAAATATAAATAAAAATAAAAAAGAAAGCACGTCAAAAATGAGAAAAGGCAATAATAATTAGTTCAAGATAAAAGATTAAGACATAGAGAACAACCAATTGAAACTATACAAAAAAAGGCGGTTAGTTCGAAATTGCATTCTCATCAGGACAGCCATACAATTCGAATTAAAACCGATGGAATAGCCAGTTTCTGATAATGGCGATAGTATTTAACTATAGACACCATTGGAACTGTCTACTGGCTAGTGGAAGGAGAAAAATAAGTCAATTGAATTACAAATCTGAAAAATAATACCTCCTCGAACAGAAATATGAACTCACAAGCACTGCTACCACGTGTAAGTTTAACAAGCGACTGAGAATTTCACCTCACATCGTTAATGGGAGTGGACTCCGGAATGAATACATTTAAACGATACATAATATATATGGAGACTTTCAAAAATAGTAAGCAGTATAGGACTCAGGACAAGTGGAAAATAGTAATTCGAAAATAGTAAACAGTATTAGACTCAAGCCAAGTGGTAAGTAAGGTGATAAGAATGGGTGAATTCTCAAAAATTAGTTATCCAATAAAAGATAAATACTGCATGTGTAAAATTATTACGTGGTATATTTGAAATTATTAATAATATTATTTACAAATACTTCCGGATATTGGTAATTTTGATAAATGCGTTTAAGATTATTGATATAGAGAAAGTGAAACCGAGGATCAGAAAGTCGATGTATTCGAAATAGCTGGTTTAAAATAATGTTTCTAAACAATTGAATGGAATTACAAGACTGCTATGATAGCAGCTTTATGATAGTGATGTTGTAAGAATCTTTTTTATCGTATAGATTGGTGATTAATTGATTATTGAGGGTATCTAAATTTAGGTCTAACAATTTACAGTTTGACTAACGCTAGGCTCATTAGGAATTAATTCTATGTTAGATGGGTAAAAATCAATATTAATGGGATAGGAATCATCAATGATAATACAGATTAAGTCGTCAGCATATCTATATATAATATATGAATAAGAGTTAAAATGACATTCGTAAAGATATAAGTTAGCTAGAATACTACTACTACAGCCACCTTGTGGTACACCAGATGTTTGTAAATAAATGTTATCACCTTGGATAATATAATTGTTGTGTAACACAAAGTGCAAGACCATAGGAAAATTTTTGACATTAAATGCAACATGATTGGAAGATATATAGTCATGATAAAGAGAGATAATAACTTTATATAGATCTTTAATGACAATATTATTAAATAGGTCTTTAAAATCAAAGGTTTGGAAACCAAGAATTTGTGGAAGCTTGCTAAGGTAATTAAGTAAATCAAAACTATTGTTCAAAATGAAATATCCTGAATTCCTAAATTTAAAAAATTCATTAATTCAATTTAAACAGTTAAGCAAGTACTTACTAGCTGTAGTAGTAAAGGTGTTATGTCCACAAGTGACCGTTCTAAAACTGAGGGGAGATTTGAGGAATTTAGGAACCAAAGTAACATAAGGAAATTAAAAAACTTACAATTAATATTTAATTGTGTATATAAATTTAGCATTTTAGTTTTGATTTTGATAGACTGATTATTAATGGGTTTAAAAACTTAATTATTTTTAAGTAATTTTGTAACAGAGAAACATAATATTTTTTACAAATTATGGCATAATTTTTAGAAGCTTTATCTACATAAGTTATGACAAAATGTTGTTGTAGTTCTTTAATAGCAGATAGGAGTTGTTTATAAGGATACCTAGGCTTCGTTAATTTAATGTTTATAATAACATTTTTAAGTAGAAGTAAGATAGTACACTTCCATAGATGGAATGCTTCAATAGGAATGGAATGTGAACAAGCAAGTTGATATATGAATTTATCAAAATCAAATGATATAGACTGAAGAAGTCGTTTTTGGGTGATGGCAGAATGGAATGCGAAATTTAGACCCTTTATTCAAAATATCCCTACGTATATCATCCTGAACTATACTGAGATCCCCAGTAATAGTGTGTCCATGAGAGGAGTGGACATAAGGCGTTAGATTTTTATCGCTGCATGCACATGATGTAAGGTCATCGGAGTTTAATGTCCTGGAAACTTCATTGTAATTGTAAATAGTTCTACCAATTGGTAAATTATATTTGAATGGTTTTTGTATTTTGATAACATTTAGTGGTAACTAGTGCTGATGTTTTGCAATTAAATTATTGAAGTAAGAATAGGGTGTTAAAAATGAATTACACAGTAAGCTATTTTAGTATGTGGATTTGGTGAATGGAGAAGGTGGTAATTTAAGAAATGTGTACGTGAAAGAAGCAAATCATACATATTTAAAATGCTCATGAATTAATTTAAATTTAAAAAAATTAGTATAAACAATACTTAATTTGCATTTTCTGACTTTATATAATCAAGTTCTAACAGGTAGAAAATTGAAAGTTTGAGAATAATTATATTATATATGGATTTGGTGAATGGAGAAGGTGGTAATTTAAGAAATGTGCACGTGAAAGAAGCAAATCATACATATTTAAAATGCTCATGAGTTAATTTTAATTTAAAAAAAATTAGTATAAACAATACTTAATTTGCATTTTCTGACTTTATATAACCAAGTTCTAACAGGTAGAAAATTGAAAGTTTGAGAATAATTATATTATATATAAATTTGTAAGCTTGTTAGAATGTTATTTTTTTCGAGCTACAAATTCTCACTTTTCTTTCATTGGATAACTTACCGTCATTTTTTATGCAGTTTCAACTTATTGTTCTCCATGTCTAGATATTTAATCCTTTAATCTTGAGCTAATTATTATTGCCTTTTCCGTTTTCGCCGAGTTAACTTTTCCACTTTTATATATATTTATATATATATATATATATATATATATATATATATATATATATATATGCCTATTTAATTGTGATTTATGTATACTAATATTCCCCTCATCCCTTACCATTATAGTGATAAATTACCTACTATTTATATCCTTAGTTTTGGTGATCTATAGTTACGTATTTGTAACAGATATGCTAAAGATGGATTTTTTTTTGTACTTACCGTATTTTAAGCATAGTTTTCGATTAAAAAATTTCAATTTATATATATATATATAGTGTGTGTGTGTGTGCTAGCAGATGCTAATGCTTATGTGCTGTTTAGAGGTCTAACATTTGGGACATCGCAATCACATGTCTTGGTACCGCGGTCATGGAATGCTGAGATGTAAAATATATTCCTTCAATAGTTCAGTCTACAACAGTTTTCACGGCTTATCTGTGCTACGCAGGATCTCAGTGCTAACCTAGTAAACACATCATCTATATCTAGAGCTCTACGATACGGCATAATTTATGGAAAAAGTCAAAACTGCTTGAAATGACAGTCGCCTCTGCCCCAAGTAGATTGTTAATTTAGTACTGAGCTACTTCCTTTCAATTTGCGTAAAGGCAACCATGGACATTATTGTTTATGATTTGTCTTCGTATCGGTGACCGAAACCTTTGACTATGCAGACGATATGCAATAGCGTCAGTAAATTTCACTATTCCTTCTGTAGGGTACTTGGCAACTGCTACAGCTAAGCAATGAAATTGAGAATCTTCAATTACGACGTCAAAAATGCATATTACGATTCGTGTTTGGATTTGTTCCTAGATCAAGTGATTAAAATTGAAATCCTTCTCCAAGGAGAGCATAAATGGTATCTTGAAAAAAATATAATTTTGTGATTTTGCCTTTTTTGTAAAGGGTGTAAACAAATACGATATTTGCGATATTTTTCGTCAGATAATTCCTTTCGTTGCTAGTGCGATATTTGTGGAGGACTCATTTCCTTATTTTTATTGGTCCCAGAAATGACGTTCGTTTACATGTGAGCTTGCATTTCCCAATGTTTCGTGATCCCCAGCTGCCATGATACCTTCCACTGCTTTCAGGTAATTGCTATACTGCTTGACATAAATCATAATTTTCCTGAGATTTGTCATTCGAATGCTGCCATTTTTTACGACGCCTTGTTGTCGAATTTTATGACGCATGTCTGTCTATTCCTTTGGCTACGGCCTCCTTCCTATCTTATCATGTGAGGAGATATCATGGTAGCAATAAAATACAAAGTTACATTTAACTTAAGCTCAGCTAGTGCTCCCCTTCCTTTATCTGGTCGGTAACGGTGCGTACATGTGAGAATGAAATGTGCTGAAATAGTGTGTAGTGGAGCATAGCAATGGGCACACAAGAAATACATCGGTGCATGAATTAATTCTGTTATCTTCAACGAACTGGTGATCCGAAAGAATACTTCTGTTACAACTCATATCAGTTTAAAAAATAACGAGCACGAAAAGTGCATCTACCTAATTATGTTTCTGTAGTTAGTGAATTTTTGAGATTTTCTTAGCCAAATTTCATAATGTATTTTAAATGAAATAGAACTATCAGGGATGTATTTAAAATGTTCAACTAAATCTGGAATTAATTAAAATTTCATTAAGACCAGTTACTGAATCTATTTGATTTAAAAATTTCTTGTAACTCACTTGCATAGTATTCATGATTTGTTAAAATCGAAATGTTTTCATCTAAAATGCAATAAAAATTATTCCACAAATGTAAAAGGGATCTAATTCAAACTACGAGTGTTTCATTGAAATTGAAGGGATACAGAATCGTTTTCGATATATATTGCAGTTTTAGAAACCCCAAAGTGTTCTCGAAATCGACCTGGCCAATTTATTTAAAAATAACATCTGAAATAAATTATTATTTACTCAAACGTTGTTCGTTATATTTTTGCTTCCTAATTAGATTTTTGTAAATATTTTATTTATATTTGTCTGTATATCTTATATGTTCTGATGAGAATGTTAACAATATATATTGTTCTATTGATAACAGATTTTGCTTTTTTTAAGACAATGTTGATTATCAAGAAGTATTTGTATAGTTTAAATTAATTAATGTAGTGTATTTCGGGCTTCATTTGACACAGTCATTAAGTGAGCTTTGAAAAAGACTAATACTGTCGTAATGGTTTTACAATAATGATTATAATGATGGCTAGCTGATATATGCCATTTCTTCCATTTTCACTATGTACTATATTTCCTTTAATAGTATATTTCAATTGATGATGATTGACAAGAACACTTACGTTTATTTTTTACTCAAATGGAAACGTCTCGGTATGTCTTAAACAGCACGTTAATACTTATTATTAAGTATTTAATAATGTGAAAACTTTTACAGTAAAATGTATGCTTGTATTAAAGAACACTGTCTAAAGTTAAACACGTAAAAAGTAGGAAAAAAGTAGTTTTTAAAATGCGCCTTTTATTACTTGTATATGCATATGAAAAATATATTTATTAAAATGTATGCAACTTAAATGTATGAAAGACAACCACATACAGAATTTGAACTTTCTAGCTGCTCCGGTTCTTTAATTAGTCCCCATAAACGACTGCATCATATGGTGGGACCAGAACGAACGGCGATGGTAAGGTTCAAAATCACCCCAAAAGTTAAAATATACCTCACCAGACAACCATTTGTCAAATATTGTCATTCTAGCTGCACCGAATCTTAAATTATTTCCCAAAATACGAGTGCATTATTATAGTGCTCCCCAGGACGGACTAGTCTAATATGTTTCAAAATTCCAATAATTAAATATGCAACAAACAAAGACATACCAAATTTGAACATGACAGAAATTATATAGAGTATTGAATCTGGACAATAAAATTTTGCAAAGAAATTAGTCCAGTTATCTTATATAATAAAATATATGTCTGTTGCGGGAAAATTGTTGTACGGCCATAAAGGTGCTCGATATTATTTAAAAGTGAATTTGAGTGATTAAATTATATATTCGCACCGTCATCCCTTATTCGAAGTTTCGAAATGCTATATTGTTTTCTTATCTCGAAGCTCAGATGGATCGAAATACATGAAAACCAAGAATATGACCATAGCCGAAGTACTCGATTAGTTTGATGCATCATTCCATGGGGCAGTCAGTACAATGCGTATTATTTAGACGATCACATGTTTTATATAATACTATTTACGTATTATGATCACTATATTTATATGTTTTAATCACACACTTTATATACAATGATCACCGATACTGTTTATATACAACAGAAACGCTATTTGTATACAATGATCACACTGTCTATATACAATTATACCACGAATTATGATCAAACCAAATTGAATTAAGAGGCAGAACGATATAGAAAGAAAAACATGGAATTCCATTTATAAAAGTATTTCTGATGAATTATCCAGAACAAATTTTACATGCTTCTGTATGCTGCAAATATGTTTAGACATATGGCATTTGCATTACTGAAAAGGTTAAAGTATTTCCTAAATGATAAAGACAAATACCACCTGAAACATCTCCAAACCTTATTTCTTCCGAATATATGTCAGAATACATTTTATATGATATACCGATTTCTTCAGCGGTATTTTCTTATTTTTAACAAACATTTCCCTTTTTGTTGACATTAAACTTATTAAGTGACAATTTATCATGTGCTTTAGAATATACTTTGAAAGAAAATAAACATGAATTGATTATTTGTAATATTATTGAATGTTGTTTTCATGCTGATTAGAAACGATTTTGTATAATGAAGATATGTTATGCCCCGCCATACAGACCATCAATCCCACGCAGCCGAGAAGAGTAGGTGATCTCGCAGGAACTCAATTTGTTTAAATGTGGTAAGCTTTGAACAAATGCCGCAGCTACAGGCAAAAAGCTATTTTATGCAAATATAGCTAATTTACTGTTCTGATGATGTCTTATAAATACCCTGCGCTAAGAGCTATAAAGACAGTCTCATCAAATCAAGTGAGGGTACAGGTTCTCCTAAGAATAAGTGGTGGAAGTCGTAATTGCGTCATGTTTGCTGAATGTATGTTCCTGAATGGTTAAATAGTTCCCAACGTCAACTAATTGCAAGTACAAGTGCTCATGATGATGTGGTCTGGTCACTCCTCAACTACTATAGCTTTCACTTTCTGCTGAAGCAAGCAGCGGGAGTGCCGTCATTAATATACCTGCTAATGTAGAGTCTGTATTTTGGCCACTGCGCATCCTATTATTGTCTTAATGTCCCTTTGTGCTTTAAAGTGAAGTGAGCATCGGAAGTAAGCATCGTGAATCCACTTTGCGGTTGATATGAATCCACATCCATTAGTAAACTCGCCACAATTTTTGCAATAGTCAATCTTGTCTGTTTTTGAAGATTGCCTGGTTAAACTTTACTATAACAGAGACGCTTTCACGAAATAAAAGCCGCATTTTAAAAAGTTACTTTTATATACATACAAACATGTGATTAATTAGATACGACCATAGACACGACTTATACATTAAGCAAATGCTAAAAATAAATAATTACGCATATTATAATAAAGTTTGAATGTTCAAAAGTGACAGCTAAAAGCATTTGAGGCGCCACAAATCTACCCCTCGAAAATCGGAGCTTAAATCCGAAGCAGTTATGATATCAAAGCAAAAAATATATTCTCAATCCAGTAAAATAGATGTTGTGATGACAAAGGTGATGGAGGGTCTTACAGCCTCACCAGCTAGAGTTTAAAGGCTTTTGTTATCTGCCATTATGTTTATCCCTTTTTTCAGCAAATCTACGGCGAGGAGAGCAAGATAGACAGAAGGCAAAGTCATTTACCGGTCAGGGACCGAACATGATCCCGCCATGTCTTGACTCCAGTCGCTGACTGCTTTAGGCTCAGGCCATGAATAGGCACAGTCCGTCCCCACGTCACCTGAAAGAGTCCGGTTCATAGAATGCCGCTCACCGATTTTTGTACCCCCTTAGAGGAGAAGAGTCAGAGGCTACACAGCCAACGCCCGTTCGTCTAGAAAAGACGAAACCTCCATAGGGGGAAAATGTTGCAATGATAATGTAAAACTTTTAATTGAAAATGGCATGTTTGGAACCGGAAAAAGAAATATCAGTAATACTTCTACTCGCATCACAATTTTACGCTGAATCCATATCATCAGGCATTTAAACTCTATTTACAACTGATTCTAAAGGAAACAGATGTCTCAAAGCATTTTTTCCATTCAGAACTTCGGAAGTTTAAATTCTTAGTGAATCATCTACTTTCCAAAGTACTTGATGCTGATTTCATATCACTCATTATATAAGCTTTATTTATAACCAGACCTGAGGAACCTGTATTTTAAGGAAAATTTTTGAACCGGAAGTTGAAAAGAAACTGCCTGAATAGTTAACTAAGTAACTAACTTAAGTATATTTCTTAGCCAGAAATGAAAAGAGAACCATAATTAGACATATTTTTTAATCTCCCCATCCTCCTCCTGAATTTGCTGAATCGAAATCATTCTTTATCGGAGGTCTATCTATAAGGGATTTTGAGTAATAGATGTTTGAAGGAAAATTTCTTATAGTATGGCAAAATGTTTACCACCAATGAACATAAAATATTGCAAACATTTTATGCAACACGTCTTTTAATAAGCGTATTCTTGCAAAATGAAGAAAAAAATGCTTTGAAGTTATATGTATTATTAAATCGCTGCAATTTCTTACGAATGACTATTAATCATTATCTTTATTTATCCATTATAGTAAAAGCATTTAATATGTAATTTTTGCAAACAGATCTTTCAAAAGGAAAAATAGACAAACTTTCTAATCCCAATACATTTTAAATTTAATGACATTAAGCGAAAAATATAAATTTAAATGCGATATTTTAATCCATTTTATAGGAACTACCAACGAATTAAACATCACAGATTTGAAGATAATTTCTTATTTCTTTAAACTAGAAACCAGCTTAGACCTATTCGATTTGTATTACGGATTTGAAAAGATAAAAGTGCGTAATGGTATGAGAAAACTGAAATCTTCTCATATTGCAATTTCTACGAATATATGTCAGAATGACTTTTATGTTCGAATTTTAAGAGTGAATTTTATAGCAGAATGTCATTATTTTATTTTGTTTTATTCTTCACATTTCTATTTTCTCAAAAGATAAATTATTATTAAAGCGATGCATGTTTCGAGTGTAGCATTCTTAGCACCGACTCAAATCTGATTATGAGAAAACGTTTATTTGGCATAGTAAAACTCAACCAATTCTAATAAAATGTGTACATAGCTTGAGCAAATAGTGTTTCAGGTCATAAAAATATTAAATTTCGAGCTATGTACTAAGATATCTGAGATCGAAAGTCAGTAAATGTTATGTCTATGGACAAAAATTAATTTAAAATATTTAAAATATCAGTTTTATAAATCAGCTAAGCTTCTGAGGGGGAGAAGGGAGAGGGAATACAAAATCCTTAAGTTAGGATCTGTCCAAAAAGCTAAGTCCTGTCTGGATAAGGGAGAATGCATAAATATTAATGGATAAGGAAGAATAGTTGAAAAGGGGTATTTAACATAGGATAAAAACTCCCCCTAGAGGTATAAAATTACAGCAAAAGAACTAGACACTTTATCATGGTGGAATTAGAGAGCTGCGCGAGCAAAGAGGTTTTCGATGTTTTGAACAGCTTTAAGTTAATTAATATTAATTTAACCCAAAATGTATAGAAATGTACTGTCAGCTTCAACAATTTAAAATTACAAGCTTAAACAAACACCTATATACATAACTATTGATAAATACATGAGCTGAACGTTAATTTCATATATATTTTGAAAATGTTTTGATTTATGTTTAAATTTTTCGTTTTAAAATTACTTTGATCACTTTTAATTTTAACATTTCGATTTTGATTGATTATTTACTATGTATAAATAAAATATTTAGTATTATAAATGAGATTGCTAACTTAAGTTCATAGAATATTTTCAATTTTACATACATAATCATTTCCTTTCTAAATTAATTTGGCAACATGTAAATGTAAAATATATATAACTATTTTGAAACTTAAAGACATATTTATAAAACATATATTAAACATGTAACATTCACATGCCGCCAAAATTTAACAACGTCTTGTACTGATTATAAGTAATATATTTGAAATTAAACATTTAGTTGCCCTTGCAACATCTTAGTATAAATAATGACATTTTATGTAAACCATGAAATAACACTTCATACAAAAAGGCCAGTAGGCAATACGACTACTGCGAATAAAAATATAATTTATCGACCAAGAATTAAATTGTTATTACTATTTAAATAATTTAAATGTAAAAGAAGAGGAGGCCACATAGGGTTTAACAATACAGTTAAAACTTTAATAAGAATGCAATATTTCTAATGCCACTAACAGTAGAATCTATGAAAATTATGCTGTATTTAGAGGGTTATTAATAGTATTATTACACACGAAGCTCCTCCCAGTAATTATCATTTAGTTTTATAGAAAATGCAACAAAAATTGTATGTCAGTTTTATTGGGAAAAAAAATAAAACTATGAATTACACAGTTGACTTTTAGCTGATACTTAGAAATTCTGAATCGACATATCTGCATATAGCAATTCATAGGTTCGATTCAACTGAGTTTTATTGTCGACGTTAGGAAACTTCTCAAAAGAAACCCAATCCCACGAAGAAAATATTATTTTTAATGAATTCTCCAGCTGCTGGAAGAAACACTTCATAAGTTGTTAAATTGAGTTGCCTGCCATTCATTGAATCAGCATACTTATGTAGATGTAGAAAGGCACAAGTTTGTGTTCTTAATTATCCAAACATCTGGATACCATTTAAAAACTTTGAAGAAGAAATCCTCATTAAATATTGTATTCTATACAATTAACTAAAAAGAAAAGTTTAAGATATATAAAGTTCAAATTGCTGCTAATGTAATAAAACGAAAATAAATTCGTTAAAAGCAATATATAGCGGAAGATGAATAGTATTGACTGGTTTGGGAGGCAAGAAATAGCCTTCTTCGTCAGAATATATGAGCAGCGCAACCTTCAATTGTGGGAGCTATACCGGCAAATGATGTTTGGACAGCAAACGTAGCTGAAATACGGAAAGAAGATTTCATATGGCGAGAGAGAAAAAAGGGATTAAAAAGGCAAGGAGGAAGGAACAAGTGGTAGAACACTATGGAGGAACGATAAAATACCAAAATGAAAAGTGTCTGTCCATCAATAGATTCGAAACACGTGTTCAGTAAGTAAAATTATAAACTTAAGTGTCTTATTAAATAGAGAAGATTAAATAAAATTATTAACTGGTTTCGAAAGTTTCTTGAGTCATCCAAACCAAATAACTCATGTATCATTGGTTTGATTGAACCATATATCTTCCAAATCCTATTAGTTGCACTTTTTAAATTTAATAAGTCACTTATGTTCTTAGTTTCATTCACTTAACGCGTCTTTGAAATCCTTTGTTGAACGTTCACTTTCTTTTGTGGTGTTTTATTGTTTATTTACAGTGTCCTCCCGCTTCTTCCTTCCTCCTTGTCTTTTATTCTTTTTTTTTTTTTAACATCGACAATACCTACCTCTGCTTTAGTCAGAGTTGCTGTTCTAATATCAATTGGCAATTCTGTGTCCTAACTAAGAAGGCTGTTTTTAGTTTTCGAGACTTGTTAACACTATTAATCTTGTATAGTATGTCGCTCTTAATGAAGTTGATTTGGTCTTAAAAAATTAAGAGTTTGGTGTATTTACATTATGTATCTATATAAATGTAGTTACCATTTATTAATTGCTACAAACTAATCTGTATATTTAAATAAATATAAATAACAAGACTCAAGCTTCAATGCCATACTTTTCTTCTTTTAAATGATGTTTTATTTGGCAAAATCCACTTATTTGCAAAATAACAATGTACAAAATAATCACTGCTTAATTACTATAATCATTGCTTAATTACACAGAAATTTAATATCGTTAAAATAAGTTAAAATAATGTTTAATCTTATTTATTGGTGAAAAATTGTGCCATAGTATAATTTTTGCTAAAAACAAATCTGAAGACTAACTATTTCTCATGATCTTCTATAGATAGAGCTTAAATGATGATGGATGTTAATTCAGCATCATATCCTGGAGGAGGTAGGGTTAACTAAGGATTATCAATTCTTTACATTTTCGGTTCAAGGAATTTCATTTTCCTGGAAACATCTATTTCTCGGGATCGATTATAAATATAGCTTAGACTCTAACTAACATACGGATTTATCATCAAATTCGGGATGATAATATTGGATTCATTGAATCTTTTTCACATCTGGTTCGTTCGTACCACATTGTTAAAAATGAATGTCGTTATTTATAGGACAATACCAATCTCCGCTTTCGACGCATTTTTGTGGCATCGAAATCTGCGATGCATATTTTTGTTTTAAAATGCTCTTTTCATGTCATGTAAATGTAGAAGCCCTCAGACGATTTTCTGTCGAAATAGAGCAAAATTGTGGAGTGTGTGCGACCTTGAAAAGGCTCGCCTGCCAGTCAGCGGAGAGAGAAAGCAAAGCCGTTGAGTGTTAATTTTATTTTGTTGATTATTTTCCAATGCTCGGTTTTGGTACGTGTGATATGTATATGTGTGTTGTGACGTCAGCGCGGTAAATGTAAAGTGACGCGCTTGGCTTTTTGTCTTCAGATTTGGAACTCAGACTTGGTAGGGGGCAGTCAATTAAAATTTCTCTCGTCAAAATTTAAAAATGGCTAAAGTGTTGGTAATTGAATTAAATTGAAAGATGTTTTTCAAATCTCACCCTCTAATGATGACTGCCCTGCCAAGAGTAAAGAGAAGTTTTGTAAGTATAAATACTTATCATAGTAGAGCTGGTAACTTTGTTTAAATTCCAGTTTGACTGGTTAAAAGTAATTCCAGATTTTAAGATGCCAGCAAGAAATAATGTATTGCCAGTAAATAATTTAAGAGCATATATCTTTGCTTTCATGTCATCATTTGTATATTACTTCAGAAAGATAGGAACGCAGATGTTCCGAGTTAAGAGTGAATTTTGATGTCATGCTTGTATATGAATTACCTAACTACCATTTAATTAAAGACTGTGTTTTAATTTAAAAATGTCTTTAATCTCATCATTTAATGAGTTGTTCTTGCCAGTTATTTATTCCAGCCATTGAGTTGTAGTTTCGCTTCTCACCAGGGAGACGGATCTGAACTCTGGAGTTTAGTACTTACCACTAATGCTTTATTGTGTTATACATGTTTTATGAAATATCAACTAACTTTATACAATTGAATGTGAAAGCAGAAGAGTCTTTTAACACTTAGAAAACGCTTTTACATGTTTGGCGCCGTGCCCTTTTGTCTCCCTGAGTGCTGGAATACTTTCGATTTCAAAAAAAAAAAATATTTGTTATTTTCGGTTTCAAAAAAAAATGATTTTGAAATGGCAAGATTGGTACTAGAATAAAAATATATTTGATATTTTTGTGAAAAGAAAATGTATTTATAATATGTGTATATACAGATATGAATGTGGTCTTTGATACCACCGAAGTAAGTCAGTATATATTTGCAAATGAAATATATGTAAGAATTGCTGCATATTGTGACATATAAACATTTCCACAACAAGAACACTTTTTACACGACACATTTTCGACTTGATTTAAAATAAACATTTGTTAAAAATAAATTTTGACAACAAAATTAAGAATGTCAGGCAGACAAAGCAGAAGGAAAAGAAATGTGAGAAGTAACTCACAAGTTCAAAGGAACGTTAACAATGTCAGACAGGCTTCACCTTCACCGGTACGCTCACCTCCTCAGCGTCGGTCACTTTCTGTGAGCACCACTGGGACTGCTAAATCAAACATCGGGAAGACTCAATTTTGGAACTCGGTTCCAGAGTTCTCCGGAGCGGAGGATAGTTCACTTCAATCATTTTTAGATAGATTGGAGTTGATATCAGAGAATGCGGGATGGACGTCTCAAGAGAAAATTTTTTGTTTGAAAATGAAACTGTCTGGTCCAGCGAGTCGGCTAGTAAACGGCATTCCGAATTTAAAGAATTCGAAGAATTATGATGAATTAATTTTGGCTCTTAGGGAAAACTTTGAAAATAAAGAAGATATGGCAAAGCGAATTGCTGAGCTAGTAAATATAAGACAGAAATCGGGAGAAACGGTTCGCCAGTTCGCTGTTCGAATTGAATCAGCCTCGTACGTAGCGGTACCGGAAGAGTTGGAAAAAAACAATAATTACTCCATAAGAAAAGCGCTTTTGAAAAATGCATTTATAAGGGGATTAAATCCTGATTTTAGAAGATTAGTCCTAGCGCAGAATCCAAAAACATTTGAATCAGCTAAAGAGTTAGCGGTGCTTGAAGAGCAGTGTAAAAACGAAAATGAAGAATATTTAGAAGTAAATTCGGTTGAAAAGAAAAATTTAGAAGATGAGAAAATAACAGAATTAGAAAAACTACTTGAAATTCAGAGTAAACAGATCGAAGAATTTAAGAATGAACTGGAAAAAAGGGACAGACAGGAAGAAAATTGGGAAGACGAAGAAGAAATATGGGAAGAAAATGACGTAACACAGAAATCCCCTAGAACACCTAATTTAAGAAATTTTCGATCAAATATGAAGACGTACATATCCCCGGGAAGCAGAAGTAGAGGAAAATTTGCGAGAAGAATTCCGGTTACCCCGAGGAGAGAAGAAAGCAGAAATAACTTCCGTAGAGAAGTAAATCAACAGAGAGGATTTTGTAGTTACAGGAAACCTGGTGAAAGAAATAATTTTATTCCGGCTACACCAAGAGCTAGAGGAAACAACAACAATAGAGGAAATACTTTCGACATTTACAAAAGTCCAAATTTTAGAACAAATCATAGTAATAACACAAATTTCGGCTACAAAAGTAACTTTAATAGAAGAAATTTTAGAAAAGACAGATCAGCCAATCAAGTACATTTTGGAAATTTGAACCAAAATTCAAGAAAGAGCTTTGGAAATTTTGGAAACACTTATGAAATTAGTACAATAGTACAGAACGCATCTCAAAATGCAACAAACTTGCCTGTTATTTCTGCTAAACTTGCAGGAAATTCCATGAATATGCTAATTGACACAGGGTCCAGCATAAATATCACATATGAAGAAATTTTAAATTTATTCGATAAACAGTATACAGTGCATAGAAAACCTGCTGTACTGCGGGGATTTAACGGAGGAGATACAATTGTGAATTATAAAATTTCAATTAAATTAACCATACAGGATGAAAACTTTATTCTTGAATTCTGGGTATTGAATTCTCCTGCACCATCAAATTACAAAGCTATCATTGGAAACTCATTTTTAACAGAAAATAAAGCTGTAATCGATTTTGAAAACAATAACATGATCATGTGTGGACAAAATATTCCATTTAAAAGCAGAGAAAATTTTTCCAGTCAGGAATTTTCACTGGCAAATGTCTGTAGCTTACAAGAAGATAGTTGTTTGGAAAGACGAAGTTTATTTAGAAATTTTGATCAGAACTTTGGAAATAGAAATGAAAAGGTACATGACAGACAGACATTCACGAATGTAAACAATGCAAATCGGAAGGAAATTCCTTACTTTCTGACCAGCCCGAATAACTCAGTTTTGGGACCACCTTTGTACAAAAATACTTATAATGAAAAGGAAGAAAGAATCAATGTTATTAATGAAATTAAAGAAAATAAATTTATTGTAGCAACTGTATTTCAAAAAAGTAAACTTAATCCACTTACTGAATCTTTTGTAAAAATTAGAATAAATCATAAATTTCAAGAAAATGATACTATTTTGATTGAACCGCTTGAGGGAGAAAAAGAATTTTTTGTGGCAAGAGCAGTGTACAAGACACCTCGAAAAGATTATTTGTATGTGAAAATAGCAAATCCTTCTGAAAATGTAATTAATTTGAACAAGAAAATGAAAATTGCAAAATTACAAAGTATTAGAGAAGTACAAGCATTGCCAGTAAATACAGTAACTGACCACACACCCATTGAAAATAATGAAAAATTTGAAGCATGGGGTGGTGACTTTGACTTAAGTCACTTATATGGAGAGAAGAAGAGGAAGTTATTGGAACTTCTTAAAAAGCATCGTAGAGTTTTTGCAAAGTCGGTTTCAGAAATTGAGGGTTGTGATACAATTTTCCATACAATAAATTTAAGAACTAACATACCAATTAAAAAGAAAAATTACAGAGTGCCTCATCACCTTCAAGAAGAATTAAATAAACAGGTTACTGAACTTCTTGGTGCGGGTATTATTAGGCCCAGTACTTCGCCTTATAATACCCCTGTCCTGTTTGTCAAGAAAGCAGATGGGTCATATCGTTTGGTCTGCGATTTTAGGCAGTTAAATGAAGTCATGATTGACGAACCATATCCAATACCTAATATCAGTGAGCTCATCGACAATTTGGCTGGAGCAACTTATTTTTCTACTCTGGACCTTACTTCTGGGTTTTACCAACTTTGTTTGGACCCGAATGACTGTGAAAAGACAGCTTTTTCAACCAACAAAGGCCATTTCGAGTGGTGTCGCACTCCTTTTGGGCTCAAAAATGCCCCTGCATCTTTCCAAAGATTGATGTCATTAGTTTTGGCAGGTGTTTCGAATGTTTATATAGATGATAATATTGTGGCATCCAAGTCCTTTGAAGAACATATAATCATTTATTTTCAAATTCAAGGATCCAACATCCAGACTTTCACGTTGGATAGCTTCTCTTTCTCAGTTTGACTATGAGATCATTCATAAGCCAGGAAAGGCGAATATTGTGGCTGATTACTTATCAAGATGTGTCGGTGACAAGGAAAATCCATTATCAAAGAATTCTGCAAGTGCTAAAAATTCGGCTAATGCCCAAAAACCAAAGAAAGTAAATTTTGCACAAAATCAGAGATCTTCAAAAAGTTCAGAAATTCAACAGGTGAATGCAATTAATACAAATGTAAATGATGAAGAAAATATTCAGAGTGAAAATTTAGAGCAATTAACAGTGGAACCAACTTTGTTTACTAGAATAGTTAACGCTCAAAAATCTGATAGCAGATGCAACAAAATTAAGAATTTCTTAGAAAAAAATGTGGCTCCATATCCACAAAGATTAACCTTTTTCGAGAGAGAAAATGCATTGTGGTGCACACATAAGCACCCCAAAAGAAGACACGAATTTAATGAAAGATTGGTAGTACCTCAGTCATTGGTATCTGAAATTTTGTGGCTGCACCATGACTGTCCTGCATTTGCTCACTGTGGGTTTCGCAGAACTTTGTCCAGTATCAGCAGAAAGTATTATTGGCAAGACATGTACACTCAAACACAGAATTATGTCAGTTCTTGTGATGTTTGTGTCATGAACCATGGGTTCAGAAATTTTAAAGCACCAGTACAGAAGTTTGATACATCTGATTTTCCCTTCCAAAGAGTGGCAATGGATTGTATAGGTCCTTTTCCAGTTTCCAATTCTGGGAAAAGGTATATTTTAGTCATTACAGACTATTTCACAAGATGGGCAGAAGCTTACCCATTGTCATCTATTACTTCAGAGAAAATTTTGGAATGTTTTGAGAAATTCATATCGTCTCACGGTATTCCCCACCACCTGATTACAGATAAAGGGTCGAATTTTCTTTCAAAAGCTGCTCAGAGCCTATACAAGAAGTTGGGAATCATCAAACATAGTACCACTAGCTATCATCCCCAATCTGATGGCCTCTGCGAGAGAGCAAATAAATCTTTGCTCAGAAGTTTGAAGAATCTTGCATATAAAGAGAAAGACGACTGGGATCGTTCAGTTCCTTTTGCCCTTCTGGCCCACAGAAATGCTGTTCATGCATCAACTGGAGAAACTCCTGCATACCTCATGTATGGCAGAGATTTAACAGTACCAAATACCCTTTTAACAGGATTTAAAAGCACAAAATATGATTCTGTGCATGATTATGGTCAAGATTTGGAATATAGATTAAAGAAAATATATGAAATTGTTAAAGTTAATCTGGATAAAGCACAACAGAGTCAAATGCAACAACAACATAAAGGTGCAAAACAACCTGTGATTAAAGAAAATGACCACGTGTATCTTTACACTCCATATTTACCACGCGACCAGTCCAAAAAACTTTCTTCATATAATAGAGGTCCATTTAAGGTGATCAAGAAAATCTCTCCAGTCAACTTTATAATACAACATGTTCTAAATCCGAAGAACGAGCAGAGAGTCCATGTCAACAGACTTACATTACTACCACCTAGAAGAGTTGAGCTTCAAACTCTTCCAAAAGATAGTGCACTTGGTCGTGATAAACAAACTGTGTCCTCATCAACCTCGAGTGTTTTCCAGCGACAAAATTCCAGTGCTCCAATTTCCAGTTCTCAGAGCCGTGCAAACAAACAACCTGTTTCCAGTGCTCCAGATTCCAGTGTTCCATTTTCCAGGGATCCAAATAGTGTAAACAAACAACCTTCTCCTTCCAGTCACACAAACTGTGATAACCGTCATACCAGAGTGGTCTACAATAGAGCTTTAAACCAGCAGCGTCCTAGAGTGAACAGTCGATACTCTCTCAGACAATTTAATTAATCCAGTCTTTCATCTGTGCACAACAATGTTCAAAATCTTTTCTTCTGTGATGAAAAATTCCAGTGTTTACAAAATTTGTTTAAGAAATAGTGATACAGTAATTGTTAATGCAGCTTGTTAAAATTTTGGAATTTTGAAATTTAAGCTTAATTGATTGTTGTGCATAATTTTTCGGAAAGTATTGAATCTGATTATTGAAATTTATTATTGTTTATTCTAAATATTTTATTTACACACATCTCTGACCCATTGTAATGGAAGGTTATTTCATCTGTGAAACATGCTTCATCTGTGAAAATACAAAATTTTTATTAATTTTACTGTTTTGAATTTATATGCAATTTTAATTTTGTGATGTGTGTGTTATCGACAGAAACTTTTCACTCTACAAAAACTTTTGATTATCTTTTGATAAACTTTTTGAATCTGGAAATTTGAAACTTTTCGTGATCTTTGAGCTGTGAAATTTTTGTTGATTTGTTTTGAAATCTTCGAAAAACTTTTTTGAGTGATGAGATGACCGTGTTTGATCAAGTTCATCTATTTGAGGTTGTGATGGAACCTCTTCTGCAATAAGTTTCAATATTTACAATAATTTCAAGTAATTTAATATCATGTGGTGATGAAAATTTTAATTTCAGATGTGCAGAATTTGAGTACCGGATAAGACAAACTGTGGTGAAGTGCATGAGTTGACACTTCTGACAACTTACCTGATTTTAAAAAAATTTTGAATATTTCTGTTTTTGAAAATTTATTTCATGTGTTTTTCTGTTCCTGCTTTACATATATTTTTTATTTGATCTGCAATTTCATGTTTACATTTTTACAAGTCCACTTCCCTACTGGTACAATGAGTACAGTAGTTTCGTCAGTCACCATTGTCCCTTGAGTTCAATGTTGCATATGTTTTTTCTTTTTTGAGTAAATTGCAGGTGTTTACACAAACAAGCTACACCCTGTGTTTCGAGGGGGAAGTGAATGAAGCATTTTAAAATCCCGGCTTTTTGCTGCACCTGGTCGAGGCTGGACAGATCTCGCCGTTGTTTCCAGAGCAGAGGCGAGAGGCGTATCTTCTGGAACCCCTGTGTGTCGGAGGAGTGATGTCGTGATGGAGGACTCATCGCTTCGGAGTTGGGTTTCTCATCTTTGCTGAATTGACAAGTGCTTTGGACCGTGGCTGTCCTGCTTTCGTCTGGATGCACCGGAAGCCCAGCACGCGGGATACTTTTTTTTCTCATTTTTACACACCCATTTTATTATGATGGCAACCCGTATAGTTCCCCGCTGATTTTTACTCTTTCTGGAAACATATTTTTCTGTACAGTTACACAGCAGGAATCTTTAGTGTATTTTACAGGTGTATTTTTTTTTTATTTGAAGAATTTGAGAAAGTTTGATAAGAGCATATTTTGTGTATTTCAGTATATTTGCATATGTTTTAACCGTGTGTTTTCTTTTGAAAGGATCCTATAGTAGTTTTTGGACAGCATTGTGTCCTCTCTTTTGGCGATGTTTTGATGTTTTGACTCTTGGACAACGGGGACCCTGATCAAGTCTCTGGACTCCTTGAGTGTGGTGGTAGTGTAGACGTACGTACATTGCTCACCCTCAAAATTTTTGTGCAAAATTATGTATATGTGTGTTGTGACGTCAGCGCGGTAAATGTAAAGTGACGCGCTTGGCTTTTTGTCTTCAGATTTGGAACTCAGACTTGGTAGGGGGCAGTCAATTAAAATTTCTCTCGTCAAAATTTAAAAATGGCTAAAGTGTTGGTAATTGAATTAAATTGAAAGATGTTTTTCAAATCTCACCATCTAATGATGACTGCCCTGCCAAGAGTAAAGAGAAGTTTTGTAAGTATAAATACTTATCATAGTAGAGCTGGTAACTTTGTTTAAATTCCAGTTTGACTGGTTAAAAGTAATTCCAGATTTTAAGATGCCAGCAAGAAATAATGTATTGCCAGTAAATAATTTAAGAGCATATATCTTTGCTTTCATGTCATCATTTGTATATTACTTCAGAAAGATAGGAACGCAGATGTTCCGAGTTAAGAGTGAATTTTGATGTCATGCTTGTATTTGAATTACCTAACTACCATTTAATTAAAGACTGTGTTTTAATTTAAAAATGTCTTTAATCTCATCATTTAATGAGTTGTTCTTGCCAGTTATTTATTCCAGCCATTGAGTTGTAGTTTCGCTTCTCACCAGGGAGACGGATCTGAACTCTGGAGTTTAGTACTTACCACTAATGCTTTATTGTGTTATACATGTTTTATGAAATATCAACTAACTTTATACAATTGAATGTGAAAGCAGAAGAGTCTTTTAACACTTAGAAAACGCTTTTACATTTTGGATCAATTTCAAAGAGTTCTTAAATATATTGTTTTTTTAACAAGAATTTGTTTACTAAATATAATGAGGTATTTAAAGTTCTATCTGATTAGGACATCACTTTCAGAATATTACATAGCATATTCCTAATTAAATATATATTTCATATTTTCATATCAAACATGTAATTTTTTTCTGAAATTATAGACCCAAAATTGCCGTTCGACGAAAATTTTGCGTAATTTATTTTTATTTTTACCTACCACTATAAAATGAAAGCAATTTGAATGTTTCTCAAGTTAAATAATCAACTATTTCAATTTATGATAAAAATGAACAGTACTTAAGGTTTTCAAAGAAAATTGTTACCTTGTTGTACATTTTGTACTTTGCTTTTTGTCAAGTTCGTTAACACATGAATTTTATTTTAAAAAATGCTGTAAATTATATCAAAGCATGACAGCACATATTCAATGAAATCGTCTGCCAAGGCAAACTGATAACCTTTTATTTTATAATTGAAAAATATATATTTAGTGGTGAGTGTTAATCCTCTGTAAGATAAGAATTTATTTATGAAATCAAGTTTGTTACAACTATTTCTTCAGCTAAAAAATAAATTTTACATCCTTACACTCATATGCTGTTTTATAATTAGACTAAAAAACCATTTACTTTATTCCTCATCACAATTATATATGTGGATTTTCTTGATATATTTTATTTCAATGCCAAACCTGTTGTCAGTCTGCTAACAGACTTGAAAAATCAAGCTGCAGTTGACATAGAAAAGACATTTAAATACTGTACCAAAGACTGCAGTACTTAATTAACTACATTTAAAAATTTACCAAATACACATATCAAAAACCGTTATCGAAGAGAAATACATTTTCCTTCAAATGTAAGCATACATTACACATTATTAATGTTTAAATTTAGCTCAAACTACTAACTAAATTAATTAAAGCATAAATAATTTCAGCAGTAAAGCAGCATATTTCAGTTATGAACATATTTCAGACAAAAGCTAAACGACTTTATTAAGATGAACAAGATCAGACAGTCCAGCAAAATTAAGACGACTTACACATATTTTTCTACTTTTTCTGGGGTAATGGAACTATCTAATTTTTCTTAATGCCATGGCGCCATTTTGACTCAGAAACATATTTGTAACTTTAATTGCTTTATGCGCTTTTACGAACAATTTGTTTTATTTTTTGCAACTATAAATATTTTAAAATACACTACATGACAGTGAAAATGAGACACCAAGAAGGAGTGGGCAGAAAGTGATGAAAATCGGCAAACAGAGGGAGACAGCAAAGAACAATAAGTGATATTTATTGCTACAAGATACACCTATACACTGAGCGATAACACCGTCTGATCAGTAGGTTGTAGGACCACCACGGGCGGCGATACAGGCAGCAACCCGTCTAGGTACAGAGTCAGTGAGCGTGCGGATGGTGTTCTGGGGATTGGTTGCCATTGACCAGTGTTCGTGTTCTAAAGTCGGCGGTGGCAGCGCACGAAAACGACATCCAATCACGTCCCAGACGTGTTCGATTGGTGAGATATCAGGGAGACTGTGGCCAGGGAAGCACCTGAGTACCTTGCAGGGCATGTTGACTTATGCGTACCGTGTGTGGTCAGGCGTTATCCTGCTGGTAAATGGCATTCGGTACCCCCTGGAGGAAGGGTAGTGTCACTGAACGCAACACGTCATTCACGTATCATTGGGCCGCCTTAATGCCCTCAATACTGACTAGAGGTGACGTGTTATCGTAGGCTATGGCTCCCCAAACCATGATGTCACGTCGTTGCGAGGTGTGGCGTTCCACAGATGCGGATGGATTGAACATGTTACCATTTCAGCGGCAAATTCGTACATGGCGACTGTCATTGCTAAAACAAAGGGGGACTCGTCTGAGAACGCGACCCTATGCTTTCAGCCGTCCACGTGGCTATATCCCGGCAACATTGCAAACGGAGGCGTCTGTGCTGTTGGGCCAAATGCAGTCTGCTTAACGGGCGCCACCAGAGAAGGTCGCTGGCTACCAATCGGCGGATAATGATTCTAGTCGATATGGGAGCATCAAGGGTGTCCTGCACATGCTGCAGAAGGGCGACGGAAGTGACTTGCGGGAACCCCTCAAACGTGCCATATTCCCTTGTTCCAACCATCCTCGTCACAGCCACTGCACCGTGGACGCGTGTAGGTAGCTGTCCGCTGAGATTTGACGTATGGACCAACCTTCCCTGCTGAATCCGATCACCATACCACTACTGAAGTCGTCTGTCTGCTGGAACTGCGTCGTTTGGAGCAGGCCTGGCATCAGACAAAAAAAAAACTTCTAAAATGATTTCCCTGGCAGACAGAGCGGCGCGGATATTGCCGATTCTGCCGATTCCTTCTCTTATATCTTACTCATGTGCGCAGGACAGCTGCGCATTTTGCGCAATTTACATAACTCGGTAAGCTGCGTTTTCTCTACAATTTGTATATTTTTCTGCCCTCTCCTTCTTAGTGTCTCAATTTCACTGTCACGTAGTGTATTTGTATTTATACGTAAATATATTTTACTAAATGTATACGTAAATACTAAAAATTATACGTAATTATTAGAAATTATACGTAAATGCATTTAACTAAATAAAATTTTTCATAAATATTGTGGGGAGGGACATAGGGATAACATATATAAGGATCCCATAGTATATGTAGAAGTATATTAAAAGATATTTTCTATTTGATTTCAAATATTGATTATTTTGCAAATTTTCTGGCATATTTTTTAACACATGGCTAATTTACAAACCCAAAATATTTGTTAAATATTTTGGACTTGTAAATTCTGATTTTTTTTTTTATGCAACATATGGAATTCTATTGTATACTAGGAATATGCCCGTTCTCCATCCAGAATATTTAATATAAAATAATTTGACATACAACACTCTCGCTGAATTTTTAATATTTGGGTCTTCATATTTGGAATATTTTAATTCTATCAAAGAGAAGAAGCGTTTTCCCATGCTAATTAAATAAACAAACATACAGAAATACAATTTACAATTTTAGATATATAATAGCAGA
Organism: Amaurobius ferox; assembly: GCA_951213105.1. NCBI lineage: Eukaryota > Metazoa > Arthropoda > Arachnida > Araneae > Amaurobiidae > Amaurobius > Amaurobius ferox. Next base: position 10,860,911 of record OX578134.1, read on the forward strand.
TATACCCAACGTCGATCAGGATTAAGAATATATGCAGATTTCTGTAGTAATGAGATTTTTATTAAAACATTAAAATATTTAATTTAATTCTGCTATAATAAAGATAACAAAGACAACTTTCTTAAGAACATATGTTCTCACTATACACAATTATCTTCAGATATAGATCTAAAGAATATAACAGCCTGATAAGTATATGCCAAAATAAAACAGCTAAAATGCTACTGGAAGTTATATCCGTGTCACTTTTATTCTGTCTTAACAATTGTTTAAGCACATACGAGTAAATTGGCTAAACACAATATATGAATTTGAAAAATCGTTGCAAAAATAAAACAGATAACTTTAGAAATTGAAAATATCAATAATGTCCGGTATTCCTGATGAAAATGCCTATGCCGTTCATTTATATTCATTCATTTATTATTGAAATTGACAAAAAATATAATTAAAATATTGTGCCGTATAAGCACATTTCATTCAATTTTGCATTGTTGAGCAACAATTATATAATTTCGTTTAAGTAAATTTGCCAAAATATCGTTTGAATAATGCTATTTCTACGAAAAGTAAATTCTTTATTAATAATCAGACAACCTCTGGTCCTAAAAACTTAAAACATGGACCAAATTTTAAGTTTGGCTGTTCCAAGGCTACCGACAAAAGTTCATGAAATTCGCTCAGCCGTTCTCCCATTATGATGAGGCAAACGCACAGGCTTATATATTTTCAATTTTATTTATTAAGATAGTTTATCAAGAGCAATGTTTTTATCATCAAATTAAATTAGCACGGCTAATGAGTAACAAACGTCCGATACGCAAATTAATGATTATCAGCTTCCTAGACCACGCCTTTTATTGACCATTAGGTCATTAATTGCTCATTATTTAAAATAAATCAATGACTAGTGAATTGTTTAAAAAAGTGTATGTAAGTACTATATTTTCGATATGATTGTTATAGGATTGGACTTAATTTTATAAATATAAAACATTTTAAGTTTGCAATAAAGAATACTTATTCGAACGTAGATCACTTCTGGAGTGACTTGAATGTCAAAATGTTTGCAGAAGATCCAGTCCGGAACGGAATATCCTATTTTGATGAAAATATATTTCTAACTAGTAATTAATGTGTAGATAGTTCAGAAAAAAAAAGAAAATTCGAATTCTAGTTTTCGACAGAAGAAAACACTTCAAGCATCACTGAAAATTTTTGAGGTGATGTCTGTGTGTATGTGTGTGTGTCCATTAGTCTGTGGATTAGGTAACTTACAAACGAATGGAGCGTTTCTAACTTGATTTTGCACGATTATTACTGTCTTAAATGCTGGAACCCTATTGACTTTAAACGCAATCGAACGTTCGGAATTGCCCTGGAAAAAAAGTACATGAATGAAATAGCCACTGCTTTTACATAGAGAGCCAGCCGATTTATATTTCGATGACGTCATTTGAATGAATTTGAATGAAGTTTTAAGTATGGAGTTAGAAAGTACTTTGACCTCCATGGTTTTAATTTTCCAAGTAAAATAAAGTATTGCAGTTTTGTGATAATTAAAAAAATATCGTCGTTGAACGTATCGTAATCAGTGCTTAAAGCATGATGATTCGTTCTTGTATTTATATTTAGTGTTGCATCCGTCCTGAAACCGTTTTAATTTTGCATATTATCGGTGTTCCTAAATTCTGCGCTTACTCAATTACAATATTTCTTATTTTAAATGATCACTAAACTGTGCTTTTTCTACAACGAAGCCGAATTTTAACATATGCAAAATGTAAACAGAACAAGCGATTGTAAGATGAGTTGTATAAAAATTACTGAATTTTTTAACGCAAAATAAGTTAACTCTGGAGTCTGGAATATCAGTGATATGAATGGAATAGTCATTGATTTTACTTAGATAGAGAAGCAAGTGATTTTATAGCATTGCCTTTTTTGATGAAGTTTTAAGTTTCCAAGTAAAATAAATTCTTGCCCTATGATAATATAAAAAATATCACCGTTGAATGCATCGCATTTTAGAGATGTTTTAATAAAATTTCGTTTCATTTGGGAAGTATTTCATAATCAATGCTTTTTGCATGATAAATCTTTCTTGATAATTTTATGTTATGTTTTGGATACGTTTAATCGATAAAACGTGCAAATTCTAATAGTTCAAGTAAGCGTTCTCAAGTTTACGCCAGTAATTATTACGTCATTTTAATTACCTCTTAATTATATAGTAGTTAATTACTTAACATTATTGAATGTAATGATTTTTTCATGTTTTTAAAATTTCATTCAAATTTTGAGAATCCTTTGAAAGTTCGACCACTTTGAAAATCAACAGGGTATTTGCCGATTGTAATAATCGTATCAAATTTTATTCTAAAAGCTCTATTCGCTCATTATATCGCATCAACCGACTCACACACATACAAACACGCACATATATATACCCTCACGCACATGCACATATACATATGCACACAGATATCGTCTGAAAAACGTTAGATTCAAGTTCCAAGGATGCTTTAAACGTGCTGTCCCGTCGAAAACTCCAACTTAAATTTTTGACCCGAGTCACGATACTTTCCCTATTTATTATACTATGTATGCAATGGAATTAATGATTGAGTTAGTTTCTGAAATCCTGCGATTTTGTTAATTTTAATTAGGAATTTCGAGTTTGTAAGGGATATCGAAGAGTTCAGGGTCCCAAGAATACAAACCCTAAAACAAGTTAATACCACTCAAATAATTGTATATGATGACTATTCAAGAATTCTAAAAATTGAAACTGTTTCACTATTTGAACGTATTAACTAATAAAATATATACGTATTTTTGATTACAAAGCAATGTATTTGTATTAATTAATTCTCAAAATATAAAAATATTTTAATAACAATTAATATACATACTATTCACCAACCACAAGAAGTTATAATCTAGTACTAGTCTAGCTCAATGGCTCGTTCAAAGAACCACGGTTCGATTTCTCCGTATGAGACTATGGTACCTTTAACAATGGTTATATTATAATTACACGATTTTATATTTTACTAGAAAGTGCACTCGGTGTTATCCGTGAGTTAAAGTAGGATACTTATATAAAATAACAAAATAAATAAATTTGATTCGTATAAGTAACAGTAATAATTGTCTGTAATTCATGTACATCTGCACAATGGAAGTGATATGTCCACTGACCCCCTCTCCCCTGAATAACAAATCCGATGACTCTATTTTTTTCAATAACGGACAGAATTTAAATATTAATTTCAACAATATCAGCATACTTAGACCAATTTTTATTTTGGCCACATCATCTTCAAACAACCTAATTTTCATATTTCAAAAGTATATAAATATTAAATAAGTAACCGCTACTTAAATATTTCAAAATCACCTGTTTTCAATTAGCATCATTCTCACGATACAAATTATATCTTCAAAACTCAATTTCCAAATTGCCTGTCTTGAAGTAAAATAATTCTCACTTCTAACGCTAAAAATAAAACTGCCAAGTCTCAATCACACATCAGGACGTCATTCGCAAATAGACAACACGCTTTCTTCGAGAGTGGGCATTGCTTCAGCAGGTAGAAAATTTCTGGAAAATGAATCCACTCGGTAACGGAGGAACATTTGATTAATTCCAAACCTGTAAGATACTACAGCTATGGCCCCCAACGTCGTACTTCCTTGTATCTGCACACCTGGCACAACAATCAAAGACTTAAAAAATCCAGCCCGTTTAGCTTGGCGGAAACTCAAAACCTGATCTCTCGTGAGGTTGAATCTCAATCTTTAAGATCTTGTATTGATCCCTCAGAGGGGATGCCAAGAGTTTTCTTCCACTTTGATTTGAATTCCACTACAAACAAGCAAACGCATCTTGACGACTATCTTAGGCAGCTGGCCCTAGAATTTATTAGTTGCATTCCTAAAGATGCAGTGCAGGTCTATACTGATGGTAGTCGTACAGAAAATCGTACTGGCAGCGGTATCTATATTAGAACCCCTCATCTTGAGACTTCACTAAAACAACGTAACCCGGACACTTGTTATGTCTTCCGGAGCGAGTTAATTGCGATCAATGCAGGGCTTGACACCATCATATCTCTTGATTATAATTTTGGTGAACTTTGGATATTGTCGGACAGCCGCAGTGCACTTCAACATCTTAGTGGCTGGTCCTCTGCAGGCTATGAAACCAGTATATCTATTCTGCTCAAGCTAAAGATTTCTCAGAACCACAATGTCCATCTCCAATGGATTCCATCACATGTAAACATTAGTGGTAATGAGGTTGCGGATAGATTGGCCAAAGAGGGCAGTGAGGACGAAACGGCCACTGGTTCTTCGCTTACTTATCAAGAACTGTACTCAAATGCAAGATCTAAATTAAATTTAATTTGGCGTACGCCACCTGCGCACCAATGGTACACCGGAACATCCCCTGGTGCTCTTCTGGAAATTAAATGTGATCGTGGCTCCCAGACTGCGCTTGCTAGACTTAAAAGTGGCCACCTTAAGTGTCTTTCTTTTGAACGCGGTGGAAAAATCCACCCCACTTGAAATAAATGCTGTGACCATCCGGCTTCCCCGGAGCACATACTGAGTTGCGTCGGACTTTCCAAGCAGGACTTGACATCTGCCCTCCTTTTAGTTATTAATTTTCTGGCGGTCAACAACCTACTGGAGTTGATCTGACTTATGTCAGACCTGTTGAAGAGGATAAGCAACAACAACACAAGATACGATTCGGTTAAAAAGGATATCTTTAATCGAAAGGAGGGTTTATGATTCTTTCTGGAATAGTCTGTGATATATTTAGGAGCTGCTGGTAAATTTTTTACGCTGGATAGCACGTCATTTGTATCGTTATATTAAAATATTATTTACAAATGCCGGTCGTTTGGCCGCTAGGTTTCTATGCCATTAGAAAGCGAGCACTCCAGTATTTCTCAATGACTGAAGAAGAACAGTCCGGGAAAGCAGGAAGTCCAATTTGATGAAGATGAGCCCTGAGACAGTCATGGCCAGTCAAAAGTCTGAACCAAGCAACTGGTTCTCATCGAGGAGAAACTGGAATGACTGAAATGTTCTTGCTGAGGACGCTCGTTCCCTTAGATGTCTGAGATTCTGCCACAATTTCTTTCTTGTGAAGCATTTTATTGTGAGAGAGCTGTAGTAGAGTGTAGTAGCTGTAGTAGAGTGTAGTAGCTCTAGTAGGTGCAAGAGTTGTCGTAGATTTAGCGTTACCCAGGGTGCATCATGTGGATGTCTACTACTTTACACCCCTCGTTATCATAAAATCAAAGAGGTTTAAAATGCACTAAAAGTATATATCTTTTTAAAAATCACGAAAATGCGTCTATTGATAGTACGAATTCCGTTTAAATTTTACTCGAAAGAGAATGTGTCGATCTTGTCGATGGTGTCAAGATAGGAATTAAATTATGTGATAATATTTTAAGTTGCTAAGGGATCGATTTCTGTGAATATCAACCTAAAGCGTTGCAAAATGCGCTAAAACAAATAAAACATTATTTCGAAATTAATGAAAATAACACAGAGGTGTATCTATTTGGGTCCTGCAGTACCTGTGTACTAAATTTCATGGTCGTACGATATTTTGATTTCTCTTTACAGGCTGCACACACACACACACAAATACAGACATATTCCTTTATGTAAGATTAGCCAAATCAACTTATGTAAATTACAAACTCTTAAATCAATAAATAGCAGCAATAAATATGTTTTCTTTACAGATTTTATGTCAAATATTTAATTACAACACACTATTTTATTAAGAATTTTATTCTTTCGGTTACACTTAAAATACGATAGATTAAAACAATACAAATCATAGCTACTACAGACATAATTTGATCATACTTAGTCACAGCAGCATATTTTCCCCAGAAATATATCTCTCTTTTAATTAAATATCCGTCAGAAATGCCAGACAAAATGTCTTTCAAGACAACGTTTCTCATATTAATTAACTGCAGAAGTTCAGAGATTATGAAATACAGAAATAGTTTGTTGTTTTCCATAATTCGTGTAAAACGGTGAAATACCGTCAGCTGACGCATATTGTCAGTGTCACTGAAATATGTAGTTTTTACTTTTACGATATATTCACATTTTATGGAGGATTGTGATATTATCAGTAAAATACCAGAACAACTTTTTTATAAGTCGTATACCATATAATTTTTAGACCACAGGCCAAATGACACATTACTGGATATTTTAGATGATATTTTTTTATTCAAAACTTATCGGATTATCCGTCGTTTCCTTGGTCATAAATAAGCCCCCATTTCTTAAATAATGCAGAAACGAATAACATAACTCAATTTCCAAATTGCCTGTTTTTAAACAAAATTTTTCAATCACTTTATTTTTTTTTCATGTGCAACCATGCAAATTATTCAAAGCAGAAGGAAAAGCGCACCTCTAATTCGCCTTAAATAAACTCCTTGGATATGTACTAAATAAACGCGCAACGAATGAATGTTAACACTTAAAGTCGCAAAATAAAAAATGATTCTTTTGCACAGAATTAAAATTGAAAAACATAAATCCATCTAGTTTTCATCCAAGTAAAATCGGATTTACAGAGAACACTTACAATATTGAAATAATTATAAATTCCAAAATATGAAAAATATTCTTTTAAATTCACGAATATAGAAAATATAACATAATAAAAGAAGACATTTTCTTATGTGTGTGTGTGCGCGTTGTTTGTTACGGGAAATCTAAGAGTTGAACAGTAATGACATTTGAAAGGAACTTCAAGACACGGTAAAATACACATCGGTGAGATTTTCTTAATTCGGATAAGTTTATTAATTTTATGTTTTAGCATGATTTTGAACAACTTCCACACGAATAGGTACGACCGAAAATATTATCACAGATATTATATCACGAGAGCATCGGAAATATAAAAAAAAGTTCGTTTCAACAATATTTGAACCGAATCCATGTTGCAATTATTTCATATTTATTTTTACATATATTAAAGTTTACGTTTTGTTGGTTATCGGATACTTATTTCACCGACTCCAAAAAAGTTAGAATAGTACAATTCTATAGTTCGGTAAAATAAAAAAAAATGTGTGTATATCTGCGCATTCTAACAAAAAACAATGTTTCCAATTTCTACCTTATTTTATTTTTCCTAATTTTTCAAGCAAACGCATAAAAATTAATATTTTTTCACGAATACGCATGCGCTGCGGTTTATGTCAAGCTTTCTCTCCTAGAGATAGGTTCGTTTCTTTTCCTTTATTTATGCTTTCTACGTTTGCGGGAAGCATTATGAGTGGGGATTTGGTATGAAAGGTATGATTTGGAGGAAAATATTCAGGCGGTTTCGTGATACAGGGACTTAATAAAATATTTTAAAAAGTGTTTACGCATTGTTAATAAATACAAATGCGACAAAGTGGCACCAAGACATTCGACAAGAAGGTGCAAAATTAATTATATGGGCGGACATTAATTTGTGATCAAGGTAAGTAAGTGATGACAACACGGCACATGATGTTTGCGACTCCGTTCACTCCGTGGGCTATATAAGAGACTCCCCTATAGAAAAACGGACCAGGCTCCTTCCAGATGCTTGTGAGCCAATTGGCAGACAGATGCATGAGAGGCAATGGTTATCTGGAGGGAGGACTTGCAAATATCCCCATACAACGAATGAAAGATTCAATTCCAGGCATTATATCCATTGTGATTGTGTTATGGAGATGTCGTGTTGAAAAAGAAGAAGAGATTCTGTAAATTATTATCTAAGTAGAGGGCGCTCTGTTAGGACCAGAGCAACGCCGGAAAATTCGTTTTAGTAGCTAATAAAATAGAAATCGTTTAAATAACAGTCTGTGATATCGCTCTTTCACAGACCAAATGCTTCTTGAAGCTGCCATGGATAAATTAATTTGACTGTCCTTTATCTGGCTGAAGTGCCTTTATACCGAGATTTTGCCGCTACCCGAAACTTTTATATCCACTGCAACCGACGCGCGCACACATCTTCTATTTTGTAAGATGTGTGAACTATTTTTATGCAGAGCAATTCAAAATTTCTGTGTAGGCAAAATATATGATATTTCAAATGTAATGTAAATTTGTAATCGCTCTTTTAATCTCAATTAAAGAAGCCCGCGGTACATTGTTGCTCTAGTAACTTTTCGTATTTTGACGTGTATATAGATTCAAATTCAATTACTTAAAGCTCAGTTTAAGAGTGACACAATCAAGTTACAGAAATTAAAACTTCATTATAGAATAACTTCTTACAAAGTTATTTCAGCCTGTCCAATTTAGCGTGAATCGGTAAAGGAAATATAAAGTTCTTAATCTGGTTTGCAGCCCTTTTAAGAAAATATCCCTTTTCAATTTTAACACAGTAGTCATCCGATTCAACCATTGAAGTTTTTGAGTTCAGATCATGATTACGCTTATCTCTCATTGGCAAACTAAATCAATACAAATCCCACTAATATGTAAAATAAACTTTATGCTAAAGATAAGGAAAGGCTGAGCAACGCATATAAGCATCAATAACACAATAATACAGCATAGAGCTGTTTTGAGGGTACGCTGTATCCCCTTCTTCAGTGCAAGAGAACCAACAAGCGCAAAGTCAGAGGAATGGGCGCAAACAGAAAAAAAGGGTGGGTTATATACCTAAAACCTCGATTAAGAGCTCACTTGAGATAACTGCTGGATTTGTTTTCTGATTGCTTCTCTCAAGTGAACTCTTAATCCAGGTCTTGTGTATATAATCTCCTCCGTTTCTTCTATTTGCGGTCATTTGTTTTTAGACTTTTTGCCTGTTGGTTCCCTTACAACAAACACATGCACACACACACATGGATACACGCACACATTTGCGCACATACATCACATGAAACACGTTAGATGATTAGAGTTCAATAATGCTTGGAATGTACTCCTCAGCTTTCCCTATGCAATATACTAAGTATATAGGGACATTGGGATAGTTCATCACTATGTATATAAAACTGTCTAACGTGTTTAACGTGGTTTCCTTCTTTTGGGTCTTCCAGAAGCCCCATGATGACCTAAAAGGTTGTTTCCTTGTGTGCTGTAGTAACGACTAAGATTCAGAACCGGATTTTCGATTTTCACCAGGGTCGGAGAAATAGTGCCGTCAATCCCTTCAAACCATCCACAAACCAACCCGTTAAATTAGAACACAGAACCTTTGCGCACTTGACGAATCCTGAATTTTATTTTAGACTTAGAGGCGGAGAAAGTAAGGGATCTTGAGAAAATTTCTTCGAATTGGTTCTATGATAAATGAAGGAATTATCACTTATAAATTTTAAAAATAAAATGCAGTTTGCTAGGAACGAAAGAAATATCACATTTTAGGGAAAATTGTTGATACTATACATAAAATGCTGTTGTGTTTTCAACTATATCAATACAAAAAATAATATTATTAGGAAAGTATCCCCTAGAAACGTGGGTATATACTCAGGATGCAAGAACGAGTTCAAGTTTCTGGGAAACTCAAGTTTATTCACAAGCAGATAGCAAACAGGAACGATATACAATGAAACAGTACTTCAATGCTCCACTAATTACACACAATATGCAATAATATTCTCAAAATACTGGATAAAATAATTTCACAAAACAATTGATACTATTCTCAAAACATTGACAAAAGTCACAGTCTGTGCTAACTCGTATATTGTCAACTCGTCAACTGAATTCTCTTATTCAATGAGGACTCCTATGTATAATCTCTCCATAAAAACTTATGGAAATCTTCATCTCGAAGAATAATTGTTCTATCGAGAAGTTTCTGGAACATACCGAAGTCGTCAAATGTCTACATATTGGCGAAAAATTACCAAATCTGGCAACCGTTCTTCTAACAGTCAATCCTGGGCTCACGTCATCCTACCGTCATAATGACGTTATGGAATGAGTTTTAATCGTCTGGCTATCAAGACAGACGAAAGAGGAGGCTCCAAAAGAAATATTGCGCGTTTGCAATAATATTAGGTATAAGGCAATAACGTGTTACGCGATATGTTATCCGATAAAGTTTTATTCTTTAACTTGTCATTTATACCAGTATTTTACAGCGACTATTTGATACCACATGGACTGTGAAATTGTGTATCGAGACATTAATACAGCTGTATCCATAAGAATATTAAGATAGAGTAAAAAAATTAAACAAAGAAATTAATTCCTATTGGTTGAAACACTTTTCTGTGACTTTACACCCCCTCCTCTACCCCTTGAACTTAATTTTCAGATTGCGCAAGAGCGGCAAATTTCGAAAAACAACGTGGCATTTTTGTTTCGAATTTAGACATGTCGCTTTGAGCTTTGAATTGATTTCAAATGTAGCCATCTCTCATTTTTTCACCATAAAGAATCGCATATATTTCTTTTAACATCTTCACATACAGTTGCACAGCTGTTGAGTGGCAGGAAAATTTTACAAGGTCCATTTTGAAGACAGTTTCAATGAAGGCTTTGAATTCGCAGTCATTCATGTGCTTAGTGATTGGTGTCTCGTTCTACAGATGTTAAAAGCACTGTCTTTAAGAACGGCGCCCTACCTCAAAATGAAACTCAGGAGAACTGAAATTTTATAGAAAAATTTAATTGACCTATAAGCAGTCACTGTAAATATAAGTATTGAAAAAAAATTCTCTACACTCTAATTCATATCACTACCGAACATTAACTTTTTTTCTTTTCTAGATGAAGTATTTTTTACGTTGTCATGCCATTCTAACTTCTTAGATTTTGACTGTTCAAAGTGGATTTGAATTTGTATTTTCAGGTCGTACCCCAACTTATTTAATTAGGATCTAACTGATTAATCGCATGACATTTTATTACTCACTGGGCATTTCAATCGCATGGTATTTCACCATGCGAAATATGAGAAATGAGTTATGAGTTTCACATAAATCTATAATGAGTAATAGAGTTACTCACTATTTTTTTTATTCTCCTACTTATATATAGTTACGTACAATTCACCATATCAAAACGACATGAAATTTAAATGCTTGTAATAGCATGCATGTAATAGCATTTAAATGCATGTTCAGAAAAATATCCCAAAGATATTGACTTATAAACTTTCATTTTCTAAGATATACATTATAATTTCAAAATTCTGGCTAATACTAGACGTGTTCTTTATGTTTACGTTACCCAGAAAAGTAGCACAGAATAATTGGTAAGTATAATCAATCTTTTCGATCAATGAACTTCATTAGAATTCCTAATGGCTAACAAATGCTGGCTTAATAGATTAATGATGTTGCGCTTCCCACGAATAAAACGTCTACCCTTGTACCTCATGCCATTAATTCCTCATTATTTAAAATGCGCTGTTTCCAAGTAGATAATTACAGAGTGAATTCTTGCCTGATATATAATTGAAAAGAATGTCAAATAATTTTATTTAGAAAGTGTAAGAGATACATAATCGGGATGTTTTAACCGTTATAATTTTAAGCACATATGTGGTAGGAGATACTATATATCGTAAAAGGCTCTATAAATGATAACAGCTCCTATTATGTTACCCCTACAAGCTTTTTTATACCGCCTACAAAACACATTTCGTTGCAAAAATATAACGGCACGCATAAGAAATTTAAATGTAGTTGCGAAACTCGACATATTTGTATCGTTTGAGGGGATCTGCGAATGAATAGAATTTGGGAGCATTTATTAAGATATGGAGACAATACGGTGTCATTTTAGTAAGTGGTAAATCCTCCCCTGGCAGCTATATAAGCCAATATACGGTGCGGCATAGAGTAAATTAAGTTGCTTATGTCCCTATGCAGAAGATTATGTCACACATGTTTCAACTCGAGTTACAGGGTCGAGTGGAGACCCTGTTTCACTTCTCGGGGAACTTTGCCCCCCGTACTTGCAACGGTTTACAACTACGTGGCTCGAGGTAAGCAATTTACATCTTTATCACGCACACCAGCTTTCCTTGATCATTTATGCACATATACTGACTCAATGAAGGGTGAGTCAAAATTCTATTGCATAAAATGCTGGCTATTAAAATTTAATATATTTAGGTTAATATCGTTCTTTAAGTGCTTGTTCTCCCTTTTGTCTTGACAATACCTAAGAGTGTCGAAAGCCCAGACCAACCGACTCGTCCGAAGACTTAGAGTAACCAATTGGGTGGCCGGGAAAGAATACCTAAGAGTGTAAAATATATGATTTGTACTACTATTTCGCCACATGTTTATTACGTTACTACTACTGCGGCTTAGAAGCCGGTGGCCTTTTGAATGCATTCCTTTGCGCCTGAGTCCATTGGCGTAGGCTGATAAGAATTCAACAGTTGTTTAACTCCATAAAATTTAACGTCTTTAATTAAGTAATTTCAGTTAACTTAAATTCTGTGTGTTCACTTATACCTCCTGTGTTGAGTATTATTTATAAATTTATAGCAGAGGAAGATGACGTACTTGAAAGATAAGGGTTTAATGTTTTATTGATTGTTTTGGTTTTGCAGTTTTTCGGGTAGGTCATCTTGGAGTTTTATTTCTCCTGGACAGGAGGTTGAAACTGGGCAAAATGTGAACATCGGTGGTGGTTGTGTGTCTTCTAAATCCTAATTTGAGGAAGGTCAGGTTACTTTTGATAACGGAAATATTGCGGATATTCTCGGCATATTAACTACGTATTGTTAAACTATTTTGTAAATGACATAAAGTACCCTTCGCGACATTTGGTGCGTGATAATTTGGCAATGTACAAAACCACTATCACATTGGCACCGTGTACACAAAGACCTTTATCACACATGAGATAGCTCCAGCAGATTTTTCACACAACGTGTGGCCACTCCACAGCAAATGCTGAATTGGAACTCTGGTCAGATCTGTTCCACATACATATGCCGTAGTTATCTATGAGGGTTATTTATGATTAAATGGTGACAGAAATAAACAGTTTTAAAATAACTGTAGTGAAAAATAGCCCCGAGAAAGCTTTGTGTCCGTGACGTCATTAGCCCAGACGAGTGGCAAGTCCTCCCCCCCCCCCCTCCGAGATAGGTTTTAATTGTCAAATGTGGTATCAATCCAAATATTTTTCAAGCTCTTTAAAATGAAGGATATCATGATATAATTGTGGTCATTTCTAGCAACAATACGGAAATTGCAAATTTTTTTTGCAAAATTTGCTAAAAAGAAAAAATAATAATCTTGTGTTAGAAAGTCGATTTGAGCCCACTCACCGGTTATGTATTGAAATATAAAAGGGCATATATATAATTTCGAATTTTATTTACAGAAATATGTTGATTTGAACACAAACCAGGGATTTAATACAGCAAAACATTATTATTTTATTATGAATAGCATTTACTATTTGAACTATGTACATTATCAGAGGTTAAACATTTTTACTATGCTTTTGCAGTGTCAAGTTAGAATTTTGCTAGTACGGACGTCAGTATTTCTTATGAAATATCAAGATAATTCTTAGAAGAATGATGTCAATGTACATTGATTAATTGACTTATACCATTTCTCAGAATCTAAAATGTATAAACATCGTTGAATTCAATGCAAATGTGTTTTCAATGATTTCAATATGTGTACCTGTTACTGATACCAAAGGTATAAAATATCTGAAACTAATTCTTTAATTCTTATAATTTAATCATCTCTAAACTCGATACTAGCTTCTTCTGAATGATTTCACTGTATTTAATATGGCTCTTATGAAGTCAAAAAATATTGAAATATAAATTATTTTTTAAATATACAGCTTATTTTTTACTTTACAATGCTTAACGTAATTGAAGTTCCAATTCTACTATAAGTGCAATAAAATTCTTCTTTATACATATTTTTTTTTACTTTTTTACGAAAACAAGAATTTGTACCGATACGTTTTATAGAAAAAATATTAAATGCAAGCGAAGCTTCTGAGTGAAAACTGAAAATAGAGATAGAAAAGATTTTTTGAAGCTGCACCGTAAAATGTGATATTTTATTTCAGGGGGTTGAGTCTAAAAGCTTTTAAGGATTGTCAAGTTTTGATGCATTTAAAAACCGTTTTCTATCGGAAAATTTATTTTTCCTGCGGCGTCCGGTGACACGCAAGTGCCGTTCAGATTGAGGGAACGTATACAAACTTACATCAGAAAGTAAAGTTTCTATGAGCACTTTAACCAAAGGGCTCAAAATTAAATTATTTATCACAATGATTTAATTTCCCACATAATACAGGTTTTCTCATAGGTCCTCACACATCAATTTTTTTTCGATTGAAGTTCTCTAAAGCTACATAATCAGGTTTACTAATAGGAATGCAACAATGCTCTATTGATTGAGAAATTTTGCATTTTCTTTAACGGCGAATTGAAAAAGTTAGAATTCTCATTATGTATAGACGCATGATAGGCAAACATTTTCAATTAAAAAGTTACATGTACACATATTATAAATAATAAGGTAAAAAACTCAATTATTATAAAAATGACTCATTATACTGATTACTGATGTACTTCTAAAGGAAATGGCAAGGTATACGCATAAAAAGTAATAATCTGTGTAATAAGCTAATTTTAATTTATTTAGACTTATTATTTTTCCTGTATAAAAAGGACAGATAACTGATGTATTCAGAACAATGACTATCCCTTTCGTTTTCTTCTTTTTATCGTTGGCATACATGTTATGAACAAAATGTAAGTTTTCCATACTAAATAGATAACGGCCTGTATCTTTGTAAATGAAATTTTCGCCTATCTTAAGTAGTTTTGAAGACAGTAATTATATATCCTTCAATTCGCCGCTAAAGGGACTGCAAGCATTCTCAAAAGATAGCACATAGTGTTTTTGCTTTTGCAACTTTAGAGCACTTCAATCGATAGCTAAAGCGATGCACACGGGATTATGAGGGAACCCCGTATATGGAAAGTATCGTGTTTAAGTGAAACATCTGATACTTGAATATTTTGGATATAAACGTTTTCAGCAACACTGAGTTTCAATCAGCCATTTTTTAATGGCATATGTGTCACCATATGTATATCAGTCTTCAATTCGATATGATTACAATAACAAATGCATGTCAAAGGCCCACTGAATTTTTGATAATCGATCTAGGGACAACTCTCGGATGTTTCACACACACACACACACATATATATATATATATATATATATATATATATATATATATGTGTGTGTGTGTGTGTGTAATATTGGTGGCAAAAATCCAGGGAAGATATGATTTAAGTTATCAAAAATCTACTTTATTAGATGCCACTAGAAAGAGATATCGTTACATATTCCGGGCGACTCCTGATCGCCGACCAGGTCTCACCAAATCTTAGTGCAGTCTGCATAGTTATTCAGTGCAAATTACATTTACAAGTACGAGTTACATTTAAATCGGAGGGGGAAGTTATATGAGGCATGGGGTTTCTATCTTCGCGTTTTAGGCTTTAAAAATGTGATTGGGAATGTAGTTTCAGATAAGAACGTTTACACAGAGGTTAAGATTAGTGACCATATATGCTATGATATGCATGGTAGTGACCATATATAATATTAGTGGCGTGGGATAGAATTTAATGCAGTTACAATATGTGCTGGACATGAAATAGGAATTTGGAATAAGAATTGTGAAAGAAGAGGTCATTGGATAAATCTTAAAATTTCTGTGTCACACACACACACACACACATATGTATATATATATATATATATATATATATATATAAACTTTTCACTATTATCAAATATATATGTACGTGTATGTACTTTTAATCAATACTTTATGCTTTAGTATTTATCGTGGATATTCTGAAGTTATCGTCAATTTTTCTTTTACTTTGAATGATAAATCTTATGACTAAATTTAGTAATTTCTCTGAAATTGAATTCAAGTATTTAATTATTAATGCTGGAGGCCTTTTCATGTTTATATATCATGTTTCATGTGTATAATAGAAAGCTAATGTGTTGAAAATTGTACATAAAATATTGTGAAAAATTAAACTTATAAAATATTGTTGGAAAAATTAGTAATTGATATGTTACTTTGTACTCTGGCGATAATAGCATAATTTACAGAATGACTATATTTTACGATGTTTTTATATTTAAAAAAAGCTTATACTCATTACCATAAAATCATAATTTATTCATTTTTATAAAATGTCTAAGTCTTTACTTGTAATGAAAAATAAACGAACACCATTGTTTATTATTCACTAGCCGCCTTCGGCGACCAGCTTGTTCGCTACCCTTGAAAATTCTGACCGTGGCAAACTAGCTGGCGCGACCTACCAGAAAGGGGCAAGGTAACTATTTGGACGTCCAGTAAGTGCCACACGATTTAGACCGAAACCCAGTGGGGAAGACATCCACAGGGACTGTACCCTCCTTCCCCTACCACCAGAATCTCGGAAGGACTTACGGACCCACATGTTTAACGTGATCGTACTCCGCGTGAACACGGCAGCAATTTTGGGAATCCAACCCGGGTCTGCCGAGTGCAGTTCCGGCGTGCTAACCACTGGGCTACTTTGCCCTCCGCGACAATCTCCACAAATTTATTTTTATTCACCCAATTTAGACCGGAACCCAGTGGGAGAGGCATCCACAGGGACCGTACCCTCCTTCTCTTACCACCAACCTCTCAGAAGGAGTTACGGACCCACATGTTTGACGTGATCGTACTCCGCCTGAACACGGCGGCAGTTTTGGCAGTGGCGGGAATTGAACCCGGGTCTACTGTGTGCAATTCCCGAGCGCTAACCACTGGGCTTCCGCGCCCTCCGCGACAATCTTCATAACTTGTTTTTTATTCACCCAATTTAGACCGGAACCCAGTGGGCGAGGCATCCACAGGGACCGTACCCTTCTTCCCCTACCGCCAACCTCTGGAAAGGACTTACGAACCCACATGTTTAACGTGAAATACATCGCCACAGTTAAGTTTTTACAATACAGCACTACATTACGCCACAATAATACATCGCAATCAATACATCGCCACAATTCAATCCACCATAATTCAATCATTTAAATTTTATAATGACCATATGCTAAGCACTTAATTCCGTCATTTTCTTCCCTATTGCGTATTCAGAATCGTGACTTCCCCTCCACCTTCCTTCATCATGCGCAAAAAACTTCTACAGGGGGAAAAACGCCGGTGAAGAATTTTAGCGGAAAGCAGAGAAATTGGAATTCGGAAAATCTTAAAATCCCGATCATGCGGCATTTTTTTTTATTATATCTTGACCATATTAGGCTTGTAAGAAAGCAAGATCTTTGAACTTTCTGAAAATTTAAATTATTAGTCGAAATTATTAGTACTTTTTCCGATGCCAGGATTTAAAAACCAAAGTTCGGTTTTTGGAGCTGAAAGTGACTTTTGTTTTAAAATCTTTAAAAAATGTTAGAAACTGAAATTGAGATTTGAATTGGATATATTTTTACTCGCAATTTTCTGCTCTTTCCGGTCGTGTGATTTGTTTTTTTCTACGACGTCTAGATGGTAGAGAAAAAAGGGAAAAAGTGGAAAAAAGCTTTAAAATCGCATAAAACATTAAATAACAAAAAAAAAATGTAAAATTTTAAAAATCGGTTTTGAAGTGTCCCCTTCCCCCCCCCCTCCGCCCCCGGGTCTCTGATTGTCAAATTTCGTAGCTCTCCGACGCGCGGTCGCTGAACGTATAGTGTATAAGACACACAGGCAGACAGACATTGCCTTTTATTATTTAAGATTATGAAAGTTCAAAAGATACTGCAAGTTTTCCATTTTATAGACATCGTGATATCTTTGGAAATATTCAAGTGAATTACATAAAATTGGTATGTTTATTTTATATGGTAACAACATAAAATTCTGATTTTAGCACGCTTTAGTTACTTCAAAGTACTGTTATGAACATATAAAATGGAGACTCTGAATCCTTAGAAGGGAAAATCACCTTTACAAGCACACATTCCTATTACGTGAATGCAGGGTTGCCATAATTTGACTTTCGGAGAAAGCTTGCATATTTGGCAATTATCGCCAACTTGACGAATTTTGACGAATTTTTTAATGTCACAGAACTTTTTCGAAAAATTGAATATTCTTGAAGATACGAGTCCTTCCTGAAAATGTCTACGAAGGGTACATAAAACGAAGGCTACATACGCTCAGTAGGAGAACAGTTGGCATAATACTATATAAAAGAAGTAGTGAGATACGTCAGAGTTTTGAAAATATTATCGACTATTTTGTAAATTAGCTGAGCATTTAATTGCTGATTTATTGTATCTGATAGTTGTTTGGTGACCTTGTAGAACAGCTGCCGAGGGATATGCTGTGTATTATTCCTGGTTTACGTTTGTAAGTGTTTTTATTGAATGTTAGTTATTCAGAAATTTTAACCCATTTTCGTATCCTCTGGAATCGTGGATTTACTATCAGGATAAAAGAATGAGTCCAAATTTTTGGATAAATAACACGTTTATTTAAATGCCCTAATAAACGTAAACATGAGCAGTATACGGCGAATAGCTCGATAACTATCTTAAAATATCACTAAATAACTTCAAGAAATATTAAAAAATCTATTAAATGCTCAGTTAATTAAAAAATAGCAAATACTATTCTCGAAACACTGAAGTATCTGATAATTCAATTTAGTTAATATTACACCAGTTTATCCAAACGACTCACATATATACTCTCCATAAAGATTTCTAGCTCGTGCCTCCAAGAATATTCGACATTTCGAAAGTTCTAGAGTATTCGATAAGTGGTTGAGTTCACGATAAATCGCCAAATATGGTCACACTTCCTAGATAATCTAGTTATGGTTACCATACATTCACGTATGGCTGTTTGTAAAAATGTTTTTCACTTCTGGAGATTCAGATCAATAAATAACGGCATTTATCTTAAGAGTATAATTTATGTTATTTTACCACAAAATATCAAAATTTTGTATATCTGTAAAGAAAGTAACGTGTTGGACACAACATATAATAGATCTTCATAAAGACTAAGTTTTTAAATATATACAATTGCTAGACATTTACAAATTCATTAAGGATTTTCAGACGTTCACCATAGAGCGAAAGACTAAAAATATAACAAATTCTATGGATAATATATATATATATATATATATATATATATATATTATTTAAATCTGAAACTTATACGCTAACTTAAAAATTGTACATGTCGTTCAAATGATTTTTGAGATGTATATTTTTATTCTTGCTGGTTTTATGGCTCGTTGTAACGATTTTTTTTAAACTATTTAAGTGCGTGTATCAACTTCTTAATTTAATTTGACGTCACTTTTTCCACCTGTTTCTGTTAATTATTATCCTTTCTTTTATTTTTTGTTCAAAATTTGACATATCTAACACGAAAAATTGGCTATATTATTCCATAGACCTCTGTACATAAATAATGTCTTCATTCCTGAAAGAAAGAGATGAATTTAGCTGGCATAGAAAATTATTTAAATGGGTTGCGTAAATATCTAGCAGAATGTTTTAAAAATCAATCACGCTAATTTTAAAGACTACTTTTTAAAAGCCAAAATATGAAAAATAATATTATCATAACGCAGTACGCAAAATACTAATATAAACGGAAAAAAATATGCGAAATAATATTAGCATAACAAAGTATGCAAATTACAAATTATGCAAACTATATATAATATTAATATATAAAATTATACAAAATAATATAAACGTAGAAAAATATACAAAATAATATTAATATAG
The DNA here is from genome assembly GCA_951213105.1 of Amaurobius ferox. NCBI lineage: Eukaryota > Metazoa > Arthropoda > Arachnida > Araneae > Amaurobiidae > Amaurobius > Amaurobius ferox. The sequence goes on from OX578134.1 coordinate 10,880,743, forward strand.
CAAAGTATCAAAGCATAAGTATGCAAATGGCAAAGTATGCAAAACATAAGTATGCAAATTGCAAACTGTGCAACAACGTAACAAAGTATGCAAACTAACATTTTTTAACAATGAAAGTGAAAAATTGTGTATACAACTTAATATTTAAAAATTAACAAACTATGTAAAATAATTCAACTTGTTATACCATAGGAAATGATGTTTATTATAAGGAGGTTTAGTTATCAGAAGAATGTAGTTGGTGTTGTATCATGTCTACATTCTTACAGATTGGACAGTTTAAACTGAAGAGATTATCAGAAGGACAGTAAATCATTTTTTATTAAAATGTTATAATGTCATTGAAAAAACTATCATTTGAGGAATGCCTCAAGAAAATCTTAATTATTTTGAATAGTTTTAATACAAACATTTTAGGAATATTTAGAAGACTACATATACAACATTTTTAACAATATGTATTTCTCAATTACTTATGTAACATATTCTATATATAATATTATATATTACGTTTAAATTTTAAACTTCGAATTGTTAAAGGTCATTCATTTATTATAATAACTATTTATAAACATATTCATCCGGACGATAGATAAAATGAAGTGTAAATGGAATGTCTTAAAAAAATCCCGTCTTCTATTATTTAGCATGTTATTCAGCATATTCTGGGGTTTTATTCTGTAAGTCTTTTTCTGGCGAATTAAGGAAAGAACTAAAAATGTTTATATATATTTCTTTTTAAATAAAAGTTGTTCTTAACAAGATACATCTGTAAGTCCCAAGTTGCCTCATTAAAGATATAGCAATATCACCACAAAAATAATAATTGCGTTGGGAAACAATATTTTGAAATTCAGTTTTGTCTTATGTATAAAAATATGCTACCAAGAAAGAGATGGTAATTATATTTTTTGTAGTTTTAAAGATGAAAGATAACATTGATTTTTAAGGAATCATATAAAAGAATAGTTTTAATTATTTTATAGTTCTTGCTTTATTAAACTATGATTATCATTTTCCTTATATACATAGTATATAATATAGGGGAATTATTGTGACGGTCGAAAATTTGAATTCTGGTTTTTGACGGATGAACCTATTTTAAGCATCCCTGAACTCGAATTGAACGTTTTGAGGTGGTGCGTGTGTGTGTGTGTGTGTGGATGCTGTATCTCACGAACGAATGGAACGTTTCGAGCGAAATTTGATGCAAATATTACAATCAGGGCTTCTATAGGCGAATGACGTAATTGACAAATACTGGACCCTAAAAAAAACATGACTTAGTCTTACTGCAACCAAAACTTACATTCGCATTCAAACAATTTTGGTTCCTTGGCTGTTATATCGCAAATAGTAACTTATTTGCTTAGGGCGACGCCAAAGTCTCTGTCTCAAATAAGAACAGGGTGAATATGAGGTTTCCCCATATCTAAAAAGACTATTTGTTCGTACATTTTTACTGTTCTTATATACATTGTAGAATGTATAAGGAAAGTATTGTAACGGGGTTGAAAACTCGAATTCCAGTTTTCGATTGGAGAGCACGTTTCAAGAATCCATGATCACAAATCGAATATTTTTGAAATGATGTCTGTGTGTGTGTGTGTGTCAGTCAAACTGTGTAGACTATATCTCACGAACGAAGGAGCGATTTGAATGACATTTGGTACGAAAATTACAATTCTTAAATACTGGAAGTGTATTGTTTTTAAACATAATCGAATGTAAAGAACCCTGCAAAATTTTTGAGTGAAATTTTGAAAAAATCATCAAAAATTCAAAACCTTTAATAAGGTTACGCAAATAAACATTTATCCTGTAATTTTTCCTTAGAAAACGATTGACATAAATTTTAAAACGTTAGCATGAACCGTTCTCGAGATAATGCATCTTTGTCAAATACATTTATCAAAAATCCCATAAATTAAAAAAAAAATGTTGAGAAACATGTTCACTTTTCATATGTAATATCATGCGATAAATTTGATGACATCATTCTCGTGGATCTAGTTCGTTCCATTCATGAGAAAATATACTTTGAGTGATACTTTTGTATTTGGACGCCAATAGTCATTTATCTGCTATAAGAAGAACTTATTTCTCCGCCCATAACGCTTGGCGATATTTTGGAGATGAATTTAGTGGAATGTCGCCAACTTGGGTTTTTTTTTAAATGTTGCCAAATTAACGAAGATATCTCTAAATGGATAAAACTGACGCTGAATCAATGAAAATAACGACTAATTGACGAAAATTCAATATCTTGGAAAGAATATACGTATCTATTATAAGAATAACCTATTTTTTTACTGTAAAAGTAGGAAATTCATCGCATTATATAAGGGAAGTCAATGGCTGCCCACGTCAGATTTTTTAATTTTTAGAAGACGATTCATATTAAAATAAAACTGTAATTTAAACGGAAATATGTGTGTACTGTTACATAAAATATTTTTCTATAGTAGTTTATTTTATTTATCAAATAAATAACATTTGGTTATATGCACAATTATATGACATTCCATTTTTGCCATTTAATTCCTAAATCTTACCATTTAAACTGTGTGAAACAAACCACGTGGTACATTTCAATAAAGATTCCAGGGCTTTCATGTTCTTTAAGTATATAATAAATCAATTTGCTTTTTATTTATGAGTCTGGCAATCTACCATGTACTTATAATATATTTTCAAGCACAAGCAGGGGCATAGACAAAAATAATTGTGTATAAACAAATAACTCAAAATATATATAGTGGGCAATGAATGAACTTTATAAGACACCCATTATGTAGGAAATGGATGGCAAAGTTCCAATGATCAATAATATTTGTGTAATAAATGGTTTTAAGTGACCGTTATTCAAAATTACTGGAAATTATTATAGAAAACTATACTAAAAACTTGTATATTTTCTTTTCTTGTAACAAATGGTGATGTATTGGGAAAGTATTTGAAGTCTGTAGAAAATCAGAACTCGAGTTTTTGACGGTTCAGCATGTTGAAGGTACTGTAGAACACGAAATATTTTTGGCTTGGCGTCTGTGTGTGTAACACTCTGTCTGCTTATATGAGTATCTGTGCTGTATATGTATCTACTCTAGCTCAAAAACTACTCAGCGAAATTTCACAAAATTTGGTAGATAAGTCACTCAAGAGTTGTTCTGAAAGAGATTATATTTCGGTAGTATTCGGAAAAAAATATCTGCCTTTTTTAGCAAACGGCCCTCAAAGTCATCAAAATCTGAAACAGACGTCTAAATATAAAGAAATATATTTAAAAATGATTGTTTTATATATAAGATTAAACAACGAAATTAAAAGAACAAACCATTCTCGAGATATTAAAGTTTTTGTAATTTAAGATCTGAGTATGTTTTTATTACTTTCCCTACAGTACACGGTAATGTATTGGGAAAATATTGAAATCGCTCTAAAAATTACAAGTCGTTTCCCTACAGTACACGGTAATGCATCGGAAAAATATTGAAATCGCTCTGAAAATTGCAAGTCTCTTAAAATTGCATTCGTTTCCAACGAATCTACACTTTTTGAGTACTTTAGAAACAGGAAACAGAATTTTTAGCATCACATCTGTGTGTTTGTGTTTCTGTCTGTCTGTCCGTCCAATGTACATATCCCCTCTAGCTCAAAAACTAATTTACTAAATTTAAAAAAAATGGTATGCAATTAACTTTTGGGTTATCCTGGTACTGATTTTATTTTGTCATAGTTTGGAAAAATAACCTGCTTCTTAGTAATATGTCTCACCAAAATTGCCAAAATCTAAAATAAATGGCTGCATCTAATCCCATATGTTAATTAAAATTGCTTATTTTACACGAAAATTTTGATGTCGGGAGGAATAAGTCCAACCCCAAAACTTTAGGTCTAACCTTTCTTGATATATTAAAGTTTTCCGCATTTTTGCCACGTTGCCTACGTTGCATAAGCCCACGTTGCCAGGTTGCATAAGCCCACGTTGCCAGGTTGCATAAGCCCACGTTGCCACGTTGCATAAGCCCACGTTGCCACGTTGCATAAGCCCAGTCTTCAAAGGAAAACAAAAATTAAATTAAAATGTCAAAATAGGAGTAATTTCAAATAATTTTCTGGGTTATTTTGTGCTGTTAAACTTAATGAATTAAAGACAAAGAGAAAATAAATCGGAGTTTGCAGGGAATGTCATGAGCTACTCACACACATCATTTTAACTGCAATTAAAAATCTGGTTGACGAAATTTCTTAAAATTTGATATATTACTCACTTGTAGTTTATTGTGGTGCTGGTTATATTTCGGTACGATTCATAAAAATAGAACTATTCCTTTTTGCAAAATGACCAGCAAAACCGTCAAAATATGAAATAAATAAGTACGCTTAAAAGTATTCGTTAAAAGCTTGTTTTACGCACAAATTTTAGTCTATTACATTGCTCTAGGTCGAACCCTTTTCGAGATATACAAATTTTTAGGGATATTGCGGGTATGGCGATGTATAAAATTGTGTTAACTTACGTTATGAAAACGAAGACGCATTAAAACTAAAAACTGTATGTTCGCGTCAAATTAATGAATTATAAATTTGAGTTTGTAGTTAAAGTCATTTACTGTCCATGTAAGATTTTAAAATAGTACACAGACATAAAACTGTGTTTAACTGAAGGAACATACAGAATTCAAGAATAAACTATTATTTCATAATTGTTGTATGTTTCGTTGGATGGGATTGTGTTTTAAGGTATAGAGCTTTCAAATTTTTTCTCAAATAATATTTATGCCTGTTAAATATATCACAACTAACACTCTTAAAAATTAACCTGTAACTTTTTTAATGCATTTCATTTTTGCTTAACAATATACGGGATGTCGCAAAAACATTGACCTCGGCTTTATGTAATCATTATGTATGTAATCATTATTTATGTAATCATTATCATATTTATGTAATCATTGTTAGTTTTCGTAATTTGTGTATAACCCCTGAAACGCGATCTGTCGACATGATTTTTCCCCTCTGAAAACTCATGTCGATGCATCGAAAAGTGGTTTAGGTCCGTTTTTTGTTTTTTTATATTTCTGGGACTTTTTATGATAAAATGCTGAAATTTTGTACATCACCTTATTAGTGTATGGGGCATATTTTACTCATTGGAGATGTTTTTGTAGGGAGGGGGGGGGAACTGTATAAAAATTTATATTTTTAATTCATAAAATTTAATTTCCTTGAAAATTGTAATCGATTTCATAAAATTATGTACCTTTTTTTACGAAACTTTGTAATTTATTATTTATGTCTAAGATCAATATTTAAGGAATAAAAGCCGCTGAGCCCATTATTATCAAAAGTTGATGTTCCAACCGAAAAATGTCTCAATTAGGTTAGGCATGTTAGTCGATAGTATTAGAGTGCAAAGTTCGTTTTCTAGATTGCAATATTTCTCGGCATATTTTAGCAACACTAAAATTTTAAGTGAAATATCGCTAAATTAAATTTCCGCAACATATACGTTAATATTCATAATAAATATAGCGTTAATATTCAGCCATCGCCAGTCCATGTATTCTGCAATATACAAAGTGCGTGCAATAATAACTTCAATAAATTTAGGTCCCACTTCTAGCATAAGAAGATGTTTAATGAATAGAGTCATAGGTTGCCAAAAATAATTTAAGCGGTATTTTTACTCTTTTTCAAATATTTGAAGAGTAAATTTCTGAAGTACGGAGTTTTTAAAATAAACCAAGGGATAACAATATAAATTGCTTTCTGATATTTTTAACTTGATTTTTTTTAAATATAAAAATAAATAAAAGCGTTCATCTAACAATGTTTGCATGTTTTGATAATGTGACTAATCTGTTCTTTGTCCTGAAGAAGTCTCATATTTCTCTGAAGCCGGTTGATACCCTTACGTTCGAAAAATACATTTCTGTTGCAGATAACAACATATATAGTTTTTGCGCTTATTACGAACTGATCAAAATGTCCGATCTGATCTCTGCAATGACATATTTAATTTATTGGAAAGATCACCCTAATCCAAATATGAATATCCGTTGTGCAACAACCCGATTTGTCGCCATTCGACAATCCTGTTCGCTTAATAGCAAATTATGTCAAATTGTAGATTGATTATAGGAGAAATGGCAACAAGTAAACCATATTGTATTATTTGTATTATTAATGCAACGGATATTTTTTAGGAAACGGATAAAACCAGGAAATTCACACTAGCATATTATAAAAATATTAATGACACTCACTTTAAAACGCTGGAATGGACTATTTCCGATATATTACATGTTTTTGAATGAAATTATCAAGGTTAAATAAAACTAAAAGAAGGACTAGGTATATTTCAATTTTATGTAACTTTCAAAAGAAGCCTTTCCATAATGCAATATTATGAAACAAGCCTATTAATATCTCTAGGGATTGTAGAACGTTATTTTCTAAAAAATGATAGTAATTTCTCAACGCCAACTAATCCGCTAATTTTATTTATTTAACTTGGTATTATATAAATAATGCTGTGAGTTGGCTTTTTTCCGAGAATAAAAATAAAACATTTTATTTAGTGAGCAAAGATGTAAAATTTAATTATGTAGTATACGTTTTATAACGTGAGCACAGATACATGCGAAGATAAATATTTTCTTAACGTATATAAATAATTTATCACGGTGTGTAGCAAAAATGATATGATGCTCACATCCTATTATTTTTAAATGAAGTCTATGAAATTAAATAATTAAATTAATAAATAAATAATCTATAATAAATAAAAAATAGCAAGCGATTTAAAAGACCGACTATTTTTTCTATATATTTTATTATAATGCCTCTGGAAATTCGGAAAATCAAAGCATATCATTCTGATATTTCTATAATATCCAGAAATATATTCCTAATTATCTTCCCCAAACCTTCCAACTAGAGATACTGATAAAAGAAATCAATGTATCTTCTGTCAGAGAATAATACTTAACGTTTTCAGAAGATTTTATGTTCTTTATTATGCAGGAATTTAAATTAATAGATCATTAAATAAGTTTAAGTACAAGATATATGTTTCATAAAAATAAATTGGCATGCTTTGATCATTTTAAACAAATTTCCTACTCTGAAACATTTTTATATTTTAATAACACTTACTAACATTTTTATAACTTAATACTTTAATTGCAGCAAAAATGAAACCAAGAAAGTAGATGTTAAAATAGCAGAACCAAATTACCTAATATTTTTCATTTTAAATATAACAATTTCCTGAAAGTTAAATGCTTATTTACAGCAGGAATTGGCAAATTTTGACCCACGAACTAAATCTGACCCGCTGCCTGTTTCAATCCCGCCCGCAAGCTAACAATGAATTAAAAGTTTTAAACTAATAGAAAAATTCAAAATTACGTTGTATAACAACGGCCGAAAGTCTAGTTGAACAGTTGCGAGATATGACAATATGTGGCGCTTCAACAGCTTCGCATTTCTCTGTGACACTATGCAGTTACACATTCGGAAGCGTCTGGGGCGTATGTGTGACACTGTTCCCTTATATTATGTTCTCATTTCATTACCCATAGATACAGTGTCAAAACTGAAAAATAAAATAAAAGTAGACTTTGAATGTCGTGTTTTTAAAATGGAGTAGGGTGTGAATTACTTTGTTATTGAATTAAATGACTAAGTATTATGTATTACGCAATGTCGTAATATCTGTACAAAAGAGTACAATGAGAGTACAAAAGAGCACTATCTGTACATAGTACAATCTGCACAAAAGAGTACTAAAAGAGTGCAATGTAAGTCGTCATCACCAGACTAAGCACTTGACGATATATTGACAACTAACAGGAAAATAACGATAGGAAAAATTGGAAAGTTTAATTGGAAAGTTTGAACAATACACTACACCGTAATTTGTTCGTGACAATAAAATATCAAAATGAGACTGCAACTAAAGTCAGTTTACGAGTAGCTCTTGTATTAGCCAAGGAAAGAACTCCATTTATCGACAGTGAAATTATTAAGTCACGTTTGCTTGTAGCAGCCGAAGAAATGTGTCCAGAGAAAATTGATTTATTTAAATATGTCAGCCTTTCAGCGAGAACAACTGCTAGAAAAATGGAGCACATTGGGAGCAACGTTAATAAGCAATTCGAAAAGAAAGCATAATTTTGAGTAGTTTTCCTTGGCTCTTGACGAGTCTACAGACGTTACTGATACTGCTCAGTTGCTGCTGTCCATTCGGGTAGCCAATGCTCAGTTTGAAGTGACTGAAGAATGAGCTTCCATGAGTAGTCTGCATGGAACCACTACAGGCACAACATCTTTAATAAAATTTAAAAATTATTATGTGGGCAGCACATGACTCTCCTTATATAATAAAATGGGTTCACTAGTTTTACAATAAAAATAATGTATAAGATCCACGGTGCTGTGTTTTTATCGTTCAATTGTACATTGGGCGATTTTCAGGATGACAACATGTAAAACCATTTCAAAATACTCAATTAACTTATACTTCGCGCAACTCTAAACAATCATCAATATTGATAGCATCCTCAATAAACGATATAGTCCATATATTAAAATACTTTAATAATTACTTCATCATCTAGTCGTCATTTTCATTGATTTAGAGTAATTTTTATCAATTTGGCTACATTTTAGTTAATTTGGCAACATATAAAAAAGTCGCCAAGTTGGCGACATTTCGACAAAATCTCGCTAAGCGTTATGGACGGAGACATAGGTTAGTCTTATGTTAGATAAACTACTAATGGCGTCAATTTACAAGGCATTACTCAAAGTGTCTTATCTCGTGAATGGAATGAACTAGATCTACGAGAAATATGATAATAAATTTATCGCATAATATTACACATGAAAAGTGAACAGATTTCACAATAGATAATATATTTTTTTTATTTCATATGATTTTTTGATATTTTTTTTAAATGTACAATATCTCAAAAACGGTTTATGCCAGCGTTCTAAAATTTGCTTTAATCGTTCTCTAATGATAAATCACATAATAAATGACTATTTTTGTAACTTTATTAACAGTTTTGATTTTTTGAGGATTTTTTAAAAATTTCACTTGAAAATGTTTGAGGGCGTTGTGAACATACGACTGCGTATAAAAACAATAGGCTTCCAGTATTCATGGATTATAAGTTTTGTGCCAAATTTCGTTCGAATCGGTTAATTCGTTCGTCAGTTATCGTCTCCACAGACTCACTGACATACACACACACATACTTTCACACACACACACACACACAAACACATCATCTCAAAAACGTCTAATTCTTGTTTAGGGATACTTTAAACGTGCTCTCCCGTCGAAAAGTCGAATTCGAATTTTCGACCCCATCACAATACTTTCCTTATACATTATATGTATATAAGGAAAGTAAAAAACGCTAACAAAGTACAACTTGAAATGGATGTTACAACTGATAGTGGTAAAAATACGTTTGGGACGAGGAAAGGCTTAGTTGGATAAATTAACGAGGTGTGTGAAAATGCTAGGTGTTCAATACCTCTGATCATTTATTATATTGTTCACAACAGGTAATTTATGGTAAAAACATCAGTCTATCATGCGTTATTGAACTAGCTGCCTCAGCGGTTAACTTTATTTGCTCTCGTGGACGTCTCATCGTCAGTTTCGTGATTTCTTCTTGGAAATTGAAGCCTAATACACTGACTTGCCCTACCATACAGCAGTTCAATGGCTCAACACTGGCAAGATTTGAGATTTTTCGAACTCAGAGAAGAGATTGAAATATTTTCCAACGAGAAAAATTGACCTCAACCACTGTTATCAAATACTGAATGGCTTTGGAAATTATCTTTTGCTGCAGACATTGTAGGATTTCTCAATGGATTCAGTTTAAAACTGCTGGGAAGATCAATGCTCATAAGTGAAACTTATACTGCAGTAAAGTTATTTCGCCCACACTTGGCATTGATTGAGTCACAGATCAAGTCCAACTACTTTGTGCATTTTCCATGATGTGAGAAGTTTGAAAAAGAAGCGAGATCTCCTTTGCCACAAAAGTTTGCGGCGGATATATTTTCTGAGCTCAAACTACAATTTCAGAGTCGTTTCTTGGATCTTGATCAAGTGCAGAATACTTTTTCAAAATCCAGTTGTCTGTACAATTGACAAACTTCCGCCTAACTTTAAATTGGAAGTTATTAATCTGCAAATTGATGATATACAAAAAGGCAAATTCAAAGAAAATACACTAACAGATTTCTCCGGCCGTCCAAATAGATGCTCATGTCCTTGTTGACGAGTCGGACGGTCTGGGTCTTCAACTAACAGATTTCTAAAATGTCTTCCAGGTGACGAATATGGTCACTTAAAATCATATGCTTGGAGATTTATTTCTATATATGGCAGCACTTATCTATGTGAAAAGACATTTCGAAAATGAAGTACATAAAATCGCAATACAAGTCAGCATTAACAGATGACCATTTGTAATCAATTTTGATGATAGGAAGTATTAACTTTGAACCCCAGTTTGATAAAATGTTATCTAAAATCTCTGATGTGGGCAACACATGACTTTCCTTATATAATGTAATGAATTTACTACTTTTACAGTAAAAAAATAGGTTTTTCTTATTGTAGATACTAATATTCTTTCCAAGATATTGAATTTTCGACAATTAGTCGTCATTTTCATTGATTTAGCGTCATTTTTATCCATTTGACGAGATTTTCGTTAATTTGGCAACATTTCAAAAAGTCGCCAAATTGGCGACATTCCGCCAAATTCGTCGCCAAAATCTCGCCAAGCGTTGTGGACGGAGAAATAAGTTATTCTTACAGCAGATAAATTACTATTGGCGTTCAAATACAAAAGTATTACTCGAAGTATCTTTTTTCATGAATGGAACGAGCTAGATCCACGAGAATGATGTCACACAATTTATCGCAATGTATTACATATGAAAAGTGAACATGTTTCTCAATAGGAAATATTTTTTTTTATTTTATATGACTTTTTGATAATTTTTTTGAAAAATGTGCAATATCTTGGGAACGGTTCGTGTTAGCGTTCTAAAATTTATGTTAATCGTTTCCTAATGAAAAGTTACATAAGAAATGTCTATTTGCGTAACTTTATTAGCGGTTTCGATTTTTTGACGATTCTTTCAAAATTTCATTCGAAAATTTAGGGGGTTCTGAATATTCGATTGCGAATAAAAACAATAGGCTTCCAGTGTTTACGGATTGTGATTTTTGTACCAAATTTCGTTCGAATCGGTCCATTCGTTCGTCAGTTATCGTCTCCACAGACTCACTGACACACACACACACACACACACACAAACACACACACACACACACATACTTTCACGCACACACACACATACTTTCACGCACACACACACACACACACATACTTTCACACACACACACACACACACTTTCACACACATACACACACACACACACACACAGACATCACTTCAAAAATGTTTGATTCGTGATCAGGGATGCTTGAAACGTGCTCTCCCGTCGAAAAGTCGAATTCGACCCCGTCACAATACTTTCAGACATCACTTCAAAAATGTTTGATTCGTGATCAGGGATGCTTGAAACGTGCTCTCCCGTCGAAAAGTCGAATTCGACCCCGTCACAATATTTTCGACCCCGTCACAATACTTTCCTTACATACATCCTATACATTATTTCCTTACATCCTATACATTATGTATATAAGGAAAGTAAAAAGGCAGTTACATTCATCTCATTAGTAAAGCTTATTGTAATGTTATATTTGCTGCAAAAATTGTTAAATAATGCGAAAATTTTACCTGTTTCTAAAACACCTTAATTTTACTTAATATTTATAAATATTTCAATCGGTTTCTTTTGTGCTTGTCAGCAAATCGGAACACAGCTAAATCAATGTCTTAAACCAAAATATTAAACCAATTATTCTGCTACATAAATAAAAGAGAAGTGAAAATTCTAGAAAATCATATTATATAACAAATTAATAAGGGTGCCAATTAGTTCAGAGCCAAGACACAGCTTTTTTTATTGAACGCGAAAATGTCACTCTAGCAGTGACAAGAAAGCCTCTGCCCACTCTCGTTGTTGGGACTCCTACCTGTTTTTGTTGGTATGTACATTCATCTTATATATCACTAGCAGCATACCCGTTCTTCGTACGGAGTATATAATATAAAGAAACTTGAAATTCATAATCATGCCCAAATTCTTATAGTATACTAAATGACATGTTTAATCAAAATATTCTGTTAAAATATTTAATATAATGCTCCTAAAAAGAAGTTTAAGAATCTCTGTTCTCGCTATATAAAATTATCTTCATGGACATATCTGAAGAATAAAACATCTTGGACCCCTTATGTAAGCAAATATAAAAAAAATATGGAATTGAATCAATATATGCAAAATAAAAGCGTTAAAATTGTATGCGACCCGTACTAATTATATACGCGAATATTAGAAAATATAACCTGTATTAGTAGATTACATGTATAAATTGAAAATACCAATAAACCCGTAATCTTTAAATCTGAAGACAGTCATTTATTCCAATATATGTCAAAATTAAAGTGCTAAAATTATATGGGAAGATATACACGTACTACTTATAATGTCCGATTATTAGTGGAAGATTACCCGTTTTGCAATATGAGTCACAAATGTTTTTTGGTAAAATACAACAGACGACGTAATAAATTGAAAATATAATTAATCCCCTTAATCTTCCTATCAGAAGACTGTACTTGATTCCAATATATATGCCAATATATGTCAAAATATATGCCAATATACCTGTACTACTTATATTCTCGTAGGTTGGAAGATATACCCGTGCATTCCTAGAAGATTACTCGTACAACGTACAATATGCGTGTGTCAGCAATTTTTGCCGCAATAAAACAATGGCGTAATAACTTAAAAATATCAATAATCCCTGAATCAATAATTCCGGAAAATATCAATAATAATAATGTTTAAACCTGAAGAGTATAATTGATATTATCCAGTCCAAAATGAAATGGCAATGAAATTTATTTTATATACATATCTTCATTATTCAAATCGGAAAGGATTTAATAAAAATCGTCTGCCGCATAAACACATTGGATTTAAATCCGTTGCTAAGCGACATGATATCATTTGCTTCAAATAAATTGGTAGAAAAAATATCGTCTAAATAGTTATATTTCTATGGAACATTTGGCGACAGTTTCGTCAAATTAGCGACATTTTAAAAAATCGCCAAATTTATCGCCAAGTGGGACTGTAGAACTGACAGTTCCACTTTGCGACAAATTGACGAAATATCATCACAATACTATCCCCTAACAAAAAACAATTAATATCATTTATGTAGCGCAATTTTATCAATTTCAAGATATTTTTATAGATTTGAAAACATTTTTATCAATTTGGTGACATTTTAAAAATTCGCTAAATGTATTACTAAGTAGGATGGTTGGTCTGACAGAGAAATGCTAACCAAACATCATTTCAGTACTCTCTTCTAACAAAACAAAAAAAATTTCATTGATATGTAGAAGACCCAAGCCACACGACCAACCCGAAGGTTTATGGCAGCTGTTTGTGTGTCGTTTATATCAATTTGGCGATATTTCCGTCAATTTGGCAAAGTTTAAGAAAAGTTGTCAAATTAGCGATATCCCTCCAAATTCGTAGCTTTGAATTTGCAGATCTGAATGAAACATTCTTATCCCGTTTCAATATACTAAATGAAAACACTACAATTGTATTAGAAGATATACCCGCTCTACTCTTTTTCTGTTTCAACAATCGGCTATATGAATTTATTGGCTAAACACAATATATGAGTTTAGTAGCTAAATACGATATAAGCTTGAAAACTCTTTGCCAAAATAAATGAAATTGATGTACGCAGTCAGCAATTAATATAATTAAAAGAAAAATCAACCCGTCCATTCATAAGATATACTTTTATATCCATTTATCCATTTATTTATTATTTAAATCGAAAAAAAATAATAAAAACATTAACAAACACATTTAATTTAATTGCGATGCCGAGCAACATGATATATCCTCCTAAAATGTTAAAATTTATTAACCACTAACAGCACACCCGTTATTCGTTCGGAGTGTATAATTTAAAGAAACTTAAAGTTCGCAATCATGTGCAAATTCTGTTAAAATATTAAATTTATTGCTCCTAAAGAGAAGTTTAAGAATATATGTTCTCACTATGCAAAATTATCTTCACGATCAGATCTGAAGAATAAAACATCCTACCCCCTTTTGTAAGCAAATTTACAGAAGAAAAAATAGGAATTGAATGAATATATGCAACCCCGTACTAATTATATTGTCGCAGATCAGAAAATATGCCAATGTGTTAGTAGAAGATTACCCGTATTACAATATGCGTCTCAAAAATATTTTCCAAAATAAAAGAGATGACGTAATAAATTGAAAACATCAATAATATCCGTACTCCTTATACCAGAAGGTCGTAATTGATTCCTATATATGCCAATATATATCAAAACATATGTCAATATACCTGTACTACTTATATTCTCGTAGATTAAAAGATATACACGTGTATTTGTAGAAGATTCGTACAACATACAATATATGAGTTTAAACAATTTTTGTCATAATAAAATAATTGCATAATAACTTGAAAATATCAATAATCTTTGAATCAATAATCCCCGAAATATAAATAATAATAATTTTTAAACCTGAAGACCGTAATTGATATTATCCAGTCAAAAATGCTATAAGAAAAATCAAATCGTTCTTTTCTAAAATATATTTTTATATCCATTTATTTATTATTCAAATCGAAAAAATAATTATTAAAATTAACAGACAGATTTAATTTAATTGCGTTTCTGAGTAACATGATATAAGATAGAATCTTATAACATGTTAAATATGTCATGTCTTATAACATAAACTGCGCAATTAAATAACGATTTTGATTTCTCTATACTTCTCATTGTTCCGTAAAAGCTTGTTTTAAATAAACCATGAACCATGGAGATAGATTTCCCCTTTAAATCAAACTAATTATAAATATTTTTATCAATTTGGTGACATTTTAAAAATTCACTAAATGTGTTACTAAGTAGGGCGGTTGGAGTGACAGACAAATGCTAACGAAACACCATTTCAGTACTTTCTTTTAACAAAACAAAATAAATTTCATTGATTTACATCATTTTTATCAATTTGGGGACATTTCAATCAATTTGGCAACTTTTAAGAAATTTGCCAAGTTAGCGATATCCAGCCAAATTCGTAGCTCTAAATTCGCAGATCTGAATAAAATATTGTGATCCAGTTTGTATATACTAAATGAAAACAATAAAATATTATTAGAAGATATACACATTCTACTCTTTTTCTGTTTAAACAATTGGATAAATGAATTTATTGGGAAAACAGAATATGAGTTTATTAGCTAAACACAATATATAAACTTAAAACCTCTTTGCTATCTTAAAACTTAAAACCTCTTTGCTAAAATACATGAAAGTGATGTATGCAATTCGCAATTAATATAATTAAAAAAAATCAAACCGTTCATTTATAAGATATATTTTAATATCCATTTATTTATTCTTCAAATAAAAAAAATAATAATAATCATTAACAAACACATTTAATTCCATTCCTTTGCCGAGCAACACGATATAAGATAGAATCTTCCTCATAAAATGCGAATTTAAATAACCATTTTAATTTCTTTATACTTCTAATCGTTGAGGAAAAGCTTGTGAAATACATGGAGGTTAATACATGTAAAAACATGGAGGTATATTTTTCCATTTAAATTCATGTTTCAAACAATTCATGCTTTCAGATAGTGACTATTTAATGCAAAAATCCTGCATCAAACTCAAAAATAAAGTTTTAATTCCCTTTGACGCTTTAAACAAACGATTTTTATCCTTTCCGTTTGGATAAACCACGGAGTTGGAGAGTAGAACTCCTATAAAAAAAGTTCCGTTTTTCATTAATATCTCGACAACCCCTGGTCTTAGAAACTCGAAACTTGGGCAAAATTTATGGGGGACTATTTTATAGCCACCCACAAAATTTCATTAAATTCGGTTCAGCCGTTCTCTCGTGATGATGAGACAAACGAAAGTTTCGTTTTTTACTAATATCTCGAGAACCACTGGTCGTAGAAATTCCAACTATAGACTAAATTTTAAGTGGGGCTATTTCTAGGCTACCCACAAAATTTCATCAAATTCGGTTCAGCCGTTCTCCCGTTATGATGGGACAAACAGACAGACAGACAGACAGACAGACAGACAGACAGACATATTTTCAATTTTATTTATATAGATTTAGGTATATTTATGTCATAATTATATCAGGATATGAAAGGAATGTATATTTTATTAACTTTCCAGTGCAAGTTATAATAACTGATTGGGGATAAAACGTCGTTAGGTTTTAACATTTCTGGCAGCAATCAAGTTTGCCATCTAGGTATTTACCAAATACTTTTTAAACATCTATTTCTCAGAATCTACCATAGATAGAGCTTATACGATGACTGATATAGATTTAGCATCGAATATTAAAGGAGGTATGGGCTGACTTCCGGTTATTTTCCCATTTCCTGTAATTCGTGAAACACTTGCGCTGTGTCTCTAATAAAACCCAACATATTAACTTTAGTGCGAGTCCTGGAATAAAATATTTTAACATAATACTACTCATAATTAACTGCACCATTTTAATTTAAAATGCATTATTTATTACGAACATTCTCCTAATTATTAAATTCATTATAACAATATATGACATATTATTTTCGGAGAAGATTGGACATGTGAGACCAGGTAAGTTATTCTATGAAATGGGATATGATCTAATACAAATATTGACATGCACACATACCTCTAATTTCGTCTTTGTGCATTAACACACAACTTGCTGTTGCACATTGTCTCTTCAGCAACCCTTGTCTCCATGTTATGACTGCACGCTACTGTTAGGCATCTCTCACTACATTACCATGAATCTTCTACTGATCTCCAAACACAAATAAATGTGATCTCATCACCTCTGCATCATCTGGCGTAAAACTGGCGTCCTTCAGTTTGATGCCATTGTCTGAGATGACAAACATCATGAATATTGGAATAAAACTGTCCATTTAAATCCTAGTCTCACAATTATTTTTCCACTTTCGTCTAAAACATTTTCCTTGGAACATATGTATTCCCCAAATTGGCTGTAGATTGTAGACTGATATGTATTCAGTATTACATTCTAAAAAGTGTAGGATTATTTACTGAAGATTTTCACTTCCGCTTCTGGGGATACTACTTTCGTTTAAAAAATTTAAATTTACCTAAATAAAATTTAAATTTACACGATTGCCTATAGAAATTTTTAAAAATGCAACTGATATGAGGTTACAATCACATTGCAGAGTGGGATACATGAATACACTAAATATTTCCACTATCGAATCTAGAGATGCCACTTTCGATTCAATTATTTCCATTATTCTTGAAACATCAATTTTTCGGGATCGGCTATAGAAAAATCTTAGCTGACATCTCAGCAGAAATGGATTCATCATAAAATTTCTATAAATTTAGGGAAGCTCACTAGAGACGTAGATTTCTGTTTTTACAACTTCCAGTCCCAAAAGATTACTTGAAACATCGATTTCTCAGAATCGGCTATTGATAGAGTTTAGATAATGACTACATGATGATGATGATGATATGCATTGAGCATCAAGTGTATGGGGGTTTAGAAGATTCACTAAGAATTTCAAATTCCGGGTCTTTTCTACTTCTGGTTCAAATAATTTCCCTTAACACATTATTTGTTTTCTTTTCAGAATCAGCATAGATAATGGCTAACAATGATTCAGCATCAAATAATAGTTGGGTTGTGAGTCTCACGAAGTACTTACATTTCCGGTTCTGGAGATGCTAGTTCCGAAAAAAAAAATTGCATTTCCTTGCTACATTTTGCAACAGATTTGTGTGTCATTGCACTGGATATTCGTTTCCCCATAATTTAAAATAAGTTTTATTAATGGGTAACAAAAAATAGTGATTGTTTGAAATTTTTAAAAACTTTAATTTTTGATTTTGAAATGAATTCCGGTTTTTGAAAGTTGTTAAGTAAATAATTTCACATTTTAAGCAATATTTGTTATCAAAATTTTCGGCAATTTCAGGGTGCATCAAATCTAAAGACAATTTTCAGAGGGTTGTTGCAGGAAACAAACACGAAGAAAAGTATTTTGTAATATTTAAATGAATACACTAAAAATGACAAGAACGTGACTATCACAAACGCGGACTAAAAGCATTTTTGCCATTGTTTGTGCATGTGCCTATCTCATTCAATATGAAGTTGAAGACTCTTTACTGCCTTTGAAACAGTTTGACACCGTATTCAGCCTTTATATGTTCTGTTTAATTCTTATAAGTTACTTATAAGGTGATATAAAATCAACACTAAATTAGATAAATATTACAAGATCTAGTCAGGAGTTCTAACACTTAACTGTTAGTTTTAAATCGATTTTATAGCAATTCTTTTACTTGAATTATTTAAATCTCTAAACATCCAATTATATTTAAAAGTGCATTTGCTTAAATTTTATATCCTTGATACAAATACAGTTCACCCCTTCATTTACAATTAGTTCCCAAGTGACATCCAAAAATAGTTCGCGTAGAATTTTTCATTGAGACATATGGTAATTCTATGTCGAAATTAGAATTGATTTATATTCTACATGTGTGGACTGTTTAGGCATTTAATGGAAACGCTTATTCAGAAATCTGGAGTGGCTATTGTGAATGTTTCAATAAAATAACATTTAGGACAATAAAGTTTTGCTCCAACTGCTTAGAATGAAGCAGTAAAATAAAATTTTCATTACACAAGTTGAATAATTGGAACTGCTGGATTCAAAAGCAGAGAAGTGATTTCTTTGCAGGATATATGAGACAGAGCACCACTAACAAAAAAGCACAGATTCAATATTGTATTTGCTACTGCTGCTCTGTCTCTTTGTTTGTACTGCTGCTCTATCGTATGTATTTTAAAGAGGAAGGTGCTTTTCGTTAAAACCAATTCTTATTAACTTCACGTTATTTCTTTCTGTCTGTATTTACACGCCCTTACGTTACGCTGTAACGTCATTTAGGCAATTCATCTTTGATGGTCTCGTTCTCAGACCAAGCTATGTGACGCGCTGAAACTTTGAACACAGTTTTATCTCGCGGAACATTTTTATCTATTAAACTACGCCATCCTTGCGTAAAATAGTTAATTCTCTTACTTAGGCCATGACTAAGTTTATAAACTTTGCATGCGTTTTATTTGCAAGTTACAGTCCACTTTCTGCATATGTAATATTCTTATGATTCAAAAGCGTAGATTCATGTAAAATACTGCACATATATACAAAGTGCAGTATGATAAACAGTTGCAAAAAGCAAATTAAAGAGGTCGGATGAAGAAAGAAATACTAAAACTAAAAATGAAAACAATAAAAGTAAAAACCCGATGTAGGCAGCACATGATTTTCCATGTATAATGCAATGAATTTACTCCTTTACAGTAAAAAAATGTCTGATGTGGGCAGCACATGGCTTTCCTTATATAATGCAATGAATTTACTACTTTTACATTAAAAAAATAGATTATTTTTATAGTAGTTATTTATATTCTTCTAAGATATTCGATTTTCGTTAAATTGTCGTCATTTTCCATGTCGTCATCATCAATGAGTCGTCATTGATTTAGCGTCATTTTTATCCATTTGGCGAGTTTTTCATTATAATTGCAACATTTAAAAAAGTCGCCAAGTTGGCGACATTCCAACAAATTTGTTATGGACGAAGAAATAAGTTATTCTTACAGCAGATAAATGAAAATTGGCATTCAAATACAAAAGTATTACTCAAAGTATCATTTTTCATGAAAGGAACGAACTAGATCCACGAGAATGATGTCACGAAATTTATCTCATGGTATTACATATGAAAAGTGAACATATTTATTAATAGGAAATATTTTTCTTATTACTTTCCTTATATACAATAATGTATAAGGAAAGTATTGTGACGGGGTCGAAAATTCGAATTCGAGTTTTCGACTGAAGAGCACGTTTCAAGCATACCTGATTAAGAATCAAACATTTTAGAGGTGATGTCTGTGTGTGTGTGTGTGTGCGCGTGCGTGTGTGTGTGAAATTATGTGTGCGTGTGTGTGTGAGTCAGTGAGATATTGGAGACGATAACTGACAAACGAATGGACCGATTCGAACGATATTTGGTACAAAAATCACAATCCGTAAACACTGGAAGTCTATTGTTTTTATGCGCAATCGAATGTTCAGAACCCCCCTAAATTTTCGAGTGAAATTTTCAAAAAATCGTCAAATAATCCAAACCTCTAATAATGTTGCGCAAGACATTTGTTATGTAATTTTTCACTAGAAAACGATTGACATAAATTTTAGAACGCTAACATGAACCGTTCTCAAGATATTGCACATTTTCAAAAAAATTATCAAAAATTATATAAGTAATAAAAAATATTTCCTATGAAATGAAAAATTGAATTCTAATGAAAACTTGCATAAGAAATGTCTATTTGCGTAACTTTATTAGCGATTTTGATTTTTTGACGATTTTTTTCAAAATTTCGCTCGAACATTTAGGGGGGATCTGAATATTCGATTGCGTATAAAAACAATAGTCTTCCAGTGCTTACGGATTGTGATTTTTGTACCAAATTTTGTTCGAATCGGTCCATTCGTTCGTCAGTTATCGTCTTCACAGACTCACTGACACACACACACACACACATACTTTCACACACACACACATACTTTCACACACACACACACACATACTTTCACACACGCACACACACACATACTTTCATACACACACACACACATACTTTCACACACACACACACACACAAACAGAGACTGGCATCACTTCAAAAATGTTTGATTCGTGATCAGGGATGCTTGAAACGTGCTCTACCGTCGAAAACTCGAATTCGAATTTTCGACCCCGTCGATTCAATATTTCAAAGTACTCAATTACCTTATATTTCGCAACTCTAAATAAAAACTAGCAATCTTGATAGAATAGACCGATAAATAAGTTATTCTAAAAGCATTTTTGATAAATTCATTTGAAAAATGTGTAATATCTCACAAACCGTTCATGCTAGCCTACTGAAGTTTGTGTTAATCGTTTTCTAGTGAAAAAATACACAAGAAATGACTATTTGCGTAACTTTATTAAAGGGTTTTATATTTTGATGATTTTTTCAAAATTTCATTCGAAAATTTAGGGGGGGGGGGCTGAACATTGAATTGAGTTTAAAAACAATAGGCTTCCAGTATTCATGGACTGTAATTTTTGTACCAAATTTCGTTCGAATCGCTCCATTCGTTCGTGAGATTTCGTCTCCACAGACTCACTGACACACACACACACACACTCAACGCCGTCACCTCAAAAATATTTTATTCGTGTCCAGGGAAGCTTGAAACGTGCTCTCTCGTCTAAAATTCGAATTCGAATTTTCGACCCCGTCACAATTTCATTCTTTTTACATTATACTATGTATATATGAAAAGTAATATATAAAATATAAAAAATAATAATACGTTTTTTCAATGTCCTTTTATGGAAAATTAAAAAATACATTTTAATCGCATACAAATTTGAACCAAATTTATTGAAGGTGTAAACCAATGAAGGTTCAGTTCAAAACAATACTATTCCAATGTTATCATTATTCAAAATTGATATTATGCAAAATTCTGAAAGGGAAACGAAGGTGTAGGTAGATCAAATAGTTTGCCAGTTTTGCATAGCATCAATTTGTGATAATAATGAAATTTATATTGTATTATTTACATAGAATTACATATATCTACAGCCTCCGTTTGATTTTATTTCATAACATTTATTTTCTACTTTTCCATAAACCACTGTTGTTCAAAGTACGGCACTGAATAACTCGTATTTTTCACAAAATGTATTTTACCTCTGAAACCCGTTGACACCTTTATAGTCGTTTCCAACAAAATTTTCATTTTAAAAACTGTTAGATATTTTTGTTTGTGATTTTGTTTTCACTAAAGTAAGTAACTGACCGCAAGTATTTTGAATAATATATTAGCAGCATTCATTTCCCTATATTTTATTTTTATTCTTCTTCAAAATTAAACTAATTAGAAATACAGTTTTTAGAAACATCAATGTTGCAACCACTTTAGTAACTATGTAAAAATAAAAGACATTTGTGGAAAACCGTTTATGTGGTGGCAGATAGTGCGCAAAATTTATTTTTGATCCGCATTATGCATTTTTATTCTCTGTTGCATATTCGCTTCGTACAGTTATACGGATTTCCGGGAAAAACTAGAAGTGACATACATCTCCAAAATAGGAAGTAATAATCCATAGTGAACTCCAATCTACCAAAATGGCCACTCCAAAACAGTAGATATTTCAAGGCATTTACTTCTGAACCAGAAGTGAGAAATGGCAAGAAGTAAAAATACTTGGGGAACGCCTTCTTTTGCATTTGATGCTAAATTCATATCGGTAAGCTCTATCTATCCATTCCTGAAAATAGATGTTTCAAGAAAGCAAATTAACCGGAAGCGAAAACAGAGCAGGAACTGGATATACTCAGTTCCCCCACCTACACACACACATCCTTCAGTATTTGAGGCTGAATTTATATTGGATATTGTAGTATGAAATTGCGAACTTTTCTGAAATTGTCAATTTTCAAATTTAGTGGAGGGATAGACAGGGGTACCAACCATAGTGAATTATAAACGGGAGTGATGACATTATAGTATCTCGAAAATAAAGAATTTTATAGCAAATTTTTGACGGGTCACAGGGCGTGTATTCGCCAGAACTCCCAATCAGCCAAGTCTACAGAAAAGAAGGTGGGGCATACAAAATCCCATTCATTATCAATGCTCTAATTAAGCAAATCAGCGGCCAAATCACCTAGACAGCCAGGACCAAGGGGTCAATACATGATGTCACCATCTCCCAACAGGATACATAACTTTATGTGAGAAGCGTGCATAATATTTAGTCAGTCCAAAATAGGACTTATATCATTGATAGCAAAGGTTCTAAAGTCCACTATTGTGTAGCGTTACGAAGCTGGGCTGTAAGTTCTCTGAATCCAGAGAGTACACATAAGTAATAATGAGCTTCACTTCATTATCTCTCTCTGTTCACGTTATTACGCTATGTCAAATTTCATTCCCCTGTGAACAAAATGAATTAAATCTAATAAATATGTTTAACATTTGAAAGTACTAGAAGATTAATAAGTGGCTAGGGCAGGAATGCTCACCTTTTCGTCGATTTAAAAATATCTAATTATACTAACTATGTAGCTAAATGCATATATAAATTTTACATGTAAATAAAATGGTTAATTTAATCCAGAATAATACTGTGCCTTGTGTATGTTGAAATTTCGTATCTCTTTAATTTGAATGACTGTTTATAAATGTTTTGTTTTTTTCAGCGGTCAGTATGTAAGTAGAATATTAACACCACAGACATAATATAATCTATA
The DNA here is from genome assembly GCA_951213105.1 of Amaurobius ferox. Classification (NCBI taxonomy): domain Eukaryota; kingdom Metazoa; phylum Arthropoda; class Arachnida; order Araneae; family Amaurobiidae; genus Amaurobius; species Amaurobius ferox. The sequence continues at coordinate 10,904,423 of OX578134.1, forward strand.
TCCATAAAATATCCTGAGAAATAGATGTTTTAAGAAAAACTTTTCAGAAATAAACAATAGTATGGCAAATATATTACCACCAATATCAAACATTAAGCTCAAACCGCACAATAAAAGTAAAAAATAAAACTTCGTTATGTAATGTAGTTAATTAACAGTAGGTATCAACCATTTGCGAAGATGCAAACAACCTCTCATTGATCTCAAGGACTGGGTTTAATAAAGTGCCCAAGAGAGGAAAAATTACTCCCTTTAAACTCCGAGCGAAAAGGAAAAAGAGAAATGAAAATGAGTTTCATGAGTTGATAGAATGTACATCTATATATTGCGCTTGGAGGGGGGGTGACGACCGAAGTCGGGACATTCTCCAAGTCTTCAGAAAGAGGAAGAACTAGGGCCCAAGCAGGTACCTAGCGAGGAGATAAATGTAAGAGGGGTAGATGTGGGACCCTAGGAGCGCAGTGTCTTAAGTTTGAGAAACAGATGCGGTTGGTTTGGCTAGAAATAGAGGGTGGTTCGTCGCAAATTCGCGAGTTCCCAAATGCTAGCGAAAGGCACGGAATTAGTTAGATGTCGGTAACTAAAAGGTAGATCAGTTATAAAAGACTGCTAAACGGTGCGCCTACTTTTGGGGCGGAAGATCGTATCCCCCGCGTGGCGCCCCAGGAACGCCTTGGAAGGGTTTCGTGCCCTCGGGTTGTACCACTGGATACTATCTAGCGTGGGATTATTTACTCTATTGAGATCTCAGAAGATATTTTAGCAAGTTTTAGAATTTGTTTTATAGGGGTTAAATGTTGAGGTCTCTGTGTAAGACTTCCAGCCGGATGTAACGCGGACATCTAATAGACGAGCGCAATGCTATATTTTGCATAACTTGAAGCTTCCTAGGGTGAATCTCAGCTGCGGTTTCCCAAATTTGAGATCTGTATGTTATAATTGGACACTATAGGACTTGTATAGCAATAACTTATTTTTCGTGGATAGGCAGCTGTTTTCAGCTAAGAGCGGGTTGCATTTGGGCGAGAACAGACATCCCCTTCTGACAGATTTCAGAGATGTGAAGTTTTATAAACAGCCTCTTCTTTAAAATAAAAATAAAAATAGCTACTTTAGTGAAAACAAGAGCGAATACGCCCTCTTCTTTAAGGTGATATCTTGCAATAGAAAGCTGGTTATCTGAAAGCTGATAATGAAGTATATCAGATTGAGTCCACAGAAGTTGATTATATACGAAAGCTGAAAGTTAGTTTCTATTCTGATATATAGTTTAATACAAGTAGATCTAAGTAATAGGAAATACTATGTATGATTCTAGTAGAGATCCACACATTGTGAGTCTTTACCGTTCGAAATCAAATGTGGTTGGGTCCCTATATATAAGCAATTGCTTCAATTTAAATAATTCACACATAATTTTCTTAACTATGAGCTCGGATTGTTTATTCATACCTTTTTTACCGAAATAGTTTTCTCAAAAATCTCATTCCAATACGATTTAAAAAAATTAACAAAACAAAAATATCTTTGAATTTTCTTCAAATTTCTGTGGGTAAAAGTTGCACCCACGCACCCATGGGGTCCGACGTCAATGCTCACACTCCAACGCTAAATATATTTTTATCTTTCGATATATTAAATCACCTATTTATACATTAATACTAATTTGCAATTAAACATATTTATCTTTTATAGCTTACTTCATTTTCTCAAAAATCTATCTGTACAAGATAATTAATTCAATGAAAGATAAATAGTGGTTTATAAAAAAAGTCTTAATCATTATTTTAATCATGTGGTAAACCGTTTAACAATTTGTATATAACAGGAACTTGAATACATCCTTGTAATAAAAATTAATGAATATGATAAAATGATAATTAAACGAGGTAATTTGATAGCTCTTTATTTTTCAATGGCGAAAAAAGTTCCTTTATCATCCATAATTTCTTAAGAACTGCATGAAAAGAAGCATAATTAATTATTGTAGGAGAGCATGAAAATCTAGTAAAGTAACTGTTTTTATATTTTCTAAACAAAATATTTGAAATAGTGCAGAATTCATAACATATTGTACTGTATTCCTATAATAATGAAACAACTGTGTAAATTAGATTGATGAATGTTTAATAAATAGAGAAGTATACTATATAAAAATCTCACTGATGCTATTGTCTTAAGTTATCTAGTACTTACATACTTAGTTACAACACAAAAATTTTAATAATTCTGTTGCCATCCGTGCTTGATAAGAAAAGCATACTGAGTCAAGCTGATTTGCATCAGAATAAAAATCTACACTTAGTTTTTTTTAGAAATATACTAACAGTATACCCGTTCTTCGTACGGAATATATAATGCATAAAACTCAAAATTCGCAATCATGTGCAAATTCCTATAATATTCTAAATGTCTTTCTTATTCAAATCATTCTATAAAAATATTTAAATTAATGTTCCTAAAACGAAATATAAGAATCTCTGTTTTAGCTAAACAAATTTATTATCACAGGCAGACCAGAAAAATAACATATCCTGATGCCACTTGTAAACAAATTTATAAAAAATATGAAATTAAATCAATTTATGACAAAATAAAAGTGCTAAAATTGTATAGGACTATATAACCGTTCAACTTATATTCTCGAATATTAGAAGATATTCCCGTATATTAGTAAATTACTCTTTGCAATATATGAGTTTAAAAATCTTTGCCAAAAAAATAACAGTTAGCGTAATAAAATGCAAATATCAATGTTCCCCGTTATCTTTAAACCTGAAGGCCGTATGAGATTCCAATATATGCCAAAATGAAAGCGCTGAAATTATATACCTCTACTATTTATATTCTCGCAGATTAAAAGATATACCCGTATATTAATAGAAGATTACCCGTACTACAATATATGAGTTTTAAAAATATTTTCCAAAACAAAACAGATAAAGTAATAAATTGCAAATATCAATAATCCCCGTAATATTTAAACCCGAAGGCCGTAATTGATGTCAATATATGCCAAAATGAAAGCGCTGAAACTGTGTGGAAAGATATACCCGTACTACTTATATTCTGGTAGCTTAGAAAATATATACCCAATATAAAAGTCACAATCATGATGAAAATCCTATACTATTCTAAATGGCATTGTTATTCCAAACATTATATTAAATATTTAAATTAATGCTCCTGAAAAGAAGTTTAAGAATATCTATTCTTATTATACAAAAATTATTTTTAAAGAGAGATCTGAAGAATAAAACAGGCTAGTCCAGTTTGTAAATAAATTTATAAAAAATATATAAATTGGGTCAATATATGCCAAAGTAAGAGCGCTAAAATTGTATGGAAAGATATATACCTGTACTACTTATTTTCCCGAAATTTAGAAGATATATCCGTGCATTAGTAGAACATATACCCGTGTATTAGTAGAAAAATACTAGTACTACAATATATGAATTTTAAATATATTTTCCAAAATAAAACAGATGACGTAATAAAGTGAAAGTATTAATTATCCCTCCAACCTTTATACTTGAGGACTGTAACTGATTTCAATATACACCAAAATGAAATCACTAAAATTGTATGGGAAGGTATAACCGTACTACTAATATTCTCGTGGATTAAAAGATATACCCGTGTACTAACAGAAGATTAGCCATTCTACAATATATGAGTTTAAACCATGTTTGCCAAAATAAAACAGATGACATAATAAATTGAAAATATCAATACTCCCAGTAATATTTTAAGATGAATGCCGCAATTTATCTAATCCAGTCAAAAATGTAATTTAGATAACATTTACTTTATATAAGTGACTTTATTATTTAAAGAGGAAAATATTTAAAAAAAATCGTTTGCCGCATAAACACATTAGATTTAAATCGGTTGGTAAGTGACATGATATCATTTTCTTCGAATAAATTTATGGGAAAATGTATCGTCTGTGCATAATGCTATATCTATGAAAGGTTTAATTGTGCGTTTTTAACACTTTACAACAAAGTTGAAAAGTGTTTATGACTTTGTTCATTCTGTCTGTCTGTCTGCCTGTCTGTCTGTCTGTCTGTATGTCTGTCTGTCTGTCTGTCTGTCCGTTAGCACGATAACTGCCGTAAAAATGAGTTTATCAAAATGAAATTTTAGTATGTTGTTCAGACGGTCTGTAGGACCTATGGGAATATAAATAAATAATATCACCCAATTAGTTTTTTATTGAACCCGGGTTGAAAAAATGAAATACATTGAACCCTATGGGACCTAATTTTTCAAACATTTTTTAAGTAAATTTAAAATTAACGAATTGCTTCGAAATTTTTAGAAAATATTCACATTATCCCATAGAATATATAAAAAAAAATTCAGTAAAATATGTTAAGTAGTTTTTTAATTAAAAATTATTTAATATAGGGAAAAAAACAAATTCAATTAAATTCTGACTTTGGGATATCTTCCAGAAAGAAAAGAGAGATATATTATATAATAAATATCTCTCCATTTGTTTAAACGTTTTGCATATGGGAGTGGCTTCACATTTTAAAATAAATTTGGTGGATAACAATTTTTCATTTTTTTAAATTTTATATAACTCTTCATGATAAATTTATTTGATGGCATTTTTAATGCACTTTCCTACGTCCTAGAGAGTTAAAATTTGGTACACAGCTTAAATTTGTTGAAGATTTTATTCGACAAAAATTTGATGGATCTTTAAATATAGATCATACATTTTTTTCGAAATGGCCTGAAAATAATCCCCGTTCACTTCTATAAATCATTGTTGTAATATTGTTAAAAATTCTGATGTGGACAGCACATGTCTTTCCCTGCAGACTCATATTCGTTCTTTTTATTTATTTTTTCTATGACGTCATTTGAATTAATTTCAGTTGTTTTCGATGAAGTTTTTAAATATAATAAATTATCGTAGTATTATGATAGTTTTAAAAATATTACCGTGGAATGTATCGCTTTTCAGATATATTTAAACCAGGCAATTTTTATTTCAATGCCGTCATTTGAATGAAGTTCATGTTTTTCAATGAAGGTTTAATTTTTCAAATATAATAAATTAATGTAGTATTATGATAAGTTTTAAAATATTACCGAGGAATGTATTGCATTTTCGACTGTTTTAAATAAAATTGCATTGAAGTTGGAAAGTGTTTCATAATCAATGCTTTAATAATGATTGATCTTTCTTGTTAACACTTTACAAAGTGTTAAAAACACTGTGTTTTTAACACTTTAGTTGAAAAGTGTTTATGACTTTGTTCATTCTGTCTGTCTGTCCGTTAGCATGATAACTGCCGTAAAAATGACTTAATCAAAATGAAATTTTAATATGTTGTTCAGACGGTCCGTAGGACCTATGGGAATATAAATGAATAATATCACCCAATTAGTTTTGGATTGAACCCGGGTTGAAAAAATGAAATACATTGAGCCCTATGGGACCTAATTTTTCAAACATTTTTTAAGCGAATTTAAAATTCACAAATTGCTTCGAAAATTTTAGGTAATAGTCAAATTGTTCCATAAAATATATAACAAAAAAATAAGCGAAATATATTTAGTAGTTATTTAAATAAAAATTAAAATAATAATTACACATCTTATATGAAACGATCACGTGACCATGATATAAAACGATCACATGACCCTCTTCAAAATGATATATGGCATCCATCTTGTTTCAAAATCGTGATTTTTTAAAGTTCTTTTTAATTCATACTGAGTGTTGTATCCGTCCTAAAACTACTTTATTTTTGCTTAAATTCTGTGCATCTACATACTAAAACAACACAATGACAATATATTTGAGTTTAAATTCTCATTCAAATTTGATTATTTCTACAACTAAGCCTATTTTTCACCCATGTAAAATGTAAACAGCAAAATATGTAGAATGAGTTGTATTAGAATTACTGTATTTCTTTAACACAAAATAATTCAGTCCATGGAGTCTGCATGGCTGATATGAATGAAATATTAATTGATTTTATAAACAGAAGGACGATTTTTTCGATGAAGTTTTAAGCATAGAGTTTATGAATTGTAGCTCCATGGTCTTAATTTTTAAATAAAATAAATTATTATAGTATTAGGATGAATGAAATGAATGACATCCTGCTTTGATAGAGAGATCCAGGCGTGTTATTTTTTCTATGACGTCATTTGAATTTATTTCAATTGTTTTTGATGAAGTTTTCAAATATAATAAATTATCGTAGTATTATGATAGTTTTAAAAATATTACCGTGGAATGTATTGCATTTTAGAGATATTTAAACCAGGCAATTTATATTTCAATGCCGCCATTTGAATGAAGTTCATCTTTTTCAATGAAGGTTTAAGTTTTCAAATATAATAAATCAATGTAGTATTGTGATAAGTTTTAAAATATTACCGAGGAATGTATTGCATTTTCAACTTTTTTAAATAAAATTGCATTGAAGTTGGAAAGTGTTTCATAATCAATGCTTTAAGCATGATTGATCTTTCTTGTTGAATCATATCTAGACAACCCCTGGTCCTAGAAACTCGAAACATAGAAACATTTTAAGTGGGGCTATTCCAAGAATACAAAAAATTTCAAGAAATTCTGTTCAACCGTTCTCCCGTGATGGTGAGACAAACATACATACATAGAGGTAGAAAGACAGAAAGACAGACAAACAGACAGACATATTTTCAACATTATTTATATGAGCTTGCAGCATACCCGTTCTTTGTACGGAGTATGCAATATAAAGAAACTTAAAATTCACAATCATGTGCGAATTCTTATACTAAATGACATTTTTAATCAAAATATTCCGTTAAAATATTTATTTTAATGCTCCTAAGAATATGTTTTAGAATCTCTTTTCTCGCTATACAAAATTATCTTCACGGGCAGATCTGAAGAATAAAACATCGTGGCCCCTTTTGTAAGGAAATTTACAAAAAAAAAATAATAATTGTATCAGTATATGCAAAATGAAAGCATTAAAATTGTATGGGACCCTTACTATTTATATACGCGAATATTAGAAGATATAACCTGTATTAGTACATAACAGGTATAAATTGAAAATATCAATAAACCCGTAATTGACTCCAATATATAGCATAATGAAAGCGCTAAAATTATAAGGGAATATATATATATATATATATCCCCGTATTACTTATATTTTCGCAGATTAGAAAATATGCCAGTGTGTTAGTAGAAAATTATCCGTATTACAATATGAGCCTCAAAAATCCCTGAATCAATAATCCCCGAAAATATCAATAATAATAATGTTTAAACCTAAAGATCGTAACTGATATTATCCAGTCAAAAATGTAATGTCAATAAAATTTATTTTATATACATATCTTTATTATTCAAATCGGAAAAGATTTAATAAAAATCGTATGCCGCATAACACATTGGATTTACATCCATTGCTAAACGACATGATATTTGCTTCAAATAAATTGATGGAAATCGTATCGTCTGAATAATGCTATCTGCATGGAAGGTCTGGCGACATTTTCGTCAATTTAGCGATAATTTAAAAAATCGTCAAATTTATCGCCAAGTGGGACTATAGACCTGATAGTCCCATTTTGCGACAAACTGACGAAATATAATAAGAATACTATCCCCTAACGAAACACAATTAATTTCACTTATTAAGCGCAATTTTATCAATTTCATGATATTTTTGTGGATTTACAAACATTTTTTTTTTCAATTTGGTGATATTTTCGCTAAATGTGTTACTAAGTAGGATAGATGTACTAACCGACAAATGCTACCGAAACATCATTTCAGTACTCTCTTCTAAAAAAAATAATATTAATTTCATTCATTTGCGTCGTTTTTATCAATTTGGTACAACGGATTTGGTAGAACGGATATATCTTCTAATACAATTTTAGTCTTTTTATTTAGTATATACAAACAGGATTAGGATGTTTTAGTCTTCATATCAGCAAATTCAGAGCTACGAATTTGGCGGAATATCGCTAACTTCGCAACTTTTCTTAAACTGTACCAAATTGATAAATAATTTGGCATCACGTCTGATGTAAAAATAGCAAAATTAAATACACTTCCATAACAGAAGGTCTTTATTTCACTTCCTTAAGACGTACAAAAGTTTAAAAAAGGCCATAGCGCTTTCGAGCATAAGTATGCTCTTCATCAGTGGCTTCACGGAAATAAAGTTTGAATCGTCCATATATAGACCAGATATAGCGACAAAATTTGCATAAATACAATTTACAAAAGAATTTACGTTTAGACAAGGATGAACCGTAAACAATTTTTCAAAAATTTTAACAGCAAAACAACAGCATATTAAATTACAATTTAATTACAGAAATCGAAAAAAAAAGGGGGGGGGGCAATCAAGCATAATCCCAAAGAGGAAGACGTCAAAGATAACTTTGCAGAGACTTGAATTGCATGGAGTCGAGAATGAGTCGCCAAGCGTAACTCAAATTCATAACAGGGTCAAAATTACAAACGGACTCACGGTAAATATAAATAAAAAGGGATTCAAAAAGGAGAATATCTCGAGGGTTATTGCAACGCATCAAAAGGAAAGTCTTTTCAGAAAGAGGCTGAAAATTATCTTTAACAACACATTGAGCAAGAGCCGTAAAAAGTTTACTATCCCTGACATCCCGAGCATGTTCTGCTAAACGGATGCCAACGGTGCGTTTAGTACTTCCAATATAAAAATTTAAATTACCATCGCTGGATAACAGGGGAACAACATACACCCCATCAAAACTTTTAAAGTCATCCCTATCACCCAGTTTATCAGACCGAATACGGTTAAATAAAGAAGAAATATTGGAATGTGCAGGTCTGAAACCAAACTCAGAACAAAATTGAATAAATGGGCGGAAAATCGTAGGATTGTATGGAAAACTAGACCAATATGTCAAACGATCTTTTAAGGTAATAAGTTTAGTATCAAAAAGGGTATATTTACGGCGAACTTGGAAGAAAACCTTATAAATAAACTCAAAGGAGTAGGCAGCCTCACGGCCAAGGCCAAAAATAAATTCAATTTCATCACTTAAAGCAGAGATAGATGAACAAACATTCAAAGCGCGATTAAAATAAGCATAAAAAAAAGCTTTTATAGAGGAAAGAGGATGGTAAGAATTAGTAAAAGAAGGTTTACGGAAAACCGAGGATTGAAAACCAGTAGCAGAACGGGTGACCAGTACATTAAGAAAAGGCAAAGAACCATTAGTTTCATGTTCGACAGTAAAATTGATAGAAGGGTAAAAATCATTAACTTTAGACAAAAGAAAGGAAAGATCTTCTAAATCACTATCTCAAACAATAAACACATCATCCACAAAACGGCACCAAAGAGAGGGGGGGTGGATAAAAAAGGCAAAATCTCATTCTCGAGTTCCTGCAAAACCGCATCGGCCAAAATAGCAGATAAAGGGCTACCCATAGGGGCACCACAGGTTTGTAGATAAATAGCATCATGGAAACCAAAATAATTTGTCTTCGCAACAATATTCAAAGCAGAAGTGATTGCGTCGATTGTAGGAGTTTTAAAATTATGGTTATGTAGTTTTTTGATAATAATTTCAATAGCAATGTCAACGGGTATACTAGGAAATAAAGAAACAACATCAAAACTATGCAAGGTACTATTAGATTTAAATTTAGTTTTGTATAAAATATTAATGAAATTTTCAGTTGAACTGATAGAAAATTTATGGTTATTAAAAAAAGGTTTTAAGAAGAAGGCAAGGGATTTTCTAAAAAATAAGTAGGTCCGCAACATTTGGAAACAATAGGACGCATAGGATGATTAGGTTTATGAAGTTTAATTTAAGGTTTATGAAGTTTAATATCAATGTTAGTACAATTTACAAACGGAAAGGGTAAAGGTTTTTTAAGCGGAGAAAACATTTTTGGTTTTAAACATATTTCCTCCTTTGATATTTCCTCAATTCAGTGTACTGCTCTTCAGAGAGGCCCTAAGTTTGCTTACCCCTGTAATAATTCTAATTTTATTAATTTAATTCCCCCTGTGGAAAGTGCTCTTCTTAACGTGGCTCAGACCCATAGAGTTCGTGGCCGTTTTGTCATGTATCGGTCCATTCTTGCGTTTCAAAATGAGAAAAAGCTTAAAAATAATAATAAACATTCTAGTTCTAATATTACTTTGAATACTGAACTCGCAGAAATTGAAAAACATAGATCTAATCCGGAACTTGGCACTTTATGTGCTGGCAAGACTAAGCCACTTGTTCTTACCAATAAAATTGATTATGTAAATTCAATGCGGAAGTGTATTGACGAGATGGAATGCATTCAGGTTAAAAAAATTCCAGATCAATAAGATTAATGCTAAAATCACAAAACTTAAAAAATGTAACGTCTAAAAAATGTCATCCTTGTCTAAACGTAGATTCTTTTGTAAATTGTATTTATGCAAATTTTGTCGCTATATCTGGTCTATATATGGACGATTCAAACTTTATTTCCGTGAAGCCACTGATGAAGAGCATACTTATGCTCGAAAGCGCTATGGCCTTTTTTAAACTTGTGTACGTCTTAAGGAAGTGAAATAAATACCTTTTGTTATGGATGTGTGTTTAATTTTGCTATTTTTACATCAGACGTGATGCCAAATTATTTATCAATTTGGTACAGTTTAAGAAAAGTTGCCAAGTTAGCGATATTCCGCCAAATTCGTAGCTCTGAATTTGCTGATATGAAGACTAAAATATCCTAATCCCGTTTGTATATACTAAATGAAAAGACTAAAATTGTATTAGAAGATATATCCGTTCTACTATTTGTCTGTTTCAACCATCGGATAAATGAATTTATTGGATAAACACAATGTATGAGTTTATTAGCTAAACGCAATATAACAGCTTAAAAACTCGATGCCAAAGTAAATGAAAGTGATGTACGCAGTCCCCAATTAATATAATTAAAAGAAAAATCAAACCGTTCTTTGCGAAAATATATTTTTATATCCATTTATTTATTATTCAAATCGAAAAAATACTAATTAAAATTAACAGACAGATTTAATTTAATTGCGTTTCTGAGCAACATGATATAAGATAGACAGACAGATAGACAGACAGACAGACAGATTGTCAATTTTACTTATTTAGATTAAAGTGGTTTCTGTATTATCTAAAGTGGTTTCTGTATTATCTAAAGTGGTTTCTGTATTATCTAAAGTGGTTTCTGTATTATATATAGTAAACAATTTGATATTTGTCATATTATTAAATGACTAAATGGTTCGTATGACGTTTTTACCAGAAATGGATGAACATCATTGATTGGGATTATTTTCCCTTCACTCCGAAGGCATTATAAATTTAAAATTTTTACGAGAAGCCAACCTCTTAAAAGAATTATTCGGTTCCCTTGATATATGGCATAACTATTTTTTTTCGTAAACCCCTTTCACCCGAAGTTTAAGAACAACTGTAACAATAATGACTATTGTGAGTTGTTTTAGGTTTGCCATCTATTTCATGCTGATGATCATGGATGCAGTTATTTGCAATGGGAGCGTGCTCAAGTTAAAGGATATATCTTTTAGGCGGATTCTGTGAACATTTTATTTTAAATGATAATAAGGATAAACAAATTGATTTTTATACATCATCCTATGTTAGGAGGCTCGTATTTGTGCCATTGCTTTTACATAATGCTGGTATCTATTAATATTGTTAATCTTATGTATTCGACACTTGAATTTTTATTATCTTTCTTAACCATTCAATTCTGTTTAAAAAGGAATTTACTTCAAACTTTCCTCTCCGTCTTAAGTTGACGTCCGAAAAATTTTCAGACAGCGTAATTTATGGAGATTTATGGTAATTCTCTATAAAAATAAGCATTGCAGATCTCTCTTGTATGCATTGTTTAGGCATTAAGGAGAAGCACATATTTGTTTTTGGGGTTAGAGACGTAGAGTGTTTTGTTTTCTAATGATTCATTTATCTTCTGAAGAATTTTAGCTGTTCATTGTGAATGCATACAATAGCACATTGTGGACTCTACTTTAAACCTACAAAAAAGATTCTCACCTTATATTTCAACGGATAGAGATTCTTCAAGATAATCTAGAATCACTGGTTTATGTCCATGATGGATGTGTTTTTTTATCGCTCTCGAGCAAATTAACTCTGCAGGATACATCAGTGGATCAATAAAAACAAAGGGAATTAAATATATAAGCATTTTGTCTTAGACCTAGTATTTATTGCAATTCTTATGTTGTACATGATGGTATGTTATTGTTAAAAAATAATCACGATATTTAGAAAAAATTTTGAGTTTGACCAAAACTATTTAATCTTTAGAATAATTTTTAGCAGAAAATGAAATCCATCGCTTTAGCATAATTAACGAATTCAAGCAAAATTTTAAATGAAATTAAGTATTTTGAATTTTATGAAGAATATTTAAAATTATAAAGCAAAATAAGTTGAAGAAAACGAGCGCGAAGGTGGCATTAATGAAACCCTTCCGTTAATGTAGATCACTAGTTGCAGACATCATCTGTTGAAGTCAACTAATTTCAGGGGAACGCATTAAGGGGTGAACAGGCTGAGCAGTCTATAGGCTTGAAACAAACTAGTGCTATTTCACGTAATTTGAACACAGCGGACTGCGTAACCATGTTATTACTTTTTTATTTCTACTAAAGTTATTTTCATTTGTACGTAGACCAAAACAATTATTAGTTTTTGTATGATCCATCATTGCTGTAGACCTGGCTGATTGAGAGTTCCATCGATATATCTCTTTATTCGTCAAGAATGTGGCAATAAAATTCTTTATTTTCGAGATACTATAATGGCATTTCTCACGTTTATCCTTCGTCATGGTTTGTCTCCCTATCTATTCTTCCACTAAATTTGACAGTTGTCAATTATAATGAAATTTCGTAATTTCATGCTACAACATGCCATATAAATTCCACTTCAAATTCTGGAGGAAGTGTGGAGGCGGGTGGGACTAAGGATATCCACTTTTGGTTCTTTTTCCATTTTCGATTCAAAAACTTTCATTTTATCCAAAACATTTATTTCTTTTACTTGCCACCGTTTTTGATCTGGGCCTATTTTTACTAGCCGAGGGGGAGTCAAATTTCGGAATTTTTGGGATTCGCTGAAATGGCTATAACTATATAATTATCCAGGATAACTAAGTGAACATATTTCATTAATGTAGATATTTTGAGCGTTTAGTATAAGTATTTATGATGAATTAAGTTTTTAGAACAACAAGATTAAAATCTTATTTGTATTGGGCTGCTCGTCGATTTATGACCAAGAGGTCGGAGACGGGCATAGTATAAAAAAATTATTAAAATGGACTCCAGCAAATATGAATTACTAAACCGCCAGTTTCGTCAGGCGATTTTGCTATAATTCAGGACCAAAAACCAGGAACTATTATTTTTTCCTCACAAACTAGAGGAACACAGCTTTTAGCTTATCAAAATAAAATCCAAATTTAAACCCCTTTCTACGGTTTTTTAATACTAAACTTGCCAATATGTAAAAAATTGTAAATTTCAGGATAAAAAATTTTAGAATGTTGACCTGCTAAAAATTTGAAATTTTTTGTGATCATTAAAAACAATAAAATATATTATATTTTGAAATGTTATATGTTGAACATGCCTTACTGGTGATAATGCATTAAGTATTTCTCTCCCACCATAAAAGGAAAACGTAAACTTCATGCATGATGTTTTCCAGCCTTAGTTTGATGATGATTTACTGCAATAAATTTAGTTTGACGGTGCTTGGATGTAATTTTACAAAATTTGCGATTTTACTCTTTACCCTAACTGACCACTGTGGTAAGCTCCAAATATCATATATATGGTTTAATACATCTAATTAAAGAGTGTTTTAATGACATGCATTGCATTTTCTCATAAAAACAGCTTAAAAGCATTACCTTCTGATTGTTGTAAGACTGGTTTTTACCACACTTTGCGTCCTAAATATTCTACAACCAGACTGAACCACCAAATGAAATTTATACCACTTATAAGATACCAATAGAGTAGTTAACTAAACATTTTTCTAATTTTTAGCGTGTCCACCTATCAAGATATTTGACTTTAAAATAGACAGATTTTGAAATTTTGGCAAGTTTAAAATTGAAAAGCAGTGGAAAGGTATTTTAAAAATGGAAATTTTTCTTGATAAGCTAAAAGCTGTCTTCTAGTTTGTGAGGAAATAAATATTAGTTCCTGGTTTTTAGCCCCTTTGGAGTAGTAGCCACCTGAAAATGGCGATTTTGCAATTGATATTTGCTGAATTCAAGTCAATGTTAATCTTATTAAACTGAAAACTAAGTGCAACCTAAATACCTATTTTGAAATTTCAAAATGTCTGCTTTTAGTGAAAACAAGTTTGGTAGTTATCTTGGATAGTTAGAGTAATAATCATTTCCAAGAACTCTAGAAAAGTTGAATTTTGTCACGTCCCAGCAAGTCCTTCCGAGAGGTTGGTGGTAGGGAAGGAGGGTACAGTCCCTGTGGATACCTCCCCCACTGGGTTCCGGTCTAAATTGGGTGGCACTTCCCGGCCGTCCAAACAGTTACCTTACACCTTTCTGGTAGGTCGGACGGTCTGGGTCTCAACAACAACAACAACGTCCCAGCAACTAAATTGGCTCAGATCAAAATTGGTGGCAAATATAAAAAAAAATTAAATTAATTTTGTCTACACACAAATGGTACTTACTGTGGTACGAACTAAAATAAAATAATAAAATGGTCAAGCAACCATCTGTGCTCATTTCATGTGGAATGACCCTCTGACAAAATTCTTAAATGTTTGAAATATGCTTACAGTCCAGCTCCTTCCTTAAAAGAAGTTCCTAGCTCGAAAACTAACTCCGATATGTGTTAGATATTTGTAAAATTATATTATTTGTGCAGAGAGCTAATATGCTAGCATTGTCATTTTTTAATATGTATGTTTAGGTAACTTTCTAAAATATAAAGACTAATATTAGAATTAATTCCATGTCATAATTAGTTTTCAAATATTCATCGTAAAAAAACGGATTACATATTTAAAATTCTTCACATATTTTAATAATAAGCCGATGTGAATTTAAAATTCTATAACGAGATTAAGCGAGACTCTAAAAGATTCACATATACTCAGGACGTGACTAATATACTTTTAATTATACATGGAACAAAATACACCTTAGTAACTGAGATATTTAATGTAGAATTTTATCGTAAATGGAAAGCTTTCGAAGGATATTTAAAAATGGTTGAAATTTGAGTAATTTGGCATTTTAAAATTCTTAATAGATTTGGAGACTTTTGGGACGATTAAAAAATATGAAACAACATTATTATATTAATATATGAAGTATTTTCATCTCTAACATTATTTGAATATCGGTCACACTTTCACAAAATTAATTTTTTAAGATCCCTTAAATGTGCTACGCCCATAAGTAGGCCTCGCCTATTCCTTTAAAAGTGGAGATTACTGGGTTTTTTTAATTTAATGTAGTAGGGATGTTTTGCAATGAATAATGGTTGGTTGAAAAGGATTTTGAAAATTTTGATAGATGGTGTCGTACGCTATCACTATCAGAGGATAGACTAAAAGTACTAAGGGAAAATTGAAAACATATTTTGAACGACATTTCAAAGCTCTCTTCTTTCGAAACTCTTAAATATATACATATTTAATTCATTTTTGTTCTTTCTGTACAATACACAGCATTTATAAATTATGCAAAAAGTGTCAAAATTATGCTTTCATATTTTTGTGTATTTACTCATGAAAGATACGTCTGTATATGGATTAATCATATTTTCTGTATAAAAAATTACACTCAAACTGCTAAAATTTAATAAACCGAAAAATGTAACTAAGGTAGTACAAAAGTTGATGGTCATGGTTCACCGTTGTGGTGACAAAAAACTGTATCCTCTTTTAGGATAAAGAATAGAATAGCTGTGTTAAGGACGAAACAGAACGACTTTGACATACAAAAATATATTTAACACATGGAAAAATAAACCTTGTTACCAAGTCATTAGAACTTGTTACCAAGTCATTTTTTATTACCAAAGCAAAGTAAATTACTAACCATGCAAATATGAACGAACACTCTTTATCCAATTGTAATTCGTTAGGGCAAGTCCTATAACCTACCGACTAATTATGATGTTAGAGAGGGGCATTAATGTAATCGCAAAGCGAATATTTGAATATATGAAAACGACTACGGGTTACATCAGTCTATTTTGTATCGGTTTGACTCTAGTAATAACATTTGGACGTTCAAAATTATCTAATAAGTGAGTACTTTCCATTCAATTGTGATAAAATACTTTTAACCAGTGTGAATAGGAGAATTTTATCAGTCCGCAGCTAGTGTGATATCAGTCGAAAGAATAAATCGATTTTCATTAAATAGGATAATATTATTGCAATAAAGAAATGAAAACCTCTCCATGATGATATTGAGATCAATTTATAAGCAAGCCCTAGGTTGCTTTATTTTTTCTCTACAATATTGCTATTTTTTAATCAGTAAGGAAAACTTGTACCTCCATGGGCTTAATCTTTATAGATACTAAACAATATTCCCCCTAGCAATTGCTTTTATGAATAATTCGGTTTTCTAAACATACAAGTGTATTTAAAAGTGCATTTACAAAAAGTTCTTTCCTGCCTTCAAATAGATTTCGCCCTTTCCATTACAAGCAGTTTCCCACTGACATACGAAAGGCTACGGATGCCACTCTTTATTGAGGCTTATGGTAATTCACTTTCAAAATCAGCATTTCAGATTCACCGTGTTCGAATTGTTCAGGCATTTAGTGGAAATGCTTATTTGAGGAAAATGAATATTTCGAATTGTTATTTTCTCTTATAAAGGAACTTCAAGACAGTCCATGCCCATTGTTGCATTCTTATGAATTCCAAAATGTCCATCTTGTGCCCCACATTAAAATTTTCAAACATTTAGGGTGCCGAAGCAAATGTTAAAAAACGTAATACCTAAGACATATTAAAATTACATAGCGAAAGTAAATAAATAAACAATAAATATTCTGTAAAAAATGTAATGTTATGTAAAAATCTGTAATGCTATGCAATCTGTAAAAAAATCTAGTGTGTTTTGTCTCTATTCAAATAACAGATAGCGAAACTTTGCTCTTATTCAAGGGCTTTACTTCATTCAAGGAGAAAATAACTTTACAAGTAGCCATTCCTATTAAGTGAATGTAGGGTTGCTATATTTTGAATATCGTGATTGGGTTGCCAGATTTGGTCATTTATTTCCAACTTGGCGAATTTTCGGATGTACTAAATCTTTCTCGAAATAACGGATACTGTTGGAGATACGAGGCCCTTCTCTAAGTTTCGACTTAGAGTATATCAAAGGAGTGATCGCTCAGTCAGACAGCAATTAACGCGATATGACCTAAATGAATTGTGAGATGCATCAGTGTTTTGAGAATCGAATCCGCTATTTTGTGAATTAGCTGAGCATTAAATTGCTGTTTTATTGTATCGGATAATTATTTAGCGATCTTGTAAGATAGTTTTCGAGCTATTTGCTGTATATTGTTCCTGTTTACTCTCATTAGTGCTTTTAAATAATGGTGTTCATTATCCAGAAATGTGGCCTCATTTTCTATCCTGAGAGTACACTCCAGATTCCAATAGATACGTCGTAACTAACAATATGCATAATATGAAACAGAAATATTTGTCATGATGAACAATTTAAAGAACGTAGCAACACATTTCATTTAATATCACCTACTTGACGACGTTTAAGAAATATCGCCAAATTCGCAAAAAATCAATATAATTAAATACCTTTGATAATTTCTATCGATATGTAGACATTATTATATTTAACTTTCTGGATTCGAAACATATCAAATTCCACTCTTCGTGGTATGTTTGTTAGTACGTTTTGTTTGGAAGTACGTTTTGCAAGGAAGTACATTTTGTTAGGAAGTTAGAATTCGGATTTTGTTAGGGTGATCTATCGGATTGGAAAGTAGTAGCGTTTTATTCAAAAGTTATTGCATTTATTATGAGGTAGTTTAGTAATTATGTTTGGTTAAAGAATGGTAAATTACATTGAAAATGATACATAATCTGTGTGGGATTTTAAATGCGCAGTCGATGGAAAGCTGGGTAGACGGGAAAGACCATGTCACATGTTTTTATAAACCTCGTCATATGGTCAGATTTACAAGAGTTTTATTAGAATAAACAAATTTAGAATCATTTTTTAATTAGAAATCTCACAATCTTTTCGAAAACGTACTACAGATTTTCTTCTTCGAGAGCTACACACCAAACGGATTATTTTGTCTAATAAAAATATTATATATGAGTTTAATTAATATCATTTAAATAAAGAAAAAATGTAACTTATTAATATATTTTAATAAATATGAGTAATCTAAATTGAAATATTTAAATATCTAGAGACAAACATGCGTTATTTTGAAATTGTGGAAATTTGCAATAGCAGGAAGCAAAGTTAGTTTTCAGAACTAGATATATATTTTGCCAGTATATAAGCAGTACCAAAATAGAGAATCTAATACTTTTAAAAAATAAAGTTTGGACGTAAAAAATTAAGTTTTATTTTGTGGACCATGTATGGCGTTTTTAGTCGAAAATAGTCACTTAAATCAGAAATCAAGCTGAGTTAAATTATATTCTGTGGACTATGTCCATACTATCAGTGTGCAAAGTCTGCTTTCATGACCTCTGTCGGGCTTTTGGAGAAGCGAGAAAGACTTTTGGACCCCGTCCTTATTTTTTGCAGCCACAGGGGAGAAATCCTAGATCCAGCTCTGTTAGTTTCTCTTACGTGGTTGGATATAAGTGGACAAAGATTCAGCCTTTTTGTCATCGTGGGGTTTCTGAAGGGTTTGAAAATACTTTACGAAATCCTCAAATATTTCCGTCCTCTGAAAGGGGGAATAGTATTATAGTATTTATACACTTATAGGAGGATACACTTATATTTCTTGCACAATTATAGTATTTGCACACATATACGGGAACAAAAATATGGTCCTTTAGAAGACACGGGTGCTTGATACAAGACGTGTAAAAACTTAGTTATCTAAGTCAACGGACAACGATAGTCTGGAAAGACACAAGCACACACAAATTAGATAACTTCTAAATTCAAACTATAAAATACGCAATGTTAAAATCCCGTATAATTTACTAATTTCGAAAAAAATGGTTAATTTCGATTTTACATCAAAATTCCAATAATAAATTGTGATTCGACATTGATAAGTGGTCAGAAAAGTAGCCTGCCTCCGAGGATGCTAGGCAGTTTGGCGAAACCGCCTATTACTTGCGACTCCGGCTCCTTAATACATGCAATTCAAATAGGTCTGGGGTTTTGATGTAGAATACCTCTGATGTAGAATACCAAGGTAATAACATTGGTGGAATACGTCGTTGCCCGAACATGGGATGGGGGCCAAGTCAGTGAATCGGTGGTGACGAAATAGGTTAAGATTTTGATATATTTTGTCTCGGCGTGTAATAATTGGAGGGGGAGGGCAGTGATATCAAGTGCTTGTCCGAGGATGTATACGTGTTATAGTGTGTGACTCATCGAGGTGATGCGTTTGAGAGAGAAATGTGGCTGAACGCGATGTAATTTACCGACTTTCAATTCATTCCAGCAGTCATAAGTCAGAAACCAAGGGACTTACACGTAGGCTTTACTACTGAAACGGTTTGTTACTGACTGATTCTGTCGTACAAATTGCAAGGGAAGAATTAGTGAATGGGCAGCTGTAACACAGTGAACATTTGAAAAAAGGACACTCATTTGAACTTCATTTGAAAATGTCGCAACATTGTCATAGAAGATATTCAAAATCTTCGATTCGGGTGCAGGAAGAAAAACGAAGCACTGAACAAATGAAAGAGACTCCAGTTAGCAGTGCCGAACAAAAGTGTATAAATATATGGCAGCCACTGGATACTCTATAATACCAATGGTAAATGCTGATGACTTCAATTTAGACTTAACCAAAGATGAAAACAAAGCATTTCTAGAATGCATAAATATACATTTCGGTGTGTTCATACACATTACAGGTCATCCCATAGAAATTGTTATCCCCTGCAAATATTTATCACGCGCCCTTTCCCACAATTTATGGAATTAATTTTCCTATTTTTCCATATTTCACTTTTCCTCATTTTTTGTAAATTGTGCATGTGTACTTCCATCCCCCCCAAAAATATTCTCACTCTGAAGCCCGAACCCTTCCAATCTAGAGGTGTCCGTCCCCTTTATGGGTGGCTCTACAAACTACACCAACAACATTAGACCGTCCACGTGCAGATTTAATGTTTGTAAGATGAC
Organism: Amaurobius ferox; assembly: GCA_951213105.1. Taxonomy (NCBI): domain Eukaryota; kingdom Metazoa; phylum Arthropoda; class Arachnida; order Araneae; family Amaurobiidae; genus Amaurobius; species Amaurobius ferox. The sequence goes on from OX578134.1 coordinate 10,924,857, forward strand.
ATGGAAGTTTCAGTATTAGCCCTTTGTAACTTATTTCTCTTAACATAGACCACTCACATGCAGTTTGTAGAAATAAAATGAACTTTTTATGCAAATCGCTGTTTCATTTGCAAATATCCGTGTGGCAAAACGCATTCTACGTTACGTCTGCTCCGATAAAGCCCTTCCAATTTTTTGTATTAAAATAGATGGGAGTTTGATGTATTTGGAGTATTTTGATGTATCGTTTAACAAATTTACACCAATTTAAAAAATCTGATGTGGGCAACACATGACTTTCCTTATATAATGAAATGAATTTACTACTTTTACAAAAAATAAATAGGTTTTTCTTCTAGTAGATACTAATATCCTTTCCAAGATATTGACTTTTCGACAATTAGTCGTCATTTTCATTGATTATCGTCATTTTTATCCATTTGGCAAGATTTTCGTTAATTTGGCAACATTTCAAAAAGTCGCCAAGTTGGCGACATTCCGCCAATTTTGTCGCAAAAATCTCGCCAAGCGTTATGGACAAAGAAATAAGTTATATATATATATATATATAACTTATTAGATATTGAATTTTCGACATTTATTATATAACTATTATTATATATTTATATATTATATAACATATTAGATATTGAATTTTCCACAATTAGTCGTCATTTTCATTGATTTAGCGTCATTTTTATCCATTTGGCGAGATTTTCGTTTATTTGGCAACATTTCAAAAAGTCGCCAAGTTGGCGACATTCCGCCAATTTCGTCGCCAAAATCTCGCCAAGCGTTAGGAACGAAGAAATAAGTTATTCTTACAGCAGATAAATTGGCGTTCAAATGCAAATGTATTACTCAAAGTATCTTTTTAACACTTTACAACAAAGTTGAAAAGTGTTTATGACTTTGTTCATTCTGTCTGTCTGTCTGTCTGTCTGTCTGTCTGTCTGTCTGTCTGTCTGTCTGTCTGTCCGTTAGCACGATAACTGCCGTAAAAATGACTTAATCAAAATGAAATTTTAGTATGATGTTCAGACGGTCTATAGGACCTATGGGAATATAAATGAATAATATCACCCAATAAGTTTTGGATTGAACCCGGGTTGAAAAAATGGAATACATTGAGCCCTATGGGACCTAATTTTTCAAGCATTTTTTAAGCGGATTTAAAATTCCCAAATTACTTCGAAAATTTTAGGCAATATTCAAATTATTCCATAAAATATATAAAAAAAAATTCAGCGAAATATATTCAGTTGTTTTTTAAATAAAAATTAAAATAATAATAACACCTCTTATATGAAGTGATCACGTGTCCATGATATGAAACGATCACATGACCCACTTCAAAATGATATATGGCATCCATCTTGTGTCAAAATCGTGATTTTTAAAGTTCTTTTTAATTCATATTAAGTGTTGTATCCGTCCTAAAACTATTTTATTTTTGCCTAAATTCTGTGCATCTACATACTGAAACAACGCAATGACAATATATTTCAGTTTAAATGCTCTTCCAAATTTCATTATTTCTAATATTAAGCCTATTTTTCACCTATGTAAAATGTAAACAGCAAAATATGTAGAATGAGTTGTATTAGAATCGCTGTAATTCTTTAACACAAAATCATTTAGTCCATGGAGTCTGCTTAGCTGATGTGAATGAAATATTCATTGATGTTAGAAAGAGAAGGACGATATTTTTCGATGAAGTTTTACGCATTGAGTTTACTTTCTTGTAGCTCAATGGTCTTAATTTTTTAATAAAATAAATTATTATAGTATTGTGATGAATGACATGAATGGGGGAATTATTTATGAATGAAATGTTGCTTTTATAGAGAGAGCCATGCGTGTTATTTTTTTATGACGTCATTTGAATGAATTTCAGTTGTTTTCGATGATGTTTTCAAATATAATAAATTATCGTAGTATTATGATAATTCTTAAATTATTACCGAGGAATGTATCACATTTTAGAGATGTTTAAACCAGGCAATTTATACTTTAATGCCGTCATTTGAATGAAGTTAATTTTTTTCGATGAAGGTTTAAGGTGTCAAATATAATAAATTAATGTAGTATTGTGATAAGTTTTAAAATATTACCGAGGAATGTATTGCATTTTAGACATGCTTAAATAAAATTGCATTGAAGTTGGAAAGTGTTTCATAATCAATGCTTTAAGCATGATTGATCTTTCTTGTTTCATGAATGCAACGAGCTAGATCCACGAGAATGATGTCACCCAATTTATCGCATGATATTATATATGAAAAATGAACATGTTTCTCAATAGGAAATATTTTTTTCTATTTTATTTGACTTTTTGATAATTTTTTTGAAAAACGTGCAATATCTCCAGAACGGTTCATGTTAGCGTTCTAAAATTTATGTCAATCGTTTTCTAATGAAAAATTACATAAGGAATGTCTATTTACGTAACTTTATTATTGATTTTGATTTTTTGACGATTTTTTCAAAATTTCATTCGAAAATTTAGAACATTCGATTGCGTATAAAAACAATAGGCTTCCAGTGTTTAAAGATTGTGATTTTTGTACCAAATTTGGTTCGAATCGGTCCATTCGTTCGTCAGTTATCGTCTCCACAGACCCACTGACACACACACACACACACACACACACACACACACACACACACACACATACTTTCACACACACACACACACACACAGACATCACTTCAAAAATGTTTTATTCGTGATCAGTGATGCTTGAAACGTGCTCTCCCGTCGAAAACTCGAATTCGAATTTTCGACCCCGTCACAATACTTTCCTTATACATTATGTATATAAGGAAAGTAAAAATCTGATGTGGGCAGTACATTACTTTCCCTGCATACTTATTTCCAAGATCTATTTATTTTAATTAAATTTAATTCACTTTTAATTCAATTGTCGTTCTCATTTGTTAACTGGGCTTATTTTCAAAGATGACGTAGAGAAAATACGAAAAAACTAAAATATTTCGAGAACGTCTAGTCCTAGTGTAATGGGGTTGGTCTTATTCTTTTCTTCATTAAAAATTACGTATTAAACAAACATTTCCTGGATATATTTGAGCATACGTAGATTTTTATTTTAGATTTTAGGGATTTTTGCGGGTCATTTTGCAAAAAAAGGCAGGTTACTTTTTTCCGAATCATACCAAAATCAAATCAGAACCAGGATGTCCCATAAGTGACTTATCAACCAAATTTTGTTTAATTCGGTCCATTAGTTTTTCAACTGGAGTGGATATAAGCTTTGGCGGACCATTTCGCCAAAAAAGGCGGGTTCTTTCATCCCGAATCGCATCCAAAACTAATCAGCACCAGATTCGCCCACAAGTGACTTCCCTACGAAATTTTATAAAATTCGATCAATTACTTTTTTAGTTAGAGTGGATACAAAATCTGCACAGACAGACAGACAGACAGGCAGACACACAGACAGACAGACAGACACACAGACACACATACGCACTCACACACAGACGTCACGCTAAAAATAGTTTTTTCGTATTCTAGAGGTCTCGAAACGTGTAGATCCGTCGAAAACTCGAGTTGCGATTTTCGGCATGATTCCAATACATTCCCTATACATTACCATGTATTTAGAGAAAGTAAAAAAGGAGAAAAATGTATGTTTGTTACTTGCTTGGCGATGTAACTAATTGCGGAGGTGATCGGTCGCATGCATCGTAATTGTACGGAAGTTTCTAAATCATAATTATCAGGAATTAACCGTAACGAACTCAAAGAGTTGAAAATGGTAGGCAAAAAAAAATCTGCATTTGTTAAAATACCATTTAAATGATTGGACAACACCATATGATTTTAATGCGTACGTCGATTCAAAACTCTCTCTGTATGAGCTGAGCGTCAATATGTTATCAAATACATCATTCACTAAAAAAACAAGAAATTTCAATCAATCATAAACCATTGATTTTGAAACACTTTCCAAAGGAAATGCAGTATTATTTACGTTCTAAGCTGCTTCAAAAATTACCAGCTTTTTTTTTAAACATTTCATGCCATAAATTGAATATTTACTAAAAGTTTCGAAGCAGTTTGTGAATTTTAACTCCGCTTAAAAATGTTTGAAAATTATGTCCCATAGGGTAGAATGTATTTCATTCTTTCATCTAGGGTTAAGACCGAAACTAATTGGGTGATATCATTTATTCTCATTCCCAAACATCCCACTGACCGTCTCAACAAAATACTAAAATGCCATTTCGATAAAGTCATTTTTACGGAAGTTATTATGCGAACGGACATACATACATATAGACAGACAAACATGCATAATGACCATAATCACAAACTCTTTTCAACTATGTTGGGAAGTGTTAAAAATGTATGAAAGTTATCATATATTAAACTTTATTTGAACATCGATTGCGAATGTCGATAGATAGAATTCTCTATTTTAGACAATGACTTTCGATTCTCGACAACGACGTTTTTAGTTGAAAAGTGTTTATGCCTTTGTTCATTTTGCCTGTCTGTCTGTCTGTCCGTTGGCACGATAACTGTCGTAAAAATGGCTTTATAAAAATGAAATTTCAGTATGTTATTGAGACGGTCTGTGAGACATATGGGAATGTAATTGAGTTATATCACCGAATTAGTTTTGGATTGAACCCGGGTTGAAAACAATGAAATACATTGAACCCTATGGGACCTATTTTTTCAAACATTTTTTAAGCGAATTTAAAATTCACAAATTGCTTCGAAAATTTTAAAGGATATTCAAATTATCCCATAAAATATATAAAAGAAGAAAAATTCAGCAAAATATGTCCGGTAGTTTTTAAAGTAAAAATTTAGATAATATTTGAACCCATATTATATGAAAAGATCACGTGACCCACTTCAAAATAAAATACGGCATCCATCTTGTGTCAAAAATGTGATTTTTAAAATTCATTTTAATTTATATTAAATGTTGTATCTGTCCTAAAACCGCTTTATTTTTTTTTCTGTGCATCTATATATACTGCGCCAATGCAATTACAATATTTTGGAGTTTAAAAAATTATCAAACTTTAATCATCTCTACAACGAAACCTAACTTTCACGTACGAAGAATGTAAACGCATCAAGCTGTAAGATGAGTTGCATAAGAATTGCTGAATTTCTTTAACCCAAAATTATTTAGCTCTGAAGTCTGCAATATAGTTGATATGCATAACATTCGTTGCTTTTATATAAAGAAGCAGGCGATTCCATTTTATTGCTTTTTTGATGAAGTTAGAAAGTAATTTTACCTCCACGGTTTTACGTTTTTAAATAAAATAAATTATTGTAGTATTGTGATAATTTTAAAAATTTCGCCGCTGAATGAAAGGAATGGAAAAAAGCTCATGAATGAAATATTAACTGCTTTTGTATAGAGAGCCAGGCGGTTTATATTCCGATGGCATTATTTGAATAAAGTTCATTTGTTTTCGATGAAGTTTTCAATTATAATAAATTATTGTAGTGTTGTGATGATTTTAAAAATATTACCGCTGAATGTCGCGCATTTTAGAGATGTTTCAATAAAATTTCATTTCAGTTGGAAAGTGTTTCATAATCAATGCTTTATGCGTGATTGATCTTTATTGTTAATCCTCTGTCTGTCCTGATGATCCTAATACCATGCCACATAGATATTCGGAAGTGGAATGGATCTTCCTGGACAGCTTGCCCGTAACTCTTGAGATTTGTAACGATCACCCTCTTCGTGCTAAACTTTCCCTTCGTTCAAATTATACGTCCATGTCCAGCACCCAGATTCCCCACTGTCCCTGTTTCATCTAACTAATTACGATCACGAAGCCCACTTTACCTCTCCAAGATCTTCCTAAGGGTCCTTCAACAATAATTACAGATATCACAATTTAGAAGAGTTTCCAAACAAAAAATGATAATTCAGCACACTCAACCTCAACACACTATTTACGAAATATAAATCCGACTGCAAGGTAAAGATGCATTTATCAGTCTCCATAATTCTCGGACGTAACCCAGGACAGGGCCGTGGTCAGATAATTCAGGAAGTTTAAAGCCAGTTTCAAGTCATGCATTTGATTTCCCTTAAGTTTCAATTATTCTGAAAGATTCACCCTTGTCATATTTTTAAGGAATGATCATTTGAAAGAAACTGTCACTTTTAAAGAATTCCCCAACAATTTCGGGTGAAATTGTTGAAGAATGATAAGGATTTGATTGATTCTATGCCCATGCTTTATTCAGTATCGATTTTCTGAAACTGTGATGTTACTTCTGAAAGATGTAGTATATATTGACCTTCCTTTAGCTCAGATTTTAAGTGCGTAAAAGAAAAGGCTATTAATGTGCTATATGAAGACAACATACAGAAACTGGGACCCAAACCTTATGTTGATTTTTAAGTCCGGTTTACGAATTTTTTTTTTAATTTACGGGTACGTCAACCGTAAAAAAATGTTTAAAAATGAAAAATTGCTATATATTTCAACATATAAATGTAGAAAATCATTGTGATGTAAATGTAGCTCAAAATCAGAGTTATGTTGTTAACAGTACTTATTTAGGCATATTCTTACACATCGTTGATATTGAATAATTTTAAAATATTTTCTTTTAATTTCAAAATTTCATAGGCTTCAAAAATTGGGGTCCTTGTGCCACGACATCAGAAGTCCGTGCGTAAATCTGGTCCTAAGTATAGAGCAGTGGCATCTTGGACTAACACTTTTACCGAATTGTCTAAGACTCATTGGATAAAATAGATATTCATTTTGATATATCTTCTAATTCTATTCACACATAACATTTTAAATTGAGATTTTGAATTTTAAATTCCATTTGTATAAATACAAATTGGAATTTATTTATAATAAGATTGTTTAACATCAGATATAAAGGTGGGCGAAAAAAATATTGTTATATTAGAAAAGCGCCACATTGTCGACTTTTCCCACTATAGTGTTTTAAATAGTGTACTTAAATACATTGATGAACACTATAGCGTGAATGTGACCCATGTGGTTTCTAAATAATCTACTGAAACGTCATCAAGAAATTTCGAGTTTTTTTTTGTGTAGGGCCATTTTTTAACCAAAATATCGTAATATTTACTAGATAAACGTAGATTCGACTAATAGAGGAATTGCGACCGATTCGGTTGCAATTCCAAACCGAAGAAAGGCTAAAAAGCGTAAAAACCGGTCCATGAATCTTGTTATTGGCAGTGGTAGTCCTATCCTATATTATACGTTATTAAAAACCATGGTTACGATTTTTGTCCTTAATATTTTACATGAATTAAATAATCATTTAAAATTATAAATAATCATTGTTAACAATAGAAAGATATTCGCTGTTCTTTGTCATATGACATATTTTCCCAGAGAACTTCTAAACTAATTAAACACCCATCTAACATGTCAAGAAAAATGACTTGCCAGACAGTTTATATTAATTAATGACTCAAGTTAGAGGGATATTGCATATTAGAAAATGTTTTCTTTCTTTTCCCTGTTCCTGCGAAGGAAACATGCTTTCACGCATATTTTTAGTCTCTAGAATTTGTTCTGAAAATGTAAGGGAAGTTTAAGTGTTATTTAATACTCTTAACCGGCCTTATAAAACATTTCTGATCACCATATGATTTGATATATACATCGTTTGCAATAGATTAAAATGGATTTTCTAATTTTGAAATCCGATTTTAACTAATTTATACAAAAGAATTATGAAATAGACTTTATATAGTGGCGAATGGTATACCCTTCATTTTTAATGCAACTATTGCGCATTTTTATTCTCTTATGCATACTTATATCGTACAGTCATGTGCATTTTCGGAATACCGGAAATGGGAAACTTTAGTGAACCTCCGACGTTCACCGGAATGTAACACTGAATTTATATCAGTCATCATATAAGCTCTATCTATATTCACCAAACTTAAGAAATATACATTTAAAAAAAATCATGACCGGAAATGGAAATATAACTTCAAATGGTCTTAAGTTAACCTCTCTACCCCCCTCTATAATTTAATGATGAATCCATATTATTCATCATCTAAGCTATATTTATAGTAGCCGATCCGGTGGTCGAGCGATCAGCGGCATGCGCTTCCGTCTGATCGCTGGATTGCCGGATTGTGGGTTCGAATCTCTCCAGCGGGCATGGATGTTGTGGAGTCGAGGCAAAGTCAGACTTCTGCACTTTGGAAGCCTCAATTAAAGTGAAGCTGCATATTATCCCCTTCGCCATGGGACTAGAGGTCTAGTGGACGTGGTCTTAGGCGCTCCTCACCACGGAGGATAAATCACAAGAACACACTACTTATAGTAGACTCTTTGAAATAGAATCTTGAAGGACAATATAAAACATTTAATATGAAATAACATCGCCAAAACGGGAAGTGGAAATCATTAGTGCTCTATAACTCCCTCCAGAATTTAATGCTGAATCCATATCATTCACTATATAAGCTTTATCGATAACCAATCACCAGAAAGATGTTCATAGATGTTCAAAGAAAATTTATGAACCGTAAATGGAAAATAAATAAAAATTCTTAATGAGTCGTCACCTTACCTCCTCCGATTTTGAGAATTAAATGTTTCAAGTAATATCGTGAACCGTAAATAAGGAAAGAAACGGAGTTGGAAATCATTTGTGAACTCCCAACACCCTCCAAAAATTGATATTGAATCCATATCAATTATCATCTAGGCTTCATGTATAGCAGATCTTGAGAAATAAGTGTTTGGATGCAAATCTTTTCTAAAAGGTAACAGTATGGACTTTTTTTTGCCACGAATGAGTAGCCTTGAGTAAAGGCCAACTGAGTCATGTGCATTGTGCGTTGGACAAGATCCGTGCGGTTCATAGCGCTTTACAGCACGATATAGACAATAACAGCAGCTTCAGAAAGTAAATATGCTATGGAATACGGAATGTCTGTGATGACCGACAGCCAGTTGTAAGAGCAATTGCTTTAAAAGAGCGATCGGTTGAACGAGCGTTTTAAACGAACGTCAGTTGTACGAGCGAAGCTGCTGTGAACCAATAGGAGGGTGTGGGTAGATTCAATCCAAACCAATACATTATACAAAATTAATATTATGCAAAATTGTCGATAGAATTTTTTTATCGACTAAATCAATTCTATTTCTAACCATTTTGTATTTTACTAAGTTGAACTTAACTATCAACACATTTGTCTTGGTAGAAAAAAAAGTATCTCGCTCGCTTGTGCTATGGATAAATTTTGATTATTATCATATGATTTTCAGGTTGAAAAATGATGTTTAATCTTTATATACTAATTGCCAAGTGTCCGTCTGTCTGTCTGTCTGTCACGCTTTTTTTAGGCACTTCCCGAATAGATGGAGACTTGCAATTTGGTACACGGCTCGGACGTTCGATAAAACCTCTGGAAAAATCGAATTTTTCGAAAATGTTCTCTAGGGGGGGTTCCCCACACCAAAACGTTCGATAAGTGAATGATGGGAAAGCATGCTTTGCGATGAGGTAGAGACTTCAAATTTGGTGTATGGGTAAACCGTTTGAAAGGAAAAAAGTGTACAATTTCAGATTTTGAATATGTTCTACTTAAGGGGGTGCCGCACACCAAAATGTTCGATTTACCGAATAAATGAGAAACAGTTACTTTAAAATTTGATAGAGGCTTGAAATTTGGTCTATGGGCTAATCATTTGAAGAAAACACCTAAAACAAATATAGTTTTCTAAAATGTTCGTTTAGGGGGTGCTCCACACCAAAACGTTCAAAAAGTGAAATGATCGGAAAGTGTGCTTTGCGATAAGATAGAGACTTCAAATTTGGTGTATGGGTAAACGTTTGAAAGGAAGAAAGTGTACAATTTCAGATTTTGAATATTTTCTACTTAAGGAGGTGCTGCACACCAAAATGTTCGATTTAACGAATAAATGAGAAACGACCACTTTAAAATTAATTTGATAGAGGCTTGAAATTTGGTATATGGGCTAATCATTTGAAGAAAACACCTAAAACAAATATAGTTTTCTAAAATGTTCGTTTAGGGGGTGCTCCACACCAAAACGTTCGAAAAGAGAAATGATGGGAAAGTGTGCTTTGCGATAAGATAGAGACTTCAAATTTGGTGTATGGGTAAACCGTTTGAAAGGAAGAAAGTGTACAATTTCAGATTTTCAATATTTTCTACTTAAGGGGGTGCCGCACACCAAAATGTTCGATTTACCGAATAAATGAGAAACGGCCACTTTTGAATTTGATAGAGGCTTGAAATTTGGTATATGGGCTAATCATTTGAAGAAAACACCTAAAACAAATATAATTTTCTAAAATGTTCGTTTAGGAGGTGCTCCACACCAAAACGTTCGAAAAGTGAAATGATGGGAAAGTGTGTTTTGCGATAAGATAGAGACTTCAAATTTGGTATACGGGTAAACCGTTTGAAAGGAAGAAAGTGTACAATTTCAGATTTCCAATATTTTCTACTTAAGGGGGTGCCGCACACCAAAACGTTCGAAAAGTGAAATGATAGGAAAGCATGCTTTGCGATAAGATAGAGACTTCAAATTCGGTGTATGGGTAAATCGTTCGAAAGGAAGAAAGTGTGCAATTTCAGATTTCTTATATTTTCTAATTAAGGGGGTGTCGCACACCAAAACGTTCGAAAAGTGAAAAGATGGGAAAGCATACTTTGCGATGAGACAGATACATCAAATTTGGTGAATAGGTAAATCATTTGAAAGGAAGAAAGTGTGCAATTTCAGATTTCCAATATTTTCTACTTACGGGGTGCCACACACCAAAACGTTCGAAAAGTGAAATAATAGGAAAGCATGCTTTGCGATGAGATAGAGACTTCAAATTCGGTGTATGGGTAAACCGTTCAAAAGGAAGAAAATGTGCAATTTCAGATTTCTAATATTTTCTTCTTATGGGGGTGCCGCACACCAAAATGTTCGATTTACAGAATAAATGAGAAAACGCTCCTTTAAAATTTGATAGAGGCTTAACATTTGGTAGGTGGGCTAATCATTTGACGGAAGCACCCAAAATGAATATAGTTTTTCAAAAATGTTCGTTTAAGGGGGTGCTCCAGAGAAAAATGTTCGAAAAGTGAATTCATAAAAAACCATGCTGCGGAATGAGATAGAGATATCAAATTTGGTGTAAGGGTAGATAGTTTGAAAGGAAGACAGTGTACAATTTCAGTTTACCAATATTTTCTACTTTGGGGGGGGGGGGGGTGCCTCACACCAAAATGTTCGATTTTCGGAATAAAGGAGAAACGCCCCTTTTAAAACGTGATAGAAACTTGATATTTGGTATATGGGCGAATCATCTGATAGAAATCACAAAAAGAATAGAGTTTTTCAAAAATGTGTATTTAAGGGGGTGGGTACTCCACACAAAAACATTCGAAAGATAAAATGCTAGAAAAGCATGCTTCGCGATGAGATAGATACTTCAAATTTGGTGTACGGGTAAAATATTGGAAAGGGAGAAAGTGTGCAATTTCCGTTTTCCAACATTTGTTATTGTAGGGGGGTGCCGCTCACTAAAATATTTGATTTGCCGAACAAATAAAAAACGCCTCCTTTACAATATGATAGAGGAATTTAGTATATGGGCTAACCATTGGACAAAAAAACCAAAGATGAATACAGTTTGACAAAAATGTTCTTTAACGGGGTGCTACACAGAAAACGGTCGAAAGGTGAAGTGATAGAAAAACATTTCTCTTCGCGATAGGATAAGGACTTCAAATTTGGCGTACGGGAAGATAGTTTGAAAGGAAGAAAGTATGAAATTTCTGATTTTCAATTTTTGTTACTTTAAGGGGTTCCGCACACTAATATGTTCGATTTTCCGAATAAATGGGGTACACTTCCTTTTAAATGTGATAGAGGCTTGATATCTGGTATATGGGCCAATCATCTGATAAAAAAAAACAAGACAAACAGAGTTTTTCAAAAATGTTCATTTATGGATGTGCTTCACAAAAAAAAGTTCCAAAGGAGAAATAATAATATAGGGGTGCCTCGGGATGAGATAGACTTTAATGTGTTGTACGGGTAGATAATTCGAAAGGAAGAAATTAGCAAATTTAGTTAACCAATATTTTCTTTTTTAGGGGGCACTGAACACCAAAATATTCGATTTGTCGAATAAATGTGAAACGCGAATTATTAAAAAATTTGCACTATTCAGGGGTTGCTTATTGCGAGACCGTTGATTTTCAACGGGTATTCGGCTAGTAAACATTAAAAGTACATAATTGCCGTCCCGAAGCATTTTAAAAAATATTATGTAAAAAATTACATTATTTTATTTCTGGCAGATATCCTTAAAAAACATGAAGAAATTATATTATTTTTAATGGTCTCAGTAGTAATTAGTTTTATGCACTTTGCAATATTGCAATATTTTTTCAATGTCCAAATGTTGTTCTGTTATCTTACACTGTCGCATGCCCATTTCATAGACAAATCTGTCAAAATAAATTAATTGAAGAATAAGTACACTAGGTTAACCCGTTAATCCATAAATGACTGACCTAACAAATTTTGCAAAATTTCGTCTTAGTGTTTTGAGCTAGAGTGGATACGTTCATTGAACAGACACACACACATATTCACACAGACATACACACAAACAGATGTCACGCTAAAATAAAGTATTCGTTCTCTAAACTGCCCTAAACTTATAGATCCTGCGAAAATTAGTATTGCAGTTTTACACTGTACACACATTCTTTCCTTATACATTGCCATCTGTTGACGGTAAAGTAGAAAGAGGATGCTGGTCAAATTATCCACATTACCGAAGAATAGCATAATACATGTCTTTAAATTGTTATTTTCCGAACAAGGAGCAATCATATATCAAGAATGAACGACATATAGCCAGTTTTCTTGTTGTCATTAGATACAACGGCTGTTTCATGCAGACGAGCGCTTAATAAACGCGAAACCGGCCCATTTATACAATGAGAATGCAATAAGATATATATGCTATGATAGTTCTTCTTTTTGGGGAATATCCCTTACAATCGTTTATTGTGATTATTACTTATGTCAAAATAAAGTTAGGAGATATAATTGATTCAAGAAACGTACCATTTCTCATGAGCCAGACTACATTTCTGTGTTATTGAACTAATCAAATCATCTACTTTGTTCAAAATAAAACTCAAAAAAGGCTAAACAACTTTTAATAAAAATATTTTCTCATCTGTGTCTTTTATTCATTGTTATGCAAAATAAGATGGTTTGTTAAAATGGTTGAGTCTAAAACCTTTTTAGCATGTGAAACTCTGGTACTTTTGAAATTATATCAGAAAATATACATTTCCTTTATTTTCATTGACATGCAAATGCACTTCTCCATAAGGGGATAAACACAAAATGAAATTAAAGGACGTTTACATTCTTTTTTTATTATGTAGCAACTCAAAAATTTATATCTTCAAAATTGTTGTTTAATGTGTTTTTGCGTACCCTACCAAAATCCTGTGGTGACTAAAAAACTGAATTTTTGCACACTTTCCACAATACAGAACATTTGAATTTCATCTTCAAGGACTAAGACAGTACGAGGTTCTTGAAATATTTTCATAACCCGCCCTGAAAAGCCCATACCTGTGTGTGACCAAGAAGTCTGTATCTTTTCATACTTCTTATAAAAAAAACTGGATTTAAACTCAATACGGATCCAGGTTTTCCACGGGACGCAGACGAATTGGAGGAGATCGAAAAGTCTGGATCCTTTTAGACCTTCCATAATCTACGATAATTTGGAAAACTGAAACTTTTCCAACTTACAGTATAGACCACGGGGTAGTACTTAATTGAGATAATTTGAATTATAGAGAGCACTTTCGACGTAAACCATCAAACATTTTTGATAAAATGAAACTTATTAAAATAAAGTTGAAGCATAAAGTATTAGTTTGACTGTTTATGACGAGCTTAAATACTAGTAATATAATATATATATGAAATGGAAATATTTGAGAAATTTTTCTATTATCATTTCATATAAAATGCTTATTTACAAAATGTGAAATAAATGTACTTCTACATAAAATCATGTCAAAATTGTTTTATGTGAAAATGGAGCGTCCTGAGTTCGAAAGAAAAACACGTTTTAAGGAGCCCTAAATTTAAATCAAACGTTTGTGAGGTCATTCCTGTGTGTGTGTGTGTGTTGATGAGATATCTCACGATATCTCATAAACAATTGGGACGTTTTAAATGTAATTTGATACAATTTATTTTTCAATCTATGTATACGACAAGCACATTGATTTAAATCTCTATCGAACGTTCAGAAGGTTCACATGTTTTCGAATGAAAAGTCAGAACATTAAATAATGTTAAATACAATAACGATGTTTTATGAGTAATTTTCACATTCTCATACTATGTGATAGAGTATAAATAAAGTATTGTTTTCGCAAAAATCTACAAATTTGATATTTTGAAGGCAATATATGTTTTAGAACTTCCTGAACACGTTTGAATTATGTTCGTCTATCTGTATGTAGTATGTGGTCGATTTCTTATGTACACAGTAACTACCACAGGCATGAATGGATTTTCACGAAACTTCATATCCAGCTTCCTTATCGAAAAATCTTGAACTAGTTAAAGCTATTTTTTTAATTTGAGCGAAAACTTATATTATTCGAAATTTTAAATTTTTATAACATATGACAACATGTGACATAATAATACATATAAAGGGGTTATTTATGGCTCAATGACTTCATAGTTTTAATCATTGTTGTGAAAAATAACCATGATACACTTTTTGCGTCCGTGACGTCGTTAGCGTCTTTTTTTTTGGGGGGGGGAGGGGCGAGTTACGCCCTAGGGGTTCATTTTCCAGTATGGAATCAACCTAACTATTTTTTCAAGCCCTATAAAAAGAAGAGTAACACGCTTTACATGTAATCATTTTATTTTTGAAAATGTTTCATGTAAAATTTTAAAAATAAAAAATATATATATAAGCTACTTAAAAATGAATTCTGATATGACAAAATGAGGTGAGTCACACAGTTAATTTATTTTTAAACAAATGACACAGACTTTAGAACCTCATCTTGAATTGTTCTCGATATATAGCAAATCTTAAATAAATCTCTCTATATTAAAAAATAAAGGTAACTGACGTCGTCGCCGTAGCTGCTTAACAAACTTACCGTTCCCCCAGTTTATCTGCTACCGCAAATTTAGCATAGAAAAAAACTAATATTGTGGAGAAATGTTTGTGTAATGCGCTGAAATAAGCCATTTTTCGATTTGAACTCTAGTTAAAAAGATATTTAATGTCAAACACAACTGGGAGTTCGCGTCCTGGACAGACTAGCAATTGCAAGACCACGAATCTTTGCAGGCATGTACCAACATATTTAAATTTTGGCAGAACGGAATTTTTCTTTCTTTTTCTTTACAATTGCAATTGAGTTTACGAGTTATTATGTTTTCTACACACTTCTAAATTGAAAAAAATATTCCCACATAGTATCATGTGCTTCCCACATCATATTTTTACTTTCCCTATATGCATTGTATAATGTTCTTTCAAACATCCTGTGCCCAGGCCTTTCAAACATCCCTGTATTCGAATAGAATGTTTTGGGGGCATGTGTGTGTATGTGACTTTGAAGACGATGTATGAGGAACCAATGGAGGGATTCGAGCGAAATTTGGTTTCCAAAATTACAATTAGTGAATACTGGAAGCCTTCTGACTTTAAACGGAATCGAATTCGGAACACCCCAAAATTTCAAATAATCTTTTGATAAAATCACCAAAAATTTAGAACCTTAAATTATGTTTCGTAAATAATCATATATTATGCTGATATTTGTCATTTAAAAACGATAGACATACATTTTGGAACGCTAGCATGAATCGTTATTGAAATATTGCCCATTTTTCAAATAAATTTATAAAACATCACATAAAATTAATAAAAGTATTAACTATTGTGAAATATGTTCACTTTTCATATTTAATATTATACGATAAATTAAACAGTCTCGGGGATCTAGTTAATTCCATTCATTACAGAAGACACTTTGGGCAATAGTTTTGTATTTTGATGCCTAACAATTCGCCAACAGTTATTTAGCTATTATAAGAATAACCTATTTCTCATTCCGTAACTCTTGACGAGATTTTGGCAATAAATTTGGAGGAATTTCGGCAAATTAGCGTTATTTTAAAATGTTGTCATATTGTTGAAAATATCGCCAAATTGATAAAAATGACGCTAAATCAATCAAAAGGACGATTAATTAATGAAAATTCAATATCTTGAAAAGAACATAATGTACTATATGAATAACCCATTGCTCCGTCTATAACACGTAGCGAAATATTTAGCAATTATATTGGCTGAATGTTGATCGCTTGGAGAGTTTTTATATGCTGCCAAATAGACGAAAATTTCCAAATTTACAAAAATGTCGTCAAATTGATCAAAATATCGTCAAATTCATAAAAACACATCGCCAAATTGATAAAAATGACACTAATTATAAATAATATTTTGCAAATTCTGAATTCCGTCATATGCCGGACATACCTTCTAATATATAAAAAATGCTCCTTTATCTGGTTGTCTGTATGGTTTGGCGATACATTCAGCGAACTTGGTGAATAATTTAGAGAAATATTGCTAACTTATCACTGTTTCTTCCCAGATTAGCTAAAGTATCGTCAGCATTACAAAAACCAACGCTAAATTAACGAATATGCCATCAAATTGATAAACTATTGCTTTAATTATTTAATATATGGATTCTATTGCTTGTTAAGGATACTATCAATATTGATAATTGTGAATTTATTGGTGCATGAAATATTAGTTAATTAGGTACTTTGAAATAGTTTTACATGTGTTCATCCGAAAAAGTGCTGTATGTACCATTAAACGTTAAAACTACAGTTCTGTGGATATGATACATCATTTTTTCACTCTGAAAGAAGTAAGTGCATTTCATTATATAAGGAAAGTCATGTACTGGCCGTATCAGACGTTTGGATTCAAGAAACACAGCTTTTGACTGCAGCATTAAGTGTATCTTCTAGTCGAAATTGCAGTTTTGTAAATATTTCACTATTTTCACAGGCATGAAATGATACATCGAAAATAAATTTTTAATAAATTAGTATAACAAATAAAATGTATGACCACAATAAATACATGGTTCATTTAAATATATAAGAACCCGATCAAACTGCTGTCTAAAATAATCTAAAAATAGTTAAAATAACAGATTAGGAAAACGCCAATATCGTTTAAGACAATATTGGCGTTTAGACAATTCAGGTGGCACAGGGATAAGTTATGTAGCCCTAAATTGTATGCTAATAGCATTTATATAGTCATGCATTGTAAGTAGTCCTGCATCGTATTTCTATAGTGAAAGGTCTAAAATATTTATTTGACCTGTCAATTTTGTACAAAATAAATTGTTAGCCAATGCAAATTAGGACTAAAACAATAAAGAACATTCCTACATATTCCAAATTAATTTACCTTCCAAATTAATTTACCTTTCAATTAATTTACCTTCTCCGTATGTTCTGTACTCCATTCTTCAACTATGAAAAATTACTGATTACTTAAACTCTGTGAGACCAGAAATAGATCTCACACCAGTTTAATGTGAGACAGCTTTATGTACGTTATTTATTGTCTCTGAAATATCAGACAATACCTTCAATCTCAATGACGCCAGTGTTTACGACACGCTGATCAAAGGGTCAGCTAAAATCATAAATTTAGGGGTGTGAAGACAATAAGGGGTCGAAAGATTCTTAAGAAAATGTAAAGAACGACATTGGTTAAAAAGGCTGACCAATGGAGAAGATGCTTGTGGCGTTGCTGTGAAGGCTGCCAATAAGAGCAAAGGACGAGTGTCAGTCCTGAGGCAAAAAGAGCCACAACCAATGACATAAGAATGACGATAAAAACAGTTATACAGACTTACAGCACGGCATTAAGAAACACTACACTTAAAAAAGAACGACCAGAGTAAACAGATATGGATATAGAATGACTTAAGAACGATGAGAAAGAACGACGATAAGAACGTATATATAGAACGAGGATACCCACAGAGAACGACTAGATATAACTAGAGAGAGAGTTCCACTAGGGGTATAATTTAGACTTCTAGAGAGAGTTCCACTAGAGATATGACTTAGACTTCGAGAGTGTGTGCCACATAGTAGTACGGAGATAGTCCGCAAAAAGTGTCATAATATGCAATTCTACGACAGTCACAGTGTAATGCCAGAAATGTAAAGTAATAAATATTTGGAAGGATTAAAAAATAATGGACCCAGGAATGCGGGCGGATTATCCCCACGCTAAGCAGATGGGCGATAATATACAGGTGGCCCCATATCTTACATACCACGCCCATGTTTACATACCACGTTAAGCCGTTTGGCGGCAACCGAGACGGCGACGCCATGTCTACGGATTAGCCCTCAGCTCTAGTTTTCAGCACGTGGACCGCCGACCGAAAAAGGGATATAAGTGAGAGTTGCTCGAAGTGGGAGTCAGAATTGGTCAAGGCAGGCTGTTGGAGTGAGACTAGTCAAGAAGAAGCGACGGTAGCAGAGTTAAGAGTTGTGTGTGCGTCTCTGATATAGGAATTCGAAGGAGAGCTCATGTTCATCTGGTATTGCAAGTGTAAAGTGTGACAAAGCATCGGTGTTACCCAAGTTATATGAAAGAAGATCAGGTACCGTACAATTAAACTATATGAGGATAACCTCTTTGTCGAAATTTGTGTTTTTAAGGAAAAGCTAATTAATGCATCCCACCACGTGCTCCAACCAAATATCAATTCATCTGGCATTACACCCCCCGAACTACCATTGAGATGTATTCCACTATGTATGATATTTATTTAATTTGTAAAACTAAAGAGTGTAAATTGAGTATGTGATAAATAAATGTTTGTTCCTTTACTATTAACCTTAATTTTTACTTTGTTAACTTAGTATCCCGTTAAGCACAGAAATAGGTGGGTTTTGCGGCCACCAACGCAATGTACACAGCAGTAAGTTAGAACAGATTACATGTATAATTAATATACTAATAAATAATTAATTTAATGTAAAATGCATTTTTGACAATATTAATTTTAATCAACAAAATTAATAATCGGCACACACAGTCCAAGGCGATTTCAACAAATGTGCAAACCAGTACAATGTACAAGGATTCAAGCGTTGTGGCCAGGTATGTGTTCCTCAAATATGGTACCAGGTCTTAAATACATTTTAGGTATTTTTAATAATGGTATCACATTGTCTCTCTCACCCAAAATAATATGAATAATTGTATAATGAATTAAATAAGTATTTTATGTTGTTAATAAATGATTTATTGTGTTAAAGTTAAAATGGTGCAATCAATTTTGTATTATATTAATTAACATTATTTTACAGAACTCGCGAGATAGATAAATAATTGGAGAGTTATCAGCGGCAAAACAATGCAATGTATAAATTAACAATGAGTTCCACTAATACAATCAATTTACGGCCATGTTTATATGTTGAATTTAATAATATTTAAAAACCCATCTTTAAGTTAGTTTGTTTGCTTGTTTTGTGCACCACAAACTCATAATTAGGAAACCTTTAATTGAAAAATATTCAAAAATACATATACTAAATACTATGCCTTTCTATTGTGTCACCTAGCAATAGCGACTACTTTACTAGTACTAGTAACACGTAGAAATAATTCTCAAATCATTATGGCTTTTTGAAGAATTTCATCTATAGGAATTTTATTTCCTTCTTTCTAACTTCGTGGTTGCATTATAAACAGTTAAATACATCATAAACAGTTAAAAAACACCATAAACAGTTAAACAAATTAAACAACGTCATAAACAGTTAAATTGAATCATAAACAGTTGATCACCAACTAGTTTCAAAGGAAAAGAAAAAAAAAGCCTTCTTTATCAAGATAAAATTGTACCTTCTAAAGCTGCAGTGGCTGCTGTGTCATATTTATCCTGAATGTTGCTCATTGCCTTTAAAACCAGTTAATACTTTTAATCAACTGATTATGCTTCTCTAAAAAATATTTACACGATTACAAGATTCCTCGTTATATATTCCGATTCTTTATTATTGTAAAGTACTCCTACAAAAGAGCACTTCAGTGTAGAGTGAAACTTTTAAAATACTTTAGAATTTCAGCACTTACAAGCTAATATTGACAATTGAATTACCTGCACTTTAAGAGAAGAAGTCTTAAAATCTAAAAGGACTGTCGACGTAAGAGGCATATTATATTAAATTG
The DNA here is from genome assembly GCA_951213105.1 of Amaurobius ferox. Classification (NCBI taxonomy): domain Eukaryota; kingdom Metazoa; phylum Arthropoda; class Arachnida; order Araneae; family Amaurobiidae; genus Amaurobius; species Amaurobius ferox. Next base: position 10,945,207 of record OX578134.1, read on the forward strand.
TTCTAAAAGTATTTGAAGATTTTTATTCTTTTTAACACTTTACAACATAGTTGAAAGTGTTTATGACTTTGCTCATTCTGTCTGTCTGTCTGTCAGTCTGTCTGCCCTTTAGCAAGATAATTGCAGTAAAAATGACTTTATCAAAATGAAATTTTAGTATGTTGTTCAGACGGTCTGTGGGACCTATGGGAATATAAATGAATAATATCATCCAATTCGTTTTGGATTGAACACGGGTTGAAAAAATGAAATACATTAAACCCTATGGGACCTAATTTTTCAAACATTTTTTAAGCAAATTTAAAATTCACAAATTGAATCGAAAGTTTTAGAAAATATTCAAATTATCCCATAAAATATAAAAACAAAAATCTTAGCAGAATATATTCAGTAGTTTTTTAAATAAAAATTAAAATATTAATCACACCCTTTATATGAAGCGATCACGTGACCATTATATGAAGAGATCACGTGAATGATTTCAAAGTAAAATATGGCATCCATCTTGTGTCGAAATTGTGATTTTTAAAGTTCCTTTTAATTTATGTTTAGTGTTGTATCCGTTCTAAAACCGCTTTATTTTTGTTTAAATTCTGTACATCTACATTCTGAAACAACGCAATTACAATATATTTGAGTTTAAATGATTATCAAACTTTGATTATTTCTACAACGAAGCCTAATTTTCACTTATGGAGAATGCAAACACCAAAAGAAGCAGAATTAGTTGTATAAGAATTGCTGCATTTCTTTATCGCAAAATTATTTAACTCGTGGAGTCTGCAATATAGCTGATATGAATAAAACATTCATTGATTTTACATATAAATGCAGACGATTTTTCGGTGAAGTTTTAAGTATAGAGTTAAATTACTCGTATCTCCATAGTTTTAAATTTAGAAATAAAATAAATTATTGTAGTATTGTGATGAATGAAAGGAAGAGAACAATTTTATGAATGAAATGCTGCTTTTTTATAGAGAGCCAGATGATTTATATTTCAATTACGTCATTTGAATAAAGTTCCTTTATTTTCGATGAAGTCCTCAAATATAATAAATTATTGCAGTAGTTTGATAATTTTTAAAATATTACCGATGACTGTATCGCATTTTAGAGATGTTTAAACCGGGCAATTTATATTTCAATACCGTCATTTTAATAAATTGCGCTTTTCGATGAAATTTTAAGTTTTCAAATATATTAAATTAATAAAGTATTGTGATATCTTTAAAAATATTACCGAAGAATGTATCGCATTATAGAGATGTTTAAATAAAATTGCTCTGAAGTTGAAATGTGTTTCATAATCAATGCTTTATGCATGATTGATCGTTCTTGTTATTTTTCTGCAGTAGGGCATATTATATAATGAAAATCATCTGAAATAAGTACTGTTTCGAAGGATCACAAATGAATTTTAAATATTATTTTCCTTTCATTTTACTACATCATTTACATATGACTACACGAATGAAATTAGATGTCAATTACTCAATTTGAACATCAAAGAACACAAATTAAATATATTACAATGTAGGTAAAATAATAATACTAATAGTATCTGAATGGCTTCTATTTGTTCAAAACTCACGTATTCACTTAAGTATTTTTATGTAAATTACATCTATACTTGGGGTATATCTGGTTAAAATCGGACTGTTACGGAAAATGTAACCACTTTGGACGCTAATGTCTCAGTACCTAGCAGGTAAAATTACAAACAATTTTTACTTGCTGTGTCGAAATAAAAATCTCATTATGAATATGTTGTTGTTGTTGAGACCCAGACCGTCCGACCGACCAGAAAGGTGTAAGGTAACTGTATGGACGGCCGGGAAGTGCCACCCAATTTAGACCGGAACCCAGTGGGGGAGGCATTCACAGGGACCGTACCCTCCTTCCCCTACCACCAACCTCTCGGAAGGACTTACGGACCCACATGTTTAACGTGATCGTACTCCGCATGAACACGGCGGCATTTGTGGCAGCGTGCAAATCTAGCGCGCAAACCACGGGGATACCGTCCCCGAGATGGCCAACAGCACGCGGTGTTCCGAGGTGGTCACCCACCAAGTACTAACCGCGCCCGATGCTGCTTGACTTCGGTGATCTAACGAGAACCGGTGTTTTCAGCACGGTACGGCCGTTGGCCCTCATTATGAATATGTAAAATAATTCATAATAATATATTCCAATATTTTTATATTTTATTTTTGGAAAATTTAAAATATTTTCCCGAGAGAGTTTTTGCTTCACTTTGTTTACTTTCATTTGAAATATTTTCGTAGATATGGAATACAGGAAAAAAAAAAATACAAAAATGTTCAAAAAAAATGCAAAAAGCACAAAAATGTTCAGTAGGAAATATAGTTCAGTGGGATCTATAATTTGTATTTGCAAATCTTTTGTAATTTATGAGGAAACTTCTCGTCAATTTGAAGAATTTTGAAAGTTTTTCATTTTTCAAATGTGCCATGCTTATATTCCCCACACCATGATATCCCTACGACAACGATGAACTGTGAAAACAAGGAAAGATGGGTTCATGGCTTCGTGGGGCTCTCTCCAAATTCCCTGAATGCCATCGATACAAAATAAGGTGCAGAGTGATTGACCCGACAGCATAACTTTCTCTACATCATCAGATGCCATGGTGGTGACGCTGGGTACTTATGTAAACGCACCACGTTCCGGCACCACTGTAAAAGCATCATTTTCAAGTTCTTCGCTGTAATGAGAGGTTTCTGCAAAGGCATGAGACTGGCTAAACCGATTTACTGCTGATTCTTGCACTTCAATTAAAACGAGCCTTTATTAAAGGCTTCCGTCACTTGCTGCACAGTAGATGCACTTTTCTGCCGTACAAGCCGTCTGAGACGCCCCCGATCTCAGGTTTAATTGATGGTTTTCGATTCGCAGTTACTCCTTTTAGACAACGCGTGGGGGTTCTGTTTCCAACTGTTATACTTTAGATGCATATCTTGTTGCACTTTCCGTTACACTTTCTGTTACACATTGGGTATCTCACCTTTCGTGAATCCAGTGAGTTGTTCTGTTCTGGCAATCGCGTCTCCTACTAAACGGCTCCCACAATAAGACATTTATCAAATGGAGACAAATCTGTCGTTTTCCCCATTTTGCTTCACTTATTTTGGAACACACACCGGCAGCATTCTTATAGCAAGGTTGCGATCATGTGTACCTTCCATGGCCAACGTAATTTGTCTCCATCCGCTATGTCTACATCCTGCGTGTGCATACATGCTCCCAGGTTTTTTATTCTCTGGTCGGTGTGTGCTTTACCACCATAGGAAAGCTGCTTCATAAATTCCATGTTTTGTTTTAAGTGCCAAAACAAGTTATATCTAGTACAAGAACACAAAAATTTCAAACAATAAGAAAAACTTCATTTTATTTAATTCAAGTATATAAGTATGGATAAATAGCGATTTTGAACAATTTCCTAAAATTAATTTAGGTTGTTGAAGGTCTGAAATCGTTGTATATTTATATGCTGTAGCACAGCACATTTATTGAAGAAATTCTGAAATCAGGTCACTTTTTAAACGTTTCTGAAATGTTAAATATGAGTTTTCTTAGCATTACATACATCTTAAAAGTGAGCGTGTTATTACATTACAATAAATAAAACAACTTCTTGTGAGAATATAACGTTCTATTACTTTCTTAAAGAAAGGAGGCTTATGAAATTTATGTGACTATAATTTTTTTGAGGAATAAAAATGCTCTGGAAATAATTGTACTCATCTAATTTTCCTATTCCTGCTTTCTTTATGGAATTCTTACAAAAGTATATGCTGTTTCACGTCAAAGATGCACATGCTCGTTTCATAACTTTGAATATATATAAAATACATCACAGTGGGCGCAAATCATTTTCAATAAGCAGCGGGAATCGTATTCAATAAAATTTGCGAATTATATTCAATAAAATACTCTAATCGTAATCAATTACATCGGTTATGTAGTATGAAATAAATGCATGAAATCAATACATACTTAAAATTAGATTATATTTATTCTGTGTTAAACTGTTTACAATTTGCACTTTTAATTAAATCATTGAAATGTGTTCTATGATGTAAATTATCAAACTTCACATTTGATGACATCTGCATAAAGCCTTGCAATACTACGATGTTCACTGTCACATTTAAGCACATATTACATACATTTTACTATCGTATATTCCCTGTAATTGTATTCAAGATTACCCAAACATAATATTTCTATACATATACTACTTATTTTAATTCCGAACTCAATTCAATTATCAAAGGAAACATTTTCAAAGACTTTATTTATCGCATCAATTAAATCCTGAATCATGCTGTTACATTTTAGAAATACTTTCTCGTTCTACCTTGTCAACCAAAAATTATATTCGTGTAATTAACTTAAGCTTATTAATTTTGGCATTGGAATAACAACTTAATGATTAGTAATAGTCATGAGATGTTTTTCTACAGACATGCTGTGACATTAGCATTCTGGTGCAGAAAGATTAATTACATGGTTTATTGAATAGATTTACGAACAGAAATATTGCATAGCGACATCATTTCAGATAAAAATATTTTACATATTTTAACGCACTAACTCATTTTAATATTTGGCAGTTTGGTTTCCACTGAATATTATGCAATCTATTGTATTGCATTACTGTAAATGTTCAAATAAAATGAAACAATAGAAAATAAGCACAAGCTACTGAAAATTGATTCTCGTATGAGAAAATGGAACTCCAGTCAATATTTTACCTCAGCTTTGAAACGATTTTAGCAATACAGAAATCAAATATTTACAGTGAAAATTTATTTTTGAAGGCTGGGCTAAAGACTCTTGGAAATCGGGGTTTGTCATTCACTTATGTCAGCACGGATGATGACTTGGAAAAACTGAGTACTGTTGCATTACTCAAATAACAATTCAGATGACTTGTTAACAAACGTGCAACTTTAATATAAAAAAAATATGTCTCATAAGTTGTGGAACATTTCAACCATTAGAAACCATATCTTCATTTATCTCAATGATTATTGCTCATCATGAAAGAGTAGGGATTTATCAATTGGAGAACAAAATTCAGTATATACAGAAAATATAAAATGGTATGAATATTTTACACAGTTTCCAGTTCTTTCTTATTTTGTCATTTTAGTCGAAAATAAGCATAGAGTTAGAACTGAAATCATTCCCAAAGTCTCTGGATTCGAGTAAAAGGATGCTTGAAACGAGATCTTCCATTGAAAAGTTGAATTCGAATTTTCACCATTACATACTATGTATGTAAGGAGTAAAAATCATTTTAAAAAAGTCATTGCTCAAACGTAAATTAAAGAATTAAAATTTGTATTTATTCTGAATAAATGTATCTGAATAAATTTGCCAATATTTGAAATTATCAATTAGACACTTCATTGGACCACCAAATAGAAACTTTATGAGACACAGTATAAAAGGTTAAATAAATACAGAAACCGGTTGCAAAAGCAAATAAATAAATCCTGATGAGGGCAACAAATGACTTTCTGTATAAAATGAAATGGATTTATTTTTTTAGAGTAAAAAAAAGATGTATAACATCTACAAAACAATTTTTTAATGCTGAATTGTACATTTGGAGTTTTTCCAGATGAGAGTATTTAAAATTATTTCGAAGTATCCAATTAAGTCATATGTCACTTGTCATAAGGTAAAGTTGGCCTTATCAAAATTACTATACTAGGACTTACCTTTGATGCCTTCATTAAGGGTGGAGCATCTAAACTCCCGGTTCTCAAGCCGGAGAGACAAATACACAAGATATAAATAAACACACTTATCTAAATTGACCAATTTATTTAAAATTTAAGTTCAAAAATATCTATTTATGTTTGGATTATGAAGACTATTCATAAATCCATTATTATAAAACATCTACTAGCGCTAACAATATTTCATTAATAAACATATTTACACACATAATATTATTGGCACATATATTTAGACATTTTCTTTTAATCTACCGAAACTCAAAATAGTTCTTTTAACTTAAAATACAAGAACTCGTTATTACGACATAGATTCGTACGAACTAATTATTCATTATTAGACAACCGTTAAAAGTGTGCCTTCCGTGATAATTAGTGACAAGTGAAATACATAAATACCTATGCTTTCTTGCATTCCAACACTTATTCGCGCAATCAGTATGCTGTAAGATTCTATTGCATATCACACTTCTGAGCCACGCTTTCTTTTAGCGCTCACAGTAGATATTATTTGCACAAACTCAAGAGACATGTTGCTAAGTCGTTGTTGCAATTCAGATCTGCTGAACTTTCTGGAACAAAACTTTGGGGCACTTTTTTATTTCCCCCTTAGGTTTCATACCACTTCTCCCATTTGTCGTTGATGCAGAAAGGGATAAACACTGTTTATCTATGATTGTGTTTTAATTGGTTTCCTCTGCTGCATTTAGATTGCTCATTATCTTTCTTGGCATTCGTAATTGGAAGTGCAACATGTTGTACAAGTATTGTACTACATCAATCAACGCTTAATTGGCAATTATCAATGTTTATAGTATCCGCAATAAACAATATATTTCATATATTAAAATATTTTAATAATTAATTCAATTTGTTGTCATTTTCGTTAACTTAGCATAATTTTCGAATTTTTTAGTCACCAGGTTCACCAAATTTATTTCCAAGCATTACAGACAAACGGGAAGAATAACATTTCGTATTATACACTGATTTCCAAAAGTTAAGTGCGCAATGCACATTTTCATTTTTCGAAAGCGTATTTGAATTTGAGTGGCTGAAAATCGCTGCGGATGTAGATGGCAGTATGTAAATATCGTATGTTACAGCCAATCACGATTGACTGTCCGGATATATGCTAATTAGACAGTCGTTGAAGACGCCAGCATTCTGAAGGGTTTGAGGAGGTGCATTTAAAAACTGATACGAAGTGTTTATAACTTTTGTAGGATTCTTTGTGATGATAATCGTGCTTCTATGGCTGAAAGAAGACGAATTACAGATAGTGAGCGCTGTCCTGCTGCCGGGTGCATTGAAACAGGACAATGAAAGATGTCGCTATTTTCTTTGGCGTTGATCATTCGATAACTTCTCGATTATGAAAACAATTACAAACAAGTCAAACAGTTTTTGGGCGAACTATGCCCGGGCGTCCAAGAGTTACCACCCCCTCTGGTGATCGGTATATTGCTGTAGCGGAATCGACGAGCGATTTCCACAACTGTTACATCCATGATTGTAGCGACACTTGGTAAGACAATATCTGCCAGTACTGTGCGCCGAAGGTTCAACGTGAAGGGTCTGTACGTCCAAGTACCACGTTTTAGTGTTCCACTACCCATGCAAGCCAGAGGGGCAAGATTAAAGTAGTATCGTCAACATGTCAATTGGGCTGTCTCAGATTGGTGCAACGTCCTGTTCACGAACGAGTCCAGATTTGCCCGGGAATCAGATGATAAGCGTGCATGGATCTAGTGAGAACGAGGTACACGCAATCAGGCAAGAACATCATCGAACATCACGCATTCACAGGTGGCAGCGTCATGGTGTAGGCTGGAACTTCAATGGGATATCGTACAGAACTGCACTTTATATTATCTTTAAAGGCGGTTCTGTGACGGCTTCGCAATATCGAGATGAAGCCTTAGACCCCATTGCGAGACTCTACGCTGCAGCAGTTAGTCCTGATTTCCTCTTTATGAACGATAATGCCCGTCTCCATCGATCTGGCATTGATAACGAACACCAGGAAAGTGAGGGCATTTCTCGTATGGAGTTGTTGGCGCATTCCCCCGACCTCAATCCCATTCAAAACCTTTGGGATACCTTCCGGCGTGCTGTCTCTGCGCGTTTACCTCCTAAAGCCAGTTTCAGTGAGTAGGAAACTGCCCTATTGGAGAAATGGTCATTGCCCGCATCTTCGATGGCTGATCAACTCATTGAAAGCATGAAAAATCGCTATAAAGTTTGTGTAAAGGTCCGGGGTCTTTAAATACCATATTAATGTAAGTTTTGTTTGGTTTGTTTGCCTTTAAACATCATTTTGTTAATGACCAAAATTTGACGCCATCATATAACTTACGAAAATTAAATATATTTTTTACCTTTGTACACAATTCTTATTTTCTTTAATGCATAAACACATTTGCTACCTTCATGTACAATTTTGAGTTAATCCAAGCTTTACTTTTCCAATTTTGTTGTTTTAACCGTCCGCGGTTAACTTTTGGAAGCCAGTGTATAAATGCCTGTTGGTGAATTGTTAGGCTCCAAAATACAAAACTATTACTCAAAGTGTACCTTCCTCCTTGAATGAAAAGAACCAAAACCATGACAGAGATATTAACAAATGTATCGTATAATATTACATGTAAAAGTTAACATATTTCGCAACAATTAGTATATATTTTTAATTTTATCCGATTTTTTGATAAATCTATTTGAAAAAGGAACAATATCTCAAAAAATGTTCGTGCTAGTGTTTTAAAATATATACCAATCGGTTTCAAATGAAAAGTTACACAATTAAATGTTATGTATGTTACGTTATTGAAGATTCTGATTTTTTAATGAGTTTTCTAACATTTCACTCAAAATTTGGGAATTTTCCGAACATTATGATAATGTTCATGATAGCGGTCACATTCATGATAGCGTTTTAAAATTAGTATCAATATTTTCCTAATAAAAAATTACATAAGGAATAATTATTTTCGCAACAGTATTTACGTTTCTAATTTTCGATGATTTTTTTCAAAATTTCATTCGAAATTTTGATGATCTTTCAAAAATTAGATTGCGTTTACAGTGAGCAGACTTACAGTATTCACCGATTGTAGTATGTGCACCAAATTTCGTTTAAATCGCTATATTTTCTCGTGTTATATCGTCTTCAGTCTGACGGGGACACACACGGAAACACACACATATCCACACATACGGACATCACATCGAATACGATCGATTCGAATACAGGGATGCTTCAAACGTGCTCTTCTGTCAAAACTCGAATTCGAATATTCGATCCCGTCGCAATAATTTCCTTATACATTATACTATACGTAGAGGATAAGTAAAAAAAACATTCTTCCTCAGAATAAAAGAGACAAAACACAAGTGCTAACAAAAGCAAAGACGCATGCGCCAAAAATTGTTGTATCACAAGAGTCAATAAGATAATCGCTGCAATTGAGAAAGCCAAGGACGGGGGAGGGCAGCGGAAGGATTCGAATCTGTATCTAACCAGGTGAATATTTTGTAGAAACACGTAAGCTAATCTTTATTTAAGATGTTAGAAAATAATATACAGCTATTTTTATATGCAAATAAATCGTTTTTATTGCTTTTCAAAATATTCGTTTTTAGCATTAGTACATTTTTTAATTCGAAGTAACCAATTATCGAAGCAATAATTCTGAAGTTGGTATATAGCAGAAACGTGTTATATACAAGCTTTAACTGCTTCTTCTGGGCCGGTAAATCGTTAATCATGCATTTTATATTTGATTGTTGGGAACAAAAAATTCATTAAAAAATAATCATGCGAATAAGGACAATGAATCATCAATCGAAGTGTTTCATGCCTCAAATAATTTATAGTTTGACGTACAGTGTGTGGGCTTATATAGTAGTGATGAAAATGATGCGACGTTTCGTATTATTTTTCTGATTTGAGTAACTATTTCTGGCAAACAAATGGTTGTACACTATTGAACATTTACGGTTCTAAAATCCTCCAAAGCAACGGCTGCCACATAGCCGGATTTATCAAAAGAAGAAGCAAGCATTTTCTTTGAAACTCTTTGTGCACAAACAAATCTTGTAGGATTTGAATCATTTTGAAACGCCCAAACAGTAGAATGTTTTGTTTCTAGTTCATGAGAATAAATCCACATTTCAACATCTGTTACAATGTAAAGGCATGTTTCAAGTCTCTAGAATTGAATCTTTTGAGATTTTCCGTGCACCATTTGACACGATTATCCTTTTGAGCTTGTGTTAAATCGTGTGGAATGCAACGTGCACATACATTTTTGACTTCTAAAATTATGTAAAATTGAATGCACTCGGGTCCATAAAATATTCACAGTTGAATCAATTTCATCATATGTTGCATGGCGATCTAAAGTGATCAGTTGTTGCGCACCATCAATGTATTCTGGCGGCGCAGCAGTACTTGGTTGATCTTCACGAAATTCATCACTGAGACTCTTAGGTCCAAGTTGGGATTCTTTAAATCAGTTGTAAATTGTTACTTTGGATGGTGTTTCATTGACAAAAGTTGAATTCATGCGGACACACTGTTGCTAAGCTAACCCTTGTCGAATATCATAATAAATCATAGCTTGAAAATCCCTTCGACTTAAATTCATGTTTTATGTAAACTTGTTAACTTCGTGTAAACCCTACGAACTCCTATCTTATTGACTTTAAAACGACACTGTAAAAATAATTTATAGCATCTCTCAATCTTTAACAGACAATATTCACGTGAATATTTAAATTTAAAAAAATAATCTGTTCTCAATGCTATTATTTTGTGTATTGCCACATTCTAAAAATGCAAGTACTGGTTCACCTATTTTGTAGCAGTTTTACAGTATGCGCTCTCATAGGCTGCTGTAATCTGTTTTCTTAAATTTTTTTTCACTTTGATGTATTAATTAATATGTTATTTCTTACACAAATACACTTAAATATATAATTTTGTAGATGACAGAATTTTTACCATTATGTTGTTTTTACTATTTTCATTTTTAAAGAATCTGCTATAGATATAGCTTAGAGGACGACTGATGTAGATTTAACAGCAAATTCTGAAGGAGCTAGGGAATTCACTGACGAGTCCTACTTAAGGTTCTTTGTCTATTTCCGGAAAAAGGTTTCACTTTCCTCGAAACATCTATATCTCAAAATCTGCTATAGCCTAAATAATAAATATTATGAATTGAACATCGAATTTTGGAAGAGATAAGGTAGTAAGTATTTCTTTTACTGTCTTACCTTCCCCACTTCATATTCAAAAAATTTCCTTGAAACATCAATATCTCAGGATTAGCTGTATCTTAGATAATAAATTATATGGATTCGGAATAACATACCTATGAGGTAATAGAGGTTCAGTTAAGATTTTCATACCCTTTTCTGAAGAATTAATTACTGATTCAAAATTTTTAAATTTTCCTTTCTACATCCATTTTTTAGGATTGTCTGTAGATAGAATTTAGATAATGACTGGTATAGATTCAACATTAAATGGTGGAGGGGGTGAGTATAGTGTATTTCACTAAGGATTTCCGGTTGTGTAATGTCTTTTCCAATTTTTCTAATAAATCGTATGACTGTAGGAAATAAATGTTCAAAATATGCATAATATTTCGTCAAAAATGAAGAGTACACACCATTTAAAACATAAAGAATATTTCCTAAATTTCTGGTTTTTACCAACGTCACTTTCCATAAATTGTTTCAACCGTTTTAATCAATATTGCCCATTGTATGATGGTATTAACTTGCTCGTGTTACATATTTTTGCATGCTATCAAAGGAAAAGTTTTTAATTAATTAAAGGAGCAATATTTGGAAACGATAATTTTGTAAATAATCATATAATATTCTCCGAATTCATATAACATCAATAATTCCATAGCCTAATATCAATAAGGTTAATATGTTTTTATACTAAGCCGGTACATAATATTTAGTCAAAACATCGTTTTAGATATGATGTTACAATAATTCTTTATTAAACTGGGGAATCCATTCCCAGTTCGCTCTGTTCAATTTCTTCTGTTTTTGATGCATACATTAAGAACACAAACCATATATATTTTATCAAACTTAACAACGTTGTTTCATTTTTTTATGTATTCAGATTATATCTAGATATAAATAAAAATTGTGGCACCTTTAAAGATGGATTCTTTCGTATCCTTGCAGTACTATTACAGAATGCGTATTCTATTAGTTAAAATCGGTATAGTGTTCAAACTTTAATAGTAAACAATGGGAGATTCTTTTTAACCGTTGGTTATAGACACATGCTTATAATTGCAAAAATTATTTTCTAAATAAGACATAGAAGTATGCAATAGTAACTAAAATAATTTGCAATATGTTTGTAAAAATTTAAATAAAACACTTTTTTATACATATCTTCTAGCGAAAGAAGTAATCTTATAAACATTGTGCCGGAACTTTATTTAGTCAAACTAGAAAACATTGGATCTCAAAAGAACAAATTTAAGACGAAATAAATTGCCAAACTTCCTGACTTACAGGTCGATTTTCGATACGTTTGTAATCACCGCAAATGTCGAATCTTAGAGGCGGTTCACAGAAGGAATCGAATAAAAAAATCATTTAATAGGGTTTTAAAACGAATATCTTTCAGCATTTTCCTGTAGCAGTGTGAAGAGCAGACATATGATTCTAGTAAAAAGTTATTTTGACCCCTATATAAGGTGAAATACATATAATTGCTGTGCTGTCAGAAGTTTTCCTAACAAAATCCATAAAAAATAAGAGTGCTGTTTAATTTTTAAAATTCAGAGAACGTATGAAATCGCCCTAGATGATAATCGTCTCACAATGCTCGGCATTAACAAAAGCGGTATCATAATTTAAATTCTAGACTATCTCTTCAACCAAGATAGATCTCTTTAACCAAAATTTAAATTAATTAGGAAATCGACCTTTCTTTGAGAGAATCCGAAGATACATATGGTACGTTTGGACAAACTATGGAATTGTGCTGATCTTAGTTTTCAGATTCGACGAAAAGACTGTCGCATAAACTAAACAATGAAAATATTGATGTATTTTAATAAATAAATAAGTATATATATATATATATATATACGTGTGTGTGTGTGTGTGTGTGGGTGTGTGGGTGGGTGTGTCAAGGACTTTTCTTATGGATTCGATTTAAAGATAGTTGGGAAACTCACTACTTTTTCCTTCCTATGGCGTAAAGATAAAAACTCTCTCCTAATATTTTCGAGCGATAAGATACCGATTTATATGAAACTGCTGAAATACAAAATAACATAATTTTTTTGACACTTAAAAGAAAATTGCCATGTGCCCGATTTCATGGCCGTATGACGCTCAGATTTGCTGCTGCACACCACACAGACATGAAAACACAGCCAGACATATTACTTTAGTATGTAAGATTTCCACTGCATTAAATCCAAGAGGCGTATACAGTTTAATGCAAAGACTCTCATTCTTTATATTAAAAGAAATCTATAAAATATGTTTATATTGAAAGAGGACCATGTCTTTAAAATGTTAAAAAAACTTGATATTTTACGTCCAAAATAAAAGCTTTCAGAGAATGTCAAATTTCGAGGCATTTAAAACCGCTTTCGTCGAGGAATTTATTTTCCCTGTGGCATTTAGAGACACGCAAGAGACCTTCCAGCCGGAGGGGTTGATTAAAAATAGACACAATAAAAATTTGTCAAACTTCAGTTTCAAGAAATTGCTGAAACTATAGGAAATTGGAGTTATGTTTTTCTATGATGTGTTACTTATTTAAAATGTAGAGATATATATTCATCTTAGATCTATAAGATTAGATCTATAAGATCTTAGATTTTAAAAGAATGTTTCTTTTGTGGTTTTTTTTTTTTTGTACTTGACGAGGAATTTTTTACGACGAAATTGTGTTTTTCGTAAAATATCAATAATTTTCGTAGAAATAGCATCATGATTACGCAGTAATGACATATCATGTATCCTCAATTTCTGGAATTCTAAACCTAATTTATCTTCAAGTTTTAAATAAAGGAAAGAGGAGAAATGTATGTAAACCTTCACCACAACACATAAAAGGAGCCATCATTAATTACAATCGGTTCAGTACTTTAGGCTGTGGGTTAGTCAAAACTACAAAAAATAGTCAAAAATTCAGGTGTTTTCAAATTTCAAAAATCAAAATTAAATTTATCTTTATGTTTTAAAATAAAAATATATGCCTCCTACTAGAACACACAAAATAACGGATCATGGATTATAATATGTTCAGTAATTTGGTTTAACACAGAAAGATATGGCCGAAAAACCAAGATTATTTTTTTCAATTTTTGAAATACTAAACCGAATCTGTTAACAAGTTAAAAAAAATCTGATGTGGGCAACACAAGGCTTTCTTTATATAATGCAATGAATTTACTACTTTTGCAGTTAAGAAAATGTTTTCTTATAGTATATATTTATATTCTTTCCAAGAGGTTGAATTTTCGTCAATTAGATGCCATTGTCATTGATTTGGCGTCATTTTTATCCATTTAGCGAGATTTTAGTTAATTTGGCAACATTTAAAAAGTCGCCAAATTTGCGAAATTTCGCCAAATTCTTCACCAAAATATCGCCATCCGTTATGGACTGCGAAATAAGTTATTCTTGTAGCAGATGAATGACTATTAGCGTTATAATACAAAAGTATTACTCAAAATATATTTTCTTATGAATGGAACGTACTAGGTCCACGAGAATGATGTCACCAAATTTATCGCATGATATTACATATGAAAAGTGAACATATTTCTTATTAGTTAATATATTTTTTTTAATTTATGGTATTTTTTGATAAATTTATTTTAAAAATTTGCAATATCCCGAGAACGGTTCATGCTAACGTTCTAAAGTGTGTGTCAATCATTTTCTAAGAAATAATTAAATAAGAAATGTCTATTTGCGCAACTTTATTAAAGGTTTTACATTTTTGGTGATTTTTTCAAAATTTCACTCCAAAATTTCTGAACATTCGATTCGGGTTCTGAACATTCGATTACGTTTAAAAACAATAGGCTTCCAGTATTCACGGATTGCGATTTTTGTACTAAAATTCATTCGAATCGCTCCATTCGTTCGTGAGATATCGTCTCCACAGATTCTATGATACACACACACACACACACACACACACATACACGCATATATATACATACTTTCACACACACACACACAGAAATCACCTCAAAAACGCTTGATTCGTGATCAGGGATGCCTGAAACGTGCTCTTCCGTCGAAAACTCGAATTCGAATTTTCGACCCGTCACAATACTTTCTTTATATATTATGTATATAAGGAAATTAATATGTATGTGCCTGCCACCAGAACAGAGTTATTCATTAAAATCGGTTCAGTCGTTAGTCTATAGATCTCTATAGTTACTATTGAAAAAAAAATATAGGCTGGTCCGAAAATCATAATGTTCAATTTTAACTTTCCTTTTTCTAGGTTACTACCTGACTACTTGCATTTTATTTTATTTTGTTTTTGTTAGATTTGCGGTAGTATGACATGAAATGTGAAGTTTAGAGATATCTTGGGATTGAAATACAGACCGCTGAAAATCGGGTTTTTTTCAAAGTACGTATAATAATTCATGTTCCTAAAATTAATAATTCCTACATAGCGGCAGGGATTATCAGAAAATATATTTAACTGTCAGAGATATTGAATGAATGCTAACCTAGCCAGATGTTTTCTTATTTGGCAACTTTGATCCGCATTATTTGCACTAATTTCTCACCAATATCGTCAAATCTGTTACAAACGTGACAGACAGACAGATATTTTAATTTTTCTTATATCTAAGAATTCCTTATATCTATAAATAAGAATTTTGAACAATGCTCAAAAAATACTTTGTCAATAATCGAAATAATTTTTTACCTAAAGGTCTACCTTTCTTCTCCAATGAAGACGAAATTCTGTTCTAAATTTTATAGTGAAAGAAAATACCATCTTTTGTAGTTCCCACGTTCTTTATTTGAAATAAGCATAATTAGAAACTCCGTTATGCATTTGTAAACAGAATTTGATTATTAGTATTTACTTTTACCCTAGAAAATTTCTGACAGGAAAATATGAGTAATTGATAATTGTAAACAAAGCGTAAAATTTTGAGAATGTTAGGACAGAGTTAATGTATAAGGGTTTTTCTTATGAACTAACAAAGTCCTTTACTTTGGAAATTTATTCAAATAAATTACGGTGGACACTTACTTAAAATACTTATATTACGGTGGACACTTACTTAAAATCATTATATTACGGTGGACACGTACTTAAAATAAACAAAGATATTTACGGTGGAAATTCATTCAAATAAACTTTTCATGGTTCAATGTTGAATACATATCAGTCATCAGTTAAGATCTATGTATATAGCTAATCCTAATAAATAGATGTTGCATTAGAAATATAAATTTTATAATCTGAAATGATATCTCTAGAACTGTAACAAAATGGAAATCCTTAGTGAGCGTCTTCTCCTCCTAGCTTACCAAAATAAAATGGGTTCCTTGTAAATACCAATCGAAATCGCCACAAAACCTTTTACCTTAATTACTTAATTTTGCAAGAGTTATCTTCCTAAATGTGGGAAATTAACATTTTCTAATATCACGAAAACGGTCCATGTTAACGCGAAATTAAGTCTTTATATTTCAAGTTCAAATATTCATAAATGACTTAATCGTTCGATAATACAGTCGAATCCCAATAAACCTTTACATGATTCAATGTAAAGTTCGTTACAGTCAGTTTTGTTATATCATATTTTAATTTAAAATTCACACTAGAATAAAATTCCTATGAGATTTTCATATCATATGTATTTTGTGTTACGAACTTACATCAAAAGATAACTGTAAATAATCAAACAACATCATTTGAGTGTGCGTAATGTATTCACGTCATCTTATGCCGAATGGCAACAAGCATATGAACTTATTCGACAATTAGGGTTTGTTTATGTTATTCTGTTTGAATAAAGTAAGGAATTACGTTATTTTCAAATACCTTTTTGCAATACTATATCTTTATACATATGACATTAAGTAGAACTTTAAACTTCATGGAGGGATTAACAGGGGGCCAGACTATGGCGGCAGTTTGTCGGAAAAAATTACATAACAGTATCTTGAACTTTATGACAAAACTTATTGCGGACAATGTGGACTAAAACACTGGAGTTCTCACCCCGATAAGACATCAAACAACTAAAGTGTAATTCAACAAAACCGATACTGTACCAATGCTCGAGGCTGACAATCGACACCCAAATGATATAATCAATTAGATAAGGGTATAATATCATCCCCCCCCCCTCAATATTGGCCAGACAACTTTTTCATTAAGAACGTTCTCACTTGTGAATGGCTTCAGAGATATGAGTTTGAGCAAAATAAATTCGATTGTTCAAAACAAGGGTATAAAAATACTTTCCAGTGTCAAGAGAATGTACACTAAGTGACGTTTACAGATGCTATGCTGATCCCCATCGAGTCCAGAGTGTTGTTGTTGTTGAAACCCAGACCGTCCGACCTACCAGAAAGGTGTAAGGTAACTGTTTGGACGGTCGGGAAGTGCCACACAATTTAGACCGGAACCCAGTGGGGGAGGCATCCACAGGGACCGTACCCTCCTTCCCCTACCACCAACCTCTCGGAAGGACTTTCGGACCCACATGTTTAACGTGATCGTACTCCGCATGAACACGGCGGCAGTTTTGGCAGTGGCTGGAATCGAACCCGGGCCTACCGAGTGCAACTCCAGCGCGCTAACCAATGGTCTACCGCGCCCTCGAGTCCAGAGTGTAACAAGGTTTAGATAAGTTCACTTCGTTATGTTTCCCTATTTTTATTCTTCGCAATGCCTCCTGTCTATCTCCTCTGGACGATCTGAATGATGTCAATTATTAATATTTGACGGTTGATAATATTTCTAGGAAAATTACTACTTACAAAGTCAGGAATGTTCACTATTTCGGAGGATTTGAAATGCGTATTTATATAATAACTGGATATATAATTGTACATACTTTTAAATGTAACTAAAATTATCCGTCAATTGATTCATATGTGGGATAGAATTCCAAGGTTTCTTTATTTAAATGAAAGTTTGTTACCTTTCAGAGGCCTGCATTTAAATGGTGTTATCAGCGCCATAATTCACAATGTTGTTGTCTTATTTTATGACTTTCTGATTAATGACATTTTAAACCAGAGTAAAAGTTTCATGTATTCACTGAAGATTATTCGTAAGCTTACAGTTAGGCCTAACCGGCATTCATAGCTTCCGCCACTATTCTCCGGTCACTTGAGGAGATGGATATCAAAAGCGATGAAATAATTTGAAGTCGTCTTACTGGGGTAAATAATACTGTATAAAATGTATGCGAAAATATTATTTTTGAAGATAAATTTGACATACAAAAATCAAACTTAAAATTTTATTACATTTATTAACTTTCGGGGAATAAAGCATTTCCCGGGAATTTCAATAATACTCATTCGTAGAGTAATAATTGAGAGTAGGGTTTTATTATAAATAAAAGCAACACGATACAGTAAGGAAAAACTCGAATTGCAATTTACCACAATTTAATACTAAAGAGCAACATACAGCTGTTTCAACGATACCTTGTATCATCCTTCTTCAGATTACGCCAACATACGTGAAATAAAATTAAAACTCTGATGTGGGCAGCACATGACTTTCCCTGCAGACTTCTATCCACGTTTTCTTTATTTTAATTAAATTTGATTCATTTTACTTTCCCTGCAATACATGGTAATGTATAGGGAAAGTATTGGAATCATGCCGAAAATCACAACTCGAGTTTTCGACGGATCTACACGTTTCGAGACCTCTAGAATACGAAAAAACCATTTTTAGCGTGACGTCTGTGCGTGTGTCTGTCTGTCTGTCTGTGTGTCTGTCTGTCTGTCTGTCTGTCTGTCTGTGTGTCTGTCTGTCTGTGCAGATTTTGTATCCACTGTAACTAAAAAACTAATGGACCGAATTTCACAAAATTTGGTAGGTAAGTCACTTGTGGGCGGGGCTGGTGCTGATTAGTTTTGGGTACGATTCGGAATAAAAGAACCCGCATTTTTTTGCGAAATGGCCCGCAAAAGCTTGTATCCACTCTAGCTGAAAAACTAATGGACCGAATTTCACAAAATTCGGTAGATGAGTCACGTATAGGTCACTCTGGTGCTGATTAGATTTTGGTACGATTCGGAAAAAAATAACCTGCCTTTTTTTGCAAAACGGCCCGCAAAAATCTTCAAAATCTAAACTAAAGAACTAGGTATACTCAGATATATCCATAAAATGCCCGTTTAATACGTAATGTTTAACGACGAAAATAATAAGACCAACCCCATTACACTAGGACTAGCCGTTCTCGAGATATTTTAGTTTTTCGTACTTTCCCTACGCCACCTTTGAAAATAAGCCCGGTTACCGAATGAGAACGAAAATTCAATAAAAGTGAAATAAATGTCATGCCGAAAATCGCAACTCGAGTTTTCGACGGATCTACACGTTTCGAGACCTCTAGAATACGAAAATACCATTTTTAACGTGACGTCTGTGTGTGTGTCTGTGTGTCTGTCTGTCTGTGTGTCTGTGTGTCTGTCTGTCTGTGTGTCCGTGTGTCTGTCTGTCTGTCTGTGCAGATTTTGTATCCACTCTAACTAAAAAACTATTGGACCGAATTCACAAAATTTTGTAGGTAAGTCACTTGTGGGCGGGGCTGGTGCTGATTAGATTTTGGTACGATTCAGAAAAAAATAACCTGCCTTTTTTTGCAAAATGGCCCGCAAAAATTGCCAATATCTAAAATAAAAAATTGGGTATACTCAAATATATCCATTAAATGCTGATTTAATACGTAATTTTTAACGATGACAAGAATAAGACCAACCCCATTACACTAGGGCTAGCCGTTCTCGAGATATTTTAGTTTTTCGTACTTTCCCTACGCCACCTTTGAAAATAAGCCCGGTTACCGAATGAGAACGGAAATTGAATTAAAAGTGAAATAAATTTAATTAAAATATAGAGAACATAAGTCTGCAGGGAAAGTCATGTGCTGCCCACATCAGATTTTTTACTTTCCCTGCAATACATGGTAATGTATAGGGAAAGTATTGGAATCATGCCGAAAATCGCAACTCGAGTTTTCGACGGATCTACACGTTTCGAGACCTCTAGAATACGAAAAAACCATTTTTAGCGTGACGTCTGTCTGTGTGTCTGTCTGTGTGTCAATCTGTGTGTCTGTCTGTGTGTCTGTCTGTGTGACTGTGTGTCTGTCTGTGCAGATTTTGTATCCGGTCTAACTAAAAAACTAATTGACCGAATTTCACAAAATTTTGTGGGTAAGTCACTTGTGGGCGGGGCTGGTGCTGATTAGTTTTGGGTACGATTCGAAATAAAAGAACCCGCCTTTTTTTGCGAAATGGCCCGCAAAAGCTTGTATCCACTCTACCTGAAAAACAAATGGACCGAATTTCACAAAATTCGGTAGATGAGTCACTTGTAAGTCATTCTGGTGCTGATTAGATTTTGGTATGATTCGGAAAAAAATAACCCGCCTTTTTTTGCTAAATGGCCCGCAAAAATTGTCAAAATCTGTACTAAAGAACTACGTATGCTCATATATATCCATTAAATGCTTGTTTAATACGTAATTTTTAACGGAGAAAAGAATAAGACCAACCCCATTACACTAGGACCAGCCGTTCTCGAAGATATTTAAGTTTTTCTTATTTTCTCTACGCCACCTTTGAAAATAAGTCCGGTTACCGAATGAGAAAGAAAATTGAATTAAAAGTGAAATAAATTTAATTAAAATAAAGAGAACGTGGATATAAGTCTGCAGGGAAAGTCATGTGCTGCCCACATCAGATTTTTAATTCAATTTTCGTTCTCATATGGTAACTGAACTTATTTTCAAAGGTGTCATAGAGAAAATACGAAAAAACTAAAATATCTCGAGAACGGCTAGTCCTAATGTAATGGAGTTGATCTTATTCTTTCCTTCGTTAAAAATTACGTATAAAACAAGTATTTAATGGATATATTTGAGCATGCGTAGATTTTTATTTTAGATTTTGGCGATTTTGGGGGGTCATTTCGTAAAAGAAGGCAGGTTGTTCTTCGCCGAATCCTATCAAAATCTAATCAGCACCAGATCATCCTCCAAGTAACTTATCTACCAAATTTTGTGAAATATAGTCAATTAGCATTTTAGCTAGAGTGTATACATGACATTTTTACGGGCCATTTCGCAAAAAAAGGCGAGTTCTGTTTTTACGAATTCTACCACAAACTGTTAAACTACCAACAACTGCACCAGGGTCTCACCCAAGTGACTTACTTACCAAATTTTATGAAATTCGGTCCAGTAGTTTTTTAGTTAGAGTGGATATATACATTGCACAGACAGATAACTGACACACACACACAGACACATTCACACAGACACACACACATACAGACACACAGACACACACACAGACGTCACGCTGAAAATAGTTTTTTCGCATTCTAGAGGTCTCGAAACGTGTAGATCCGTCGAAAACTCGAGTTGTGACTTTCGGTATGATTCCAATACTTTCTCTATACATTACTATGTATTGCAGGGAAAGTAAAAATCTGATGTGGGCAGCACATGACTTTCTCTGCAGACTTATATTAACGTTCTCTTTATTTTAATTAAATTTATTTCACTTTTAATTCAATTTTCGTTCTCATTCGGTAACCTGGCTTATTTTCAAAGGTGGCGTAGGGAAAGTACGAAAAAGTAAAATATCTCGAGAACGGCTAGTCATAGTGTAATGGGGCTGGTCTTATTCTTTTTGTCGTTAAACATTACGTATTAAACGAGCATTTAATGGATATATTTGAGTATACCTAGTTCTTTAGTTTAGATTTTGACGATTTTTGCGGGTCATTTTGCAAAAAAAAGCAGGTTATTTTTTTTCAAATCGTACTAAAATCTAATCATCACCAGGGTAACCCACAAGTTACTCATCTGTCAAATTTTGTGAAATTCGGTCCAGTAGTTTTTCAGTTAGAGTGGATACAAGCTTTTGCGGGCCATTTCCAAAAAAGGCGGGTTCTTTTATTCCAAATCGTACCCAAAACTAATCAGCACCAGACTCGCTCACAAGTGACTTACCTACCAAATTTTGTGAAATTCGGTCCATTTGTTTTTTAGTTAGAGTGGATACAAAATCTGCACAGACAGACAGACACACAGACAGACAGACACACACACAGACGTCACGCTAAAAATGGTTTTTTCGTATTCTAGAGGTCTTGAAACGTGTAGATCCGTCGAAAACTCGGGTTGCGATTTTCGACATGATTCCAATACTTTCCCTATACATTACCATGTATTGGAGGGAAAGTAAAAATGAAATAAAATTAAATATCTGCTCAAAATTAAAGAAAATTGACTTCGAATTCGTTATTCTGTCTTGCACTGCATGTATCTGATCTAATGTATCGTCAAAGCATGCTGCTTTATTTTATTGACTGAGGCTTAATTACGTTGGTTGAGTTTTTCGTCCTCCTTTGCATAAAGAGGTTTTCTTTCTTAACATAATCACATTTTCGTCCCTTTTATTAATTATTGCTGTTATCGCTCTAGCTACTAAAGAGATCCACAACTTTCTTTTTGTAATGATCGAATTAAAAAAAAACATCTGAAGTTGGCAGCACATGGCTTTCAGTATATAATGCAATGAATTTACTACCTTAACAGTAAAAAAATAGATTATTTTTATAGTAGATATTTATATTCTTTCCAAGATATTAAATTTTCGGCAATGTGTCGTCATTTTCAATGATTTAGCGTCACTTTTACCCATCTCGCGAGTTTTTCGTTAATTTAGCAACATTTAAAACTGTCGCCAAGTTGGTGACATTCCACCAAATTCGTCGCCAAAATCTCGCCAAGCGTTATGGACGGAGAAATAAGTTATTCGTACAGCAGATAAATGACTATTGGCGTCCAAATACAAAATTATTACTCAAAGTGTATTTGTTCATGAATGGAACGAGCTAGATCCACGAGAATGATGTCACCCAATTTATCGCATGGTATTATACATGAAAAGTGAACATGTTTCTCAACAGAAAATATTTTTTTTAATCTTATATGATTTTTTGATAAATTATTTTACAAATGTGCAATATCTCGAGAACGGTTCACGTTAGAGTTCAAAAATTTATGTCAATCGTTTTCTAATGAAAAATTACATAAGAACCGTCTATTTGCGTAACTTTATTAGAGGTTTTGATTTTTTGACGATTTTTTCAAAATTTCACTTGAAAATTTAGGGGGATCTGAATATTCGATTCCCTATAAAAACAATAAGCGTCCAATGTTTACGAATTGTATATTTTGTACCAAATGTCGTTCGAATCGGTCTATTAGTTTGTCAGTTATCGTCTCCACAGTCTCACTGACACACACACTCACATACTTCCACACACACACACACACATACTTTCACACGCACACACACAGACATCCCTTCAAAAATGTTCGATTCGTGATCAGGAATGCTTGAAACGTACTTTCCTGTAGAAAACTCGAATTCGAATTTTCGACCCCGTCACAATACTTTCCTTATACATTATGTATATAAGGAAAATAATAAATTGGATCTACTATTTTACAGGAACGATTAAATGAGTAAATTATTTTTTATTCCACAAGTATATTGGATAAAAATTTGCTGATGATATATATTGCTGCTGTGACTTTGACAATGGATAGTAAATTATTTTCAGGTTGCTTTCTTCGATCTCTATATTGGACGATGGATCATCGATGTGTTGTACATAATTTGACATTATGTCATTAAATCTTAAACATCATAGCTGGTTGTCACAAGCTTCGAAGTATTCTTTGTCGCAGTCATCCTTAGATGCACGCAGGATGACTTCGACAATGAGGCTGACTGTAAGGATTCTGAAAGTTGGAGCGCTTTAAATTTTTGTAACGTAAAAGAGCAGTTTTCATTAATATGGATTATAAAATCGTTATACTTTATGTCTGAGGGATGGCTATATTCCTACTCCATTATACCGGGGTTCGATTGCTGAGAGTCTACTGTAATTTTGTTTACAATTTTAGCGTTGCAAATGAGAAATGTACAATATATATTTAAAACAGTTTATGCTACTGGCTATAAATTAGATCAATAATATGCCTCCTCCTATTGAAAATCAATAGTCTTATTGTTACCGACTAGGAGAAGAAGAGTCACCCGGGGTAATTCTCTGTCAAAAATTAACAACGACCAATTATTATAACAACTGTCAAAACTAATATTTCCAATTTTGGCAGGGAGTAAAGACCTTTCGATGTCTATATAATAAAATGTTTAATCCAATATAAATGTACTTGTAATTTGATTAATTATAATTTTCAAGTGATCAGAAATTGCCCCAGGATTGGGGTAATTACTGGTCACTTCTGTAGTAATTATCGCTCAGCATCCTGTTCGATGTAAATAGATTAAATATTGACTTATTATTTATAGCAAAGTGTAAAAAGCAATTAGACCAAATACAGAAAGGTTTTGTTTTTTAACTAATAATTGGGGGAAAATAACATACATGCTATATTTTGGGTGCAAATACAAATTTATTTTATATACAAAAGATTTACTCTCACACTGTTCAAAACTAATTACCTAGAGAATCTTTAGCTATATTTATAGGCAATATTTATTGCTTAATCATCCATTGTGAATGGATCAACTCCTTGCAAATCTACTGGGTCCATAAAACTATACTAAATGCTTATGTTTTCTATTCTATCTCGCTTAGGCCAATGGAAATTTCCAGCTCCTCTTTTAAGGAATTTTACTCAAACTGTACTGCTTTGTACTTCTGTAATCTTCCCAATATAAAACGGACTTCTATCATAGTAGTACACATCATAATACCTGTAGATTAAAACAGTAGGCTAAATTTATGAAAAGAAAAGAGGGATGATTTACAAGTTAGGCATTATGGTCAGACATGTAAGAAAAACAAAAACAAAAAATTAGGAATATAGTTAAGAAATAAACATTGCAATTATGGTTAAAAAAATGTCATATGAGGACAGCTTTTAGGTTGCAAGGTTATACTAGATAAAATATCAAGCACAAATACTGCAAAACAGTACTGACTAAGAATTACCTCACTGACCAAGACTTATCCCACACATATGGGGCATAGTTTTGAGTAGTCCTATAAAATGTTTCAATATAGTAGAAGAAAATCTTATACTCACTTTTAGTAGTTGCGGTAATTCATAGTTGAAACACATATTAAAGATAGAAATATACTTTAAACTTTATGATTGACGAAGATCTTTGCAACATGTTTAAAATATTAAGGTCAATGTTACTTAGCAGAACTTTAACTAGTAAGTTAGTAAAAAAAAATCATAATACATTCCAACCTAATAAATAATCAAATGATACATTGAAAAGCAAAGGGTTCGAAGTGTATTTATGATTTTCTATAGTTTAATGAAGCGCCCTTTAAATGCAAAAATGGAATGTGACCAAGAATTACCCTGGAATGTCAGTGAATATGTATTACCCCAGGTGACTCAATACCCAACTTGATGAATATCATTTGATCATTTCAAGACGTACTCCAATACCTCACGTACGCAATATCTCACAAATGGCAAACGATTACCTCTACACAATGGTGTCATTTATCTCTAGTTAAAAAATATTTACAAGTACGTAATCATTTGATAAAAATAAACATATTTAGAATGTTATTATATTTTATTTCTCATACGTAAAATTGGAAAGTTTTGTTTCACAGAAATTTTTAATTTCGAGATTTTGATGTCATTATATGATTTTATTAACTCCTGAACACGTTTTCATTAGTTTTCAAGTGATGTTCGTCTGTCTGTGGGTGTGTGTTCGATTTCTTGTGTGCACGATAATTATCACAAATATTAATGGATTTTTATGAAATTTTATATTCTACTTCGTTAACAAATAATTTTGAACAAGATATAATTTTTTTAAAGTGGAGCGTAAATTTCAAAATGTATTCGAAATATCATATTTTCTGAACATGGTAGCATATGACAAATTTTGATATAATCATGTATAAAAGTGGTTATGTATAGCTCATTGATCACGAAAATCAATAGTTTCAATCATTGTAGTGAAAAATAGTCCCGAAGCAATTTTTGTGTTCGTAATGGTATTATCACTCCTCGGGAGTGGTGCAAATTACACGGTGGGTACATTATCAAACTTGGTACATTCGAAATACTTTTAAGACTTTAATCCCTTTAATTTAAGGGTAACTTGCTATAACTGTGATAAATGTATCTGACATGGGCAGCACATGATACTTTCCTTATATACTGAAATGGATGTACTATTTCTCTGTGAAAAAATGAATATCCACACAAGTTATAAAGTTATTTCAAAGCACCAAATTTACTTATATTTCGAGCAGCTTTGAAATTATCAATATTGATAGAATCCTCAATAAGCAATATTATCCATATATTAAAATATTTTAATAATTGATTCATCACTTTTGAGCAATTTTTGTTTATTTAGTATACTTTTTTAACTTTTAACTATATTTTCGTTAATCTGGGGCGACATATTGTCAAGTTGGCGATATTTCGCAAAATGAGATACCAAGTTTGTTAAATTTATTGTCAAACGTTGCGCGCAGTCGAAAACAAGAAGGATCAATCATGCTTAAATGTAATATCCTCGGTAATATTCCTCGGTAATAGTTCGGTTATATTCCGGTTCCTCGGTAATATTTTAAAACTTATCACAATACTACATTAATTTATTTTATTTGAAAACTTAAACTTTCATCGAAAAAAATGAACTTCATTCAAATGACGGCATTGAAATATAAATTGCCTGGTTTAAACATCTTTAAAATGTTATACATTCCTCGGTAATAATTTTAGAATTATCATAATACTACGATAATTTATTATATTTGAAAACTTCATCGAAAACAACTGAAATTCATTCAAATGACGTCATAGAAAAATAACACGCCTGGCTCTCTCTATAAAAGCAGCATTTCATTCATAAATAATTTCCCATTCATGTCATTCATCACAATACTATAATAATTTATTTTACTAAAAAAAAGACCATGGAGCTACAAGTAATTAAACTCTATGCGTAAAACTTCATCGAAAAAAATCGTCCTTTGTAAAATCAATGAATATTTCATTCATATCAGCTATGCAGACTCCATGAACTAAATGATTTTGTGTTAAAGAAATACAGCAATTCTAATACAACTCATTCTATATATTTTGCTGTTTACATTTTACATAGGTGAAAAGTAGTCTTCGTTGCAGAAATAATCAAATTTGGATAAGCATTTAAACTCAAATATATTGTAATTCCGTTGTTTCAGTATGTAGATGCACAGAATTTAAGCAAAAATAAAGTGGTTTTAGGACGGATACAACACTCAATATGAATAAAAAAGAACTTTAAAAATCACGATTTTGAGACAAGATGGATGCCTTATATCATTTTGAAGTGGGTCACGTGATCTTTTCATATCACGGTCACGTGATCGCTTCATATAAGAGGTGTTATTATTATTTTGAATTTTTATTTGAAAAACTACTGAATATATTTCGCTGAATTTTTTTTATGTATTTTATGGAACAATTTGAATATTACCCCAAATTTTTGAAGTAATTTGTGAATTTTAAATCCGCTTAAAAAATGTTTTAAAAATGAGGTCCCATAGGGCTCAATGTATTTCATTTTTTCAATCCGGGTTCAATCCAAAACTACTTGGGTGATATTATTCATTTATATTCCCATAAGTCCTACAGACCGTCTGAACAACATACTAAAATTTCATTTTGATTAAGTTATTTTTACGGCAGCTACTGTGCTAACGGACAGACAGACAGACAGACAGAATGAACAAAGTCATAACCACTTTTCAACTTTGTTGTAAAGTGTTAAAAAGAGCGTTTCTTATATATAAAATCCACAGAACAATGTTTTATTATGCACTGAACTATCATCCCATAAAATGAAATTTGGAGCTATTGACGACTGTTTCGTCCAATAAGAATAAAATTCTCTCATATTTATTTGCAAAATATTCACACAGATACCATTAGTATTTGATTAATATCCCGTAAAATAAATAACGTTTAACAAATTATTTCGCCTTAAAATACAAAATTATTACACACTTTCCTTTACTCATGAGTGGTCCAACTAGTTCTACGAGGATGATATTAACAAATTAGTCGCATAATATTGCATAAAAAATATATGTATTTTATGATAGTTGATAATGATTTTTCGTATTATTTTTGATAAATGTAACAGAAATGTGTGAAATAGCTTGAGAAAGGTTCTGCTTACCTTTCAAAGTCTGTATCATTCGCTTCATAATAAAAAATTGCATAATAAATAGTAATTCAAATAACATTTACGAGTTTCTGATTTTATAATGATTTTTTCAAAATTTCATTCAATAATTTGGAGGTTTCAAAACAGTCGATTGCGTTTAAAACAAATAAGCTTACAGTATTCACCGATTGTAATACTTATACCAAATTTCGTTTGAAACGCGTTAGTGTGGTGTGTTCAAAACTCTAACGTTTTAAGTTATTTACTAACTGAACCGCAGACCCTTTTATTTTAATAGGTATGGTCACTTTACTATATACAGACTTAACGTGTACAGTCATGGACCTCTCTTTGCAAAGTTATTATGGAGTTTAAAAACCTTTCTTGGGAACTCTGCGTATATACATATAATGGTAGTTATGGTAGAATTAAAAGTGAAGCAGACAAATATGATGCTGTATAAAAACGGATTCTTTCGTATAACACTATTTAAATAAAACTGTGTATATTGACACACATCACTCCAACATTTCCTCCAGAGCAGTCTGATCTTTACATATATGTTACACTAATTTTATATGGAGAAATATCGCTGACCGTACAAAATGTTAATAGCCAGTTCTCCCCAGGGCATCGGAAATATACCGTACTTGCTTGTTTTACTTTACAAATATGTGATCGGGATGCAGTTACGAATAGGAAGGTTTATCTTAGAATTATCTTTTAGTCGTATAGTTCTGAATATAGGCTATTCAGAGCTGAAAAATTAGATCAATTCAAATGAGATAGCTTCCGTTGAGATTAGGATTAGTGACTGAATATACTGTTGTCTACAAAAGACAGAATAAGTTTATCCTGTTGAAATATTAAGGATATAGGGTAAAATTTAGTGTGGTCACAATAAGCGGTTAGCATGAGATAGGAAGTAGATATCAGAATTATGAAGGATGGGGCTGCGGTAATTAATTATAAGTTTAAAATTTCTTCATGATACATATGTATAGGAATGAAAAAACCTATAAAATATTTCTCAAACACTAAAAAAGTTACTAGGTATAACATTACTTCTCTTCAATCCTCCAACAAAATTTATATATTGATATTATATGACTAAAATACCACGTTCATCTTCAGTCTTCTCACTGAAGTGAACAGATGCGATAACAAGCTAAATTAACAAACAGCATCATCTGCATCGTTTTTAACCTGCCGCCGGATACATTGTGAAAAGTTGTATAACATCCAATTAGTTTGCTTCTAATGACATAGGAAATGAGTTTTGAAATTCGCATTCCTTTGTTACTGAATATTTTCAGAATTCAGTACGCGTTATCTGAATTTCATTTACACCTTTTAAATACAACTAGCCGAGTATCCATTAAAATTAACGGTGTCATAAAACTGCTGAATACAATTATGAACATTTTTAGATTTAATAAAAATATGTTATTTAATACTTTTTTGAAATTTGTGCTCTTCATTTTAAAGGATTGATATTTATCAGATGCGCTACAACTTGAGCAAGAAGTAGATTTTCCCCCTACTTTATTTAGCAACGTTAAAGGTATATTAAATACATGTTATGCTGGTGAGAATTGTATTCAATAAACGCTGCGAATCATATCCAATAAAAGTTATGAATCATATTTAATAAAAATTGCGAATCATATTCAATAAAATGCGCGAATCATATTCAATAAAAGGATCGAATCATATTCAATAAAATGAATTTTATAGCACAAAATCATAATTGAAATCAATATATATTTCAAATAAAATTTAATTTTGCCAATCTTAAACTGTTTCCAATAGTACACTTCTCATTAAGAAATTATAAAGTTTGTATTTACTTTGTAAAGTAATAAATATATCTAAATACACATCACCTCTCTAAAAGCGCAGTGTCATGATGTCACAGCTCCAAATGCAACGCCGAGGACTTTAAAATCTCATGTAAAATAACTATGTATATATCATGTATAATAACTAATCTCATGTATAATAACATGTATAATAACTAAGTCGACCTTGCTGAATCCAAATCTGAAATCTGTTTTTTCAATTTAACCCTTGAATCTGGTGAAAAAGCCTCTCAAAGTTTGGAATTTTTCGCTCCTTTTGTGTTTACAATATCAGGTTTTAGGCGTTTCCACAGTATAATGCAATTGCACGGTCATGACATTTTAAAGCCTGAAGAAATCAAAAGAAAAATGTATTCAGTTCATGGAATTAGGGTTGAGACCACCTCCATGATTCCTAGGAAAAGTAATATTGAGAGGTTATTCAATTTAAAATTTCAGAATTTGAATATTTAAGTAATGGAGTTAGAGAACAAAAGTGGTAGAGAACAAAAGTTTGAGTTAGAGAACCTTGCTTCCTGCTTTATATTCAAATTCACGTTTTAAACAACGTAATTAATGCAAACTTTGTAAATAGATTGGTTGAGCTAAATTTCATAATTAATAAAGTTAGAGATAATTATAGTTCATTTTCTTCCATGGTATGATTAGAAACTGAAAGTTTGAGATAAAAAAGTGTTAGGTATTTAATTGATAAATTGTTTTGTTAAAGGATCTAGGGGAGCGCAAATTAATTGCATTCTGTTAGAGAGTCCTATAAGAAACGGGGATATTGAATGACAGGGGTGTATGACTCGCATCTGACTGTGGATATTAGGAGCGGATGGGAGGGTTGGAGGCAGTTATGTCAACCGGTTCCTGTTTACCATGCATACTCGGGGTGTACTTGACCGGGCGTAGTGCATGAAGCGAACGTACTTTGCTATTTTGCTATAATTTGAAATCATCTTAACACATTCTTGATATGTATGATACGAGTTCTCGGATAGAAACGTATAAATATTCAGATTTCACCAGGATGTCGTTATGTACATCAATAACTTTGTAAGGAAACTTCTAGGAGTTAGGTCTGCCTATAGTATTACCTCTATAATAAAACTTAAGTTTAATTGCCATTTACGCCATATCCTAGTTCTGGCTAGGTTTGGGTTCGAAGGGGAATGAGTGTACCATGGAGGAGGAGAGTGTTATAAATATGTTTTTTTTTTTTTGTTGTTGTTTTTTTAAGTAAACCACAAAAATCGGCAAAATCTGAAGTTAAACTTAAATATGATTAAATTTTTTAATTGATTGCTTGTTTTACACGCAATTATTTATGCATGCGCTAACCTTTTACTCTATATCATTTTTTAAATATTTCTGGTTTTTTTAGCTTTGGTGTCCTTGCAGCCGTCTAGAATGCATTATTTCGCCAAAACGGAAAAATATATTTTAAATGTACATTTGATACAATTTCAATGAGCAAATATTTTACGTGATAAAATTCAAATGAATAAAGAGAAAGAAAGAAAAATAGTGTATTTCAGATTTTTGATAACATCTTTCACGACTCATAACACATTTCTAATTTGTAAAGCACGTGACTTTGAATCCAATTAATAATTAAGCCGTTTGTAACATAAAATGAAGCGCAAATCAAAATAAGAAAATGTATACATACGTTTCGGAAATCAGCTGTATTTCTTACCTCAGTGGAAAAAGCCTAAAGCATACGTACGTTTAAAAAATATAGCTATATTTCCTTTTTCAGTGTCAAAATTCTAAAGTATACGTACGTTTCGGAAATCAGCTATATTTCCTTCTTTAGTGCAAAAAGCCTTACGCATACGTACGTTTCGGAAATTAGCTACATTTCCTTCTTCAGTGCAAAAATTATGAAGCATACGTGCGTTTTGGAAATCAACGGGATTTCCTTCTTTAGTGTTAAAAGTCATTGTGCAACTTTTTACACTTATAAACGAAATCCATTTGATTTCCGAAACATGAGTGTGCCTGTGTATCTTGAGTTGTGCTGTATTTTATGCTGTAAACCAGTTCAACATATATAACCTGCTAATTCTTGAAGGAAACCAAGTAAATGATCTTTCCGAGAGGTAAGTTATAGGGGGGAGAGGTTACAGCCGCTGTGGATGCCGCTCCCACTGGGTTTCGGTCTAGATTGGATGGCACTTCATGGTCGCCCAAATAGATACATTAAACCTTCGGGTAGATCAGACGATCTGGGTGGAAAAAGGAATAATGACTTTTCTCTCAAATCAAATCGAATACATCATTAATACTTCAAAAGACAGATACATGTATCTAATTTATTAGGCATGGCTTATTTTCAAATGTATTACACTACACTTGCACAAATATTTAATTTATTTTAGGACTAATTTCAGTCGTCACATGGAACATCCTCTAAAACACTATTTATCGTATTAATTATAGCCTGAAGGATATTATTGAATTTCAGAAATAGTTTCTGTTGCTTATCTGTAAACCAAGGTTAACTGCATGTAATTAACCTAAGCTTATTAATCTTGGAATTGCGGGAGGCATTCTTAAAAGCTCTTTTGGGAAAAGAGAAATATGTTTTTCTGAAGACATACAAAGACATTAGCATTCTCGCATCAACAAGATTGGTTGTCTGCGCCATTAATCAGATTTACCACGCGGAAATGGTAAAGATCTTAGCAGACTAAACAAGATATTTTAAACAGGATGGTTGAGTATATGGTTTAGCAATACAGGCTCTAAGGAATTCAATTTATTTAAATATATTTTGATGAAAGCTTACAAAATAACTTTTAAACCTGAAAATTAAAAACTTATTTCTTTTAATGCTATTACTTAGTAAAGAACTGACATTCACTAAATTTCTATGATGTAAAACTTAATTGCTACAATATTATTACAATAAAGTTATTGCGTAATATTATTATATTCAGTCTCCGAAGCCATTCGTTTCCGCCTTATCACACCGCCATATTTTCTTATCTTTTTACTTTCATTATATACAATAATGCATAAAGAAACTATTGTGACAGAGTCAAAAATTCGAATTCGAGTTTTCGACGGGAGAGCACGTTTCAAGCATCCGTGATCACGAATCGAACATTTTTGAAGGGATGTCTGTGTATGTGTGCGTGTGTGCGTTTGTGTATGTGCGTGTGTGTGTGTGTGTGTATGTGTCAGTGAGACTGTGGAGACAATAACTGATGAACAAATGGACCGATTCGAACAAAATTTGGTACAAAAATTACAATCCATAAACACTGGAAGCCTATTGTTTTTATACGTAATCGAATGTTCAGAACCCCCTAAATATTCCAGTAAAATTTTGAAAAAATCGTCAAAAAGGGAACGCCTCTAATAAAATTACGCAAATAGACATTTCTTATGTAATTTTTCATTAAAAAACGATTGACATAAATTTTACAACGCTAACAAGAACCGTTCTTGAGATATTGCACATTTTTCAAAAAAAATATGAAAAAGTCATATAAAATAAAAAAAAAAATTCTATTGAGAAACATGTTCACTTTTCATATGTAATATCATGCGATAAATTTAGTTGGCATCATTCTCCTGGATCTAGCTCTTTCTATTCATGAGAAAAGATACTTTGAGTAATACTTTTGCATTTGAATGCCAATAGTCATTTATCTGCTGTAAGAATAACTTATTTCTCCATCCATAACGCTTGGCAAGATTTTGGCGACGAGTTTGGTGGAATGTCACCAACTAGGCGTCTTTTTTTAAATGTTGCTAAATTAACGAAAATCTCGCCAAATGGATAAAATGACGCTAAATCAATAAAAATGACGACCCATTGACCAAAATTCAATATCTTGGAAAGAATATAAATATCTACTATAAAAATAATATATTTGTTTTTTTTTTACTGTAAAAGTAGTAAATTCATTGCATTATATAAGGAAAGTGATGTGCTGCCCACATCAGATTTTTTTTACTCAGCAATATATCAGGTTTATTACCTTATTTACTCTGTGTTAAAATTTCTATTTTAACAAAGATCACAAATTGGCTTTATTGTTCATTTTATTTTCATATCCTTTCCGAATATAGCAGTTCGTGCCATTTTAACAGTGCTATGGGTTCTTATATGTTCTTCTCATTAAATAATCACTTAATAATTATATTGTTACGAAACAAGTAATCTGATGTGGGCAACACATGACTTTCCTTATATAATGCAATGGATTTACTACTTTTACAGTAAAAAATAGGTTTTTCTTATAGTAGATACTTATATGTTTTCCAAAATATTAAATTTTCGACAATTAGTCGTCATTTTCATT
The DNA here is from genome assembly GCA_951213105.1 of Amaurobius ferox. Classification (NCBI taxonomy): domain Eukaryota; kingdom Metazoa; phylum Arthropoda; class Arachnida; order Araneae; family Amaurobiidae; genus Amaurobius; species Amaurobius ferox. Next base: position 10,979,653 of record OX578134.1, read on the forward strand.
GATTTAGCGTCATTTTAATCCATTTGGCGAGTTTTTCGTTAATTTTTCAACATTTGAAAACGTCGCCAAGTTGGCGACTTTCCGTCAAATTCGTCGCCAAAATCTCGCCAAGCTTTACTGACGGAGAAATAAGTTATTCTTATAGCAGATAAATGACTATTGGCCTTCAAATACAAAAGTATTACTCGAAGTATATTTTCTCATGAATGGAACGAGCTAGATCCACGATAATGGTGTCACCTAATTTATCGCATGGTATGACATATGAAAAGTGAACATGTTTCTCAATAGGAAATATATTTTTTTTTATTTTATATGACTTTTTGATAATTTTTTTGAAAAATGTGCAATATTCCGAGAACGGTTCATGTTAGCGTTCTACAATTTATGTTAATCGTTTTCTAATCAAAAAATAAAATAAGAAATGTCTATTTGCGTAACTTTATTAGCGGATTTAATTTTTTGACGATTTTTTCAAAATTTCACTCGAAAATTTAGGGGGGGTTCTGAACATTCAACTACGTTTAAAAACAATAGACTTCCAGTGTTTACGGATTGTGATTTTTGTACCAAATTTCGTTCGAATCGGTCCATTCATTCGTCAGTTATCATCTCCACAGACTCACTGAACACACACATACTTTCACACACACACACACACACACACACATACTTTCACTTACACACACACACACACACAGACATCACTTCAAAAATGTTTGATTCGTGATCAGGGATGCTTGAGACGTGTTCTCCCGTCGAAAACTCGAATTCGAATTTTCGACCCCGTCATAATACTTTGCTTATACATTATGTATATAAGGAAAGTAAAAATGCTTTTCGTGCATAATTTAATAAGGTCATAAACATTGTTCAACTGTGTAGTAAAGTGAGCGTCATATATGAGAGTCATATTTGGCAATGCACCGCCAATTTGGCTACTTTTGACGAGTTTTCGAATACACTAAAACTTTCGCGAACCATCGAATATTCTTGGACATACGAGTTCCTTCTAGAATTTCTATGGCGAGTATATAAGGGAGTCAATGCTCAATTGAAGAGTAGTTAACACGATAAACGCTAAATTTGTTTCTGAGATATATCAGTGTTTTGAGAACAGTATTTGCTATACTGTGAATTAGTTGATCACTTAATTTCTATTTTCTTCTATCTAATAGTTGTTTCTATGGAGTTCTATCTTCTACCCGACTGTTGTTGCTTCTATGGAGATATTTTAAAATAGTTATCGATTCGAGTTTTTCGCTGTATACTCGTACTGTTTACGCCTTTTACTACTTTTAAATATGTGAGATCAGTAGGCACAATTTTCATATTTTGGTATTTGATATCGAAGAAAAGACGCAGACAAGTGACACTAATTTTGACAGTCTTGGTCCGGAAAGTTATGACCTCAATAAATACATGTCATCCAAATTATAAGAGTGATTTGTGGCATAAATAACGTTTACGACTTGGACTTACGATGCTCAATTGGATTCAGAGCAACCAATCAAGCCTCAATGAAAAATCATACTTAAGAAACAGCCAATGGAAGTAAGAAGGCGTGTCTTTACCCGAGGACAAAGGAGGCTACTGGTAGCAAGATTATATCAAGACAAAGCAGATGATTGTAAGAGAGATGACTGACAAGAGAGAGAAAGAGATGACGGTAGCCTGTAGTAGTCGTAGAGCAAGAAAAGATCCTGATATTATCAGCGAGAGAGAAGTCAGAATAGCTCTAGAGAGAAATGAGATGAGCAATGACAGAAGTGCAATGGCGATGTGTTGTGCAGAAAAGTGCAATGTGTGAAGTGGGGAAAGTGTGAAGTGTTATTTCCGGAAGTTGAGGGTTAAGATCCGGAAAGTGTGGACCAAGAAACCAAGCCCAAAAATTCCAAGGTTTGTGCTATTCTTGGTAATGCTAGGTGGAGGGCATGATATATTTGAACAATTTAAATATGACAGGGTATCACACAAGTGGCTCTCCTCCTTGAGTAAATATTGAAGCAAACTGTTACGTAATTTTAATTGTGCTCATAATTTGTGTTAATACATGTTAATTTTTAAAGTTAAAAATGTTTATTTTAATAAGTAATGTATTTATTTACAGTTTATGGTAAGTGGGACCGTAATAAGAAACAAGGTTGAGTTACTGCCGCCAATGTTTAGCAATTGCAATTGTAAATAACGTCAATGCTTAACATAAAGTATATAAACCCTTTGTATTTATGTAGTTCACCAAAAAATTCACCACAAAATAAAAGTGTTTGTTATCTAGAAATGAGGAATCATTATTGTATCCTGATACTACACCCAATATTTTAGAGGATACGCCTTACTATATCAATCCGTTTATTTGGCGCTGGTTTGATACCATAGTTAAGCTATTCATGCCTAACTTGAAATGCCAAAGCCTGAAGCTGACTAACTATGGTTTTCGACAATGCAAGGTAACTTCTGATATTTTCTTTCAAATTTATTTTTTAGTATGGCAAAGCTATTCTTCATAGGACGCATATGCAAATTCTTTGGCGGCAGACATATATATATAAATTCCACTGAAGTGACTTCTTTGTACCCAAACTTGTTTAAACTTTTAATTATTTAAGTGTTGCAAAAATCTGAAATTTCTCGAGAACGGTTAATGTTAGAGTTAAGGAGATACTCCAATTATTTATAATATTAAACGAGCATTTATCTATGCAAGTATATTTAGTTTATATTTCGTATATTGAAGATTTTTCAGGACCATTTCGCAAATGAAATTGAGTTCTATATTTCTGAATCATACCGAAATCTACATAGCCCCGGCGTAACTTACAAGATACATGCCTACCAAATTTTGTGAAATTCCTTTAAATAGTATTTGAGTTAGAGTAGATGCATGAATTGCAAAATATTTTTGTGCTCTATAGCGCTCGAAACGTCTAAACTCATTCAAAAACTCGAATTTCGAGTTTTGAGATGATTTCAATACTTTCCCTATTCATTACTCCGTATTGTAGTGGTAAGGGATGAAAGTAAGAGATGTATGGAAACTGCAAATTGGATATAATATTAAGTAAATGTCCGTATCATTTTGAGCATTTGAACTCAGTTTAATATATAATGAAACAAAATTGTATTTAAGCCTGTAGGTGAAGTTATGTAATGCTCACATCAAATTTGAAGGGATTTCTTTGTACCCAAACTTGTTTAAACTTCTAAATATTTAAGTGGTGTTGCAAAAATGCCAAAAATCTGAAATTTCTCGAAAACGGTTAATGTTAGAGTTAAGGAGATTCTCCAATTCTTTATAATATTAAATGAGCATTTAACTAATATATGTAAGTATATTTAGTTTATATTTCGTATATTGAAGATTTTTGAGGACCATTTTGGTAAAGGGGAAATGTCAGCTGTGGGTACTGTTTTAAAAGACTAGTTTATTCCACATTTTGCAATCATTCATTTCCCCTTCACCAAATCCAACTCCGCCAGGTCAGCACCTCACAGAGTTTCAACTTTATTACAGACACACCTATATACAGCTTCGTCACCAGGTGCCAGGGAGAAAACACTTAAATGCAGACAAAGTGGACACCTGGGACTTCGGGCATTTTTATATAGTTCGCGTTGATTATTTACAGACGGATAGTAGGATCTTATTTTTGTGACATCGACTACGAGAGCCGCTCAACAGCAGGTTTTAATCACGAGGCTTGCTTTCTTTGGGTTGTGGAGGTGCACTCATAGATTCCGTCATGCAGTCTCTCAGAGAGACTACACAACTTTTGAGGGCGATATTGCCATGCATATTGTCTAGATTGCACCTGCTTCTACTGGTGGCAGAGGGCGACAGGTTTTCAAGCGTGTCAACAGTTTTAGGATTTTCTTTCATTGGCTTGCCTGATTCTGTCATTTGAGTGGGGCCAAAGAGCCTTTCACTGATTCTCTGCGTGATTAGATTACCCATCTCTAGGTTGTTCTTCTCGTTTCCACTGTCAGTGGAATTCTGGGATGTGTTGCTACCGAGTTGATCAGTGTTATAATTGTTCGCGTGACTCAGCATGATGTTTTGGTTGATTTGAGTCTGCATATGGCATGCCCGTGGAGACCATGGTGACCAAGGTCTTAATTCAGCTTCAACTTCAGCGTTATTCCTGCTGCAGTGATCGTGATTGATTTCCGATTGGATGATCTCATTTTCGCGTGTGGCATCAATTTTGTTTCGATTTGCACATTCATTCACTGTCCTTTCATTGTACGTCACAAGTGGCAACATTTCTTCATTGTTTTTATCTTCAGGTAATGAAGAGGCAGAATATTCAAAATTTAGTTCCTCTTCTGTGTGTAGTGGAGGTGGACACTGCCTCTCATTATTGCTGGTAATCTTGCATTTGTTTTCAAATGCACCCGTAAAGCAGAGGCTGGACATAGATTCATGGATTTGCTTGGGTTCCACGTCTTTAAGCAAGGGTATTTTCCTCGGAGCAGAGAGCAGTTCCTGCCCTACCTGACTATCTCGTATTTCGAAATTGACGTTAAATGCAATGTCATGCAGGGGGGAGCTTCTGTTAATGTTAGTATTTCTGTGAGTAGATTCGCTGTTATGAGGGCTATCATTGTTGCGGCTGTCTAGCTCATTTTGATCAGTTGTCATTTGCCTAGTTTGAGGGCTCACACTGAGTGGAGAGAGTGGGACAGCCCCGAATCTGCATTCTTGCAGTAATGCCTCGATGTCTCCTTGCATTTCTGTGCTTCCGTGCCATCCATATTCCCTGTGTAGTCGTGCACGGGTTTGTTCTGTTATTTCATCCTTTATAGCTGGCTGCTCAGTGTTGTTGTCATGAGTATTCAACGCATGCGTATCCTGGACTTGAACAGGAAAAGGGGCTATAACTTCTTCTGCTTCGACTTCATCGTCTAACTCATCGAGATTGTAGTCGTAGTCGTTTGCAAGTTGGGCCACAAGTTCATCGTTGCGTTTGTTGTAGTCGTATCCTCCTGATCCCGGGACCTGCTTTTTTCCGGTCAAGAACTCAGTGTACATATCCCGGCTCGTGCGGATGGCATCGCTCACGGCAAGTCTCCGTAATGTCCGCAAGTATTTCCGGGAGCACAATCTGAGCATGACCCGATCGTTGGCTCGGTCCCAGGCACCAAGAGGGCCCATAACGATCGCGTCGCACCGGGTATCTGTGAAGCCTTTCTCTTTGTAGTGTTCAACCACAGCTTGATATTTTTCTTCCTTCCGTTTCCTTGCCAACTTGAATGCGTCAGGTCCACTTTCGAATGTAAATGTGGTGTCTATTATTAATATTGAGTTTCCTTTGCGTACCACAAGGTCAGGACGAAGGGAAGATGGGTCCGCACGCTGGTTTACATACAGGATTTGCCACCTCCCCCTGGCGGCGATGACGACTCTGTTGAGCAGGTCATTGTGTCGCCTTGTGATGTGCTGCATGTTGTGCATGCAGTGGCACAACACATGGGGGAGCGTTTCGGGAAACTCGTGGCATTTCCTGCAGTATTTTGCCGTTTGTGGGGTGTCACGCTTGTATGCGTTAAGGGGAACCAACCCGAGTCTGGCTTTGTGGACGAACCGCCAGTCCGCAAACCGGGTATAGTTCCCCTCCGCAAGGAAGTGGTTGCTCGCTTTATGTGAGGCCATGCAGTGGAAGCTTCTTCCTTGATGTGGGAGGGACAGCATTTTTCGGCTCCTCTTCTTCTTGGAGAGAACGCGTAGTTTCTTGTACACCTGTCTGCGTTTCTTGATTGTTTCCCCTTCAAATTCAATGTCAAAGGTGTCATCTGAGTAAAATGACCAGCTCACACCCAGTCGCGTGGAGGCCAATCGTGCAGATGACCAGATTGTCTTCGTTTTGCCATCATGGTCAAGGGGTTTCCCATTCATGAAATCGCTGAGATCTTCGGTGACTGGCTCAGTTATTTTTGTTCGTTGTGAGACAACACTCTTCAGTTCATCCCAAGCAAGTCTACGGATCGCTTCATCAGCGGAATCCAACAGCTTGAAGGCTCCGTCAATGTATGCAATGTCGGAGTCTTCAGAGGCCATTGGAATTCCGATCATTCCAAGTGCTGTGTCACCGTAGAGGTAGTCGGTGTTAGAGGTCACAGGAAGGTATAGAGTCTTTCGAAGCAATGGTTTTATGTGCCGGTCAATTCTTGTCCAGGCCGCTTTGTTGAGCTGCCCCGTTCGCATAGCATATGCGAACGAGGGGAACAGGAATGTCTTGGCAGCGTTGATGCGCTGCCAGGGCGCAAGCTTCGAGTTGAAGATTTTTGATGCTGCCTCCATGAACTCGTCTTCCGTCTTGCTAGAGGGAGACAGGGAGTAGCCGATTGGGCGGCCAAGGAATTTTCCGGATTCGCCGTCTTCGAGTGCTTTGATTTGGTCTTCTTTTACGTAGAACACAGTTGGTCTGGTGCCAATGGGCGTTCTCCCTGAAATGTGAAGGGAGAAGCACTTCTTGGGATTGAGATTTAGGCCAATTTTCTCGCACTCAACCTGGAATGCATCAATCCGTTCTTGGAGTTCAGCTGGAGTTTCGCCGATTATGATCACGTCATCAGCATACGCCAGAATGACGTGATCATCGTTGTTTCCTTGTATTTTTTCGAGAATCGGATTGATACAGCTGTTAAAGATGAGTCCGCTTAAGGGGCAACCTTGTCGCACGCCTTTGACGATCTTCACAGGGTCGGTTAAGCCTAGGTCGGTGGAATATTCAGTCACATTGTCTTTATACATTTCTTTGATGATCTTTATAAATCCTTCACCAACTCCGAGTGCGGCCAGTGCAGATGTCATTACGGTGTGGCTCACTGTTCCGAATGCATTGGAGATGTCCAGGGAGGCTAGACAAGTGTCACTCCGGGTCCCTCGGGCGCGTGCCAGCCGCTGCTCCACAACAAAGTTGTTCTCGAAGCAGCCATCGTACGGAAGGAATCCCTTTTGGCACTTCGAGAAGGCCGCATAGGACTCCGCCCAGTCAATGAACCGCCTCGAGAGACAGCCAGCGTAGAGCTTGGCGAGCGTGCACCCAAGTGCAATAGGACGCCAGTTTGAAATGACAGCTTTGTCCCCACCTTTGTGCAGGAGGATTGTTCTGGTCATTTTCCAGCTCCCTGGAATCCTTCGGTTGGTGAGGCATGCATTAAAGATGCTCGCGAGTAGTTCTGCATCCGGGTCAGCGGCCCGCCAGTGATTATATGTTATCCTGTCGGGGCCTGGTGCTGAGTTTTCGCACTTCATGAGCTTTGCCGCGACCTCTTCTGCTGTGAATGGCTCAATCCCGATTCCGGAGTTCTGTGATTCATTGCTTGTGGGCAATTGATAGATTTCAAGGTTGACTTCATGAGTTCCCGTTTGGATAGCATTCATTTGTTCTTGTAGGGTTTGTGGTTCCCATCCACAAAACGCGGATCCTTCATCCATCACAGCACGCATTGCTCTCTTTCTGTTGCGCCGGTAGAGAGCCTGAATGGTTTTGTGGCTCATATTATTTACATTCGTGGGTTTACCACTGTATTCTTTGGGTGCTGGTAGTTTGACGAATTTAGCAGTAGCATCAGTGATTTCGTCAATAATCCTCTCAAATTTGGTCCAATCATTTTGTTGGTTCGCATTTGTGAACGGTTCAACACGCTCCAGGAAGTGATGCAGAGGGCCATTATCAGCTGGCGGTTGGATCCGGCTGGAGTTTACAATTCTGCTCAAAAAGCCCTCAGTTTCGTCACTTGCTTCCGTGGGCAGGATCTCAATTTCATTTAGTGATAATTGTGAATCTGTCACCTGACTTAGCCTATCAATTCTGCTATCCCTCGCAGGTTTATTGGTTGTCTTCCTCGCAACTTCTTCTACGTTTGCAGGAGCGCAAATAGGCTCAATGTGCTCCAAATTCTCGCTGAGAGTTTCGAATCTATTCCTATGCTCAAAAGAGATAGGGGCGGCGCCTGGAGTCCTTTTCTCAGGTCCTGGCTGGTGTGAAGGTTGTCTTTTTCTATACTTTTTATTCCTGTTTATAGGGGTGGTAAAATCGGAATCTGACGATGTTCTGTCAAGCTTCTGTATCATTTCGACATTTCTATTGCATTCCGAGTTTCGAGAATAGTAGAACTCCATGGCAATTCTGCTTTTTTCATTAATGCGTTCCCTTTTATCCAGGGATTGTTCCCAGTTGTGAATTTCACTCTCGTCAAGCGGGATTTGGTGTTTGCTCAGTTCCTTCTCGATGATGACTCCACCGTCCGACCTTGTTGCAATGGTGCGTGATTCAGCAGCCGGAGTATCACCGTGTCCGTGTATGGTCTGTGTAACATCGGCGCTCGGTACACCAGTTGGGACGTAGTAAGTGTTGTTGATTGTACGCCGTTTGCCTAATGGGATGGCATTGGCCGAGCTGACCTTTGAAGGTTTCGTCCCGGCGGTCCGTTTCACAGGGTTGAACTTATTATGGATCTCAACCTTCCTGTGATGTTGTTGGTGGAAGCTAAGAGCTCTGAAGCTTGGCATGGATCTTGGGCATTTATCACAGGGGAAGGCGAGTATCTCTTCGAAAGGAATGACTGCGCCACCATCTTTGTAGCATACGTGTGAGTGTATGCGAGCCCCGATTTCTGCATCACAGAGCGTACATATTCTTCTCGTGCCTGTTAGTTGAATGCGGTGGTTCCTCTTGAGGTGCCTAATGAGTGAACGCTTGCTCATGTACCACTCTTTGAGTCTGAATTTTGCGTTGCATCCATCTTCAGTGCACACGAACAGGTCACTAATGGGGAAGAAGAGGTTTAGCTTTCCGTCAATAAGTTGGCACTTTCGTGTTAAAGACTGGTTTTGCTTGTTGCCAATAGCTGCGTTCAAACTTGTTGAGTTCGTCTCTTTCTGAGTTTTTGTTTTTCTTACATCGTCAGTGTATTTGGAGTTGCCGCTAGCATTCTTATCTGTATTACTCCCCTTGTTTTCATGGAGTTGATAAAATGCAACCCCGGGCTTCCATTCGTTCTTTCCTTGAACACATGGGAGTGCGGGGAAGTTGTCGTGATAGCTCGGGGTGTCATACCCTATAGCGCTGTTCTGTTGATGAATAAGTTTTGTCATTCCCGAGGAACCGTCATTCTTATGTCTCGCCTGGTCATTATGTTTTTTCCAGTTTGCTTTAATATCTTTTCTTTCATAATTGGAGTGTCCGCTTTGCAGTGTGACCTTTCGTTGCCATCCATCTCCTGTGCCATGTGACGGTCCAGCCACTTGTGAATGGTGGACCCTGTCAGTGCTTGTTCCTCCTTGACAGGCTTTTGAGTAATTGTTCTTTTCCACAGCCTTATCGTTCATTGCGATTTTAATGCATCCATGCAGCCGTACATTCCCTGTTATTGGCTGTTCGCAGAATCTACACCACTTTTGGATTTTAAGCTTGTCTACTTTCACCTGATGAAAGTACGACAGGTGTCGCTTAAGTGCCCCAATGTTAGTCTTATCAGGTTTTTCCTGAAACCTGTACGTGCAGGATTCGACAGTGCAGGGAATGAGCTCAGGCATCGGGTATACCAGCTGTAGTGTAGTGTATCCGATTTCATGGTGTTGAGTTCTGGGCAGGCTGGAGTCTTGTTTGTGTTACTTGACGTGCTTTCAGGTGGTTCACAGCCTTCATTTGGGGTGTGCCCCATTTTTTGTTTACCTTCGCATTTCCCATGCATTCGACAGGTCTTCTTGTCATTTTGTTGCGCCTCGTTTGCGCTTGTATCCGTGTAGGTGGCAGTGATACTTGTATGTTTTATATCTTTTGCAGCCACCACGACCTTATTGCCAATTTCCTTGCTTACTTCTGTTTGATTTTGCAGTGCGAGTTCAGGGGTGGGTTGTGGTTCATTCTCGATGATAACGACGTTTACTTCTAGTGGAGGGGGCGGAGTGAGGTCATTGTCCTGTTGCGATATCCCAATATCTTTGTGTTGGTTGCTCCAACTAGACTTTGTATCGGTTGGGAGCGATGGACAGTTTTTGTTAATATGATTTTGTCGTGTTGACCTGGTATGCACTTTCACCTTCCTTCTCCATGCCTTCTCCATGGAGAATTCAGGGTCCCTCCAGGTAAGTTTTCTTTCCGGCGCAGTCAGGCCTATTTTAGACGGTACCTCAATGGGTTTGTAGTCTTCAATTGTTGTCTTTGATTTTGCATCACCAGAGTAGGGTTCATGCACCTCATTCATTTTCATTTCGTTGTTTGAATGGGGGCATTCATCAGATTCAATTATTATTAGTTTACCCTCGGATTCTGTGTCAGATGCTACTTGCGGGTTTATTTTTAAATGACTGTTAACGTTTCCATCTTCGTCAGCTTTCGGATTAACGTCAGCGTTTTGTGCTGAGTCCGGGGTTATAGAGTCATCAGTCTTCACCTCCACCGTACGTAGTTCACCTCCCTTTTTCCATACAACAGTTTTCTTCATGGTATTAGTTGTGGTTGAAGTAGAACAATTCACTTGAGGAGTGCTACTGTTTTTTATCGCAGTTTCCGTGTTCTTGATTATGTCGAGTTCCGACATATCGCTCACATGTATATCATGGAGGGGTGTTCTGTTTTTAGTGGGGGTAGCCGGGTCACATATTGTGCTGACGCAGTTGCTATTGGGTGTCAGGTAGTCATTGCCTTGTGCCTCATAGAAGCTGAAAGTTTGACTAAGTCTCTTTTCCGCCAGCTCTTTTTTCTTCAGCCAATTTCTTCTGTTGGTTTTTTGCCTCTTTCTCATGGCGCGTTCCTTCTCTTTTTTCCTTTCGTTACTCACTAGAAGTAGCATCCCAAGCACCGATCTATGCTAGCTGCTCCGGTGTGGGCAGTTACTGGATCTCTCTATTGACTTCGGTCGATAGAGCTCCCTCTACCGGGTTATACCCGAAGACCTCCTTCCATATCTTGAATGGAGGGAGGTTCCCGTTAGGACTTTTGTTAGTTTTTTCTTTTGTTTTTTCCTTCTTCTTTTTTATTTTTTTTTCCCGTGTGCAAGGGATCACAGGCCACCCTCGTTTCGGTGCGGTTCTGTTCCGCCTCTCCACCTCTGTGTGATCTGCCCCTGGTTTGCTTCGCGGAGATTCTGACTCTCCGGCTCTTAGAGCACTCACGTTCACTTCTCTGCCGAGAAGCCCCGCTTGCAAGCTGCATTAGCTCCTAAGTCTTTTGCAGGAGCTGGACGGTATTGATCAGCTCAGCTATGTTGATTGGAATGTCTGATTCGTAACTACCAGTATTTGTAGTAAACAATATACACCAGGAATATCTGGATGAGTTGGTAATTCAAAAAACCGGTAGTTAATACATTTGGAACTGAAACCACGAGTGTGAAAGGGAACTATCAGAGATTTAGTGGTAACTATTGAAACATTGTCACTGATAGCCTGGAGTCTGAAAAAAAAAAGCAGTGCAGTGAAGCGAAGCAGGCTAAAAGACTATAGTGGTAGCTAAATCATCAACATAATCTTGTGAATTTCAGTCATTTGTAGAATGTGAAAGGTGGTATCGCAGCACAATTAAACACGCAATACTGAAGAATTGAAAGACAACTAAAACAATAATAAAAAGTGTCCATAAACATCTGAAGCCATGAATGAGGAAAGAAGCAAGTGCACGAATGATGAAAAAGAGGAAATCAATTCAAGGGATCATGCGACCCCGCAGTTTAAAGACTCCCCATTGTGGAAAAAGTCTGAATCGAGAGTGAATCTCGAAAATAATGCCAATCCCTTTGCAACGGTGGCCAGAGTAACTCGAACACCCCTGAGGGGAAATGAGAGTAGAAACAGCTTAGAAACAAAGTATGAAGAACAGAAAATGAATAAGCTATTGAGCACACCGTTAGAAACCACATCCCCTGCAATCGCCGATAAAACTAGATCCAAATTGGATCTGACTAGTAGGTGGATGATGGCCGATGGCAGTGTGATTACCCCACCGAACACGAAGTTAAACCCACTACTGGAGTGGCAGGGGCAAAAAAGCAAAATTGAAGCAAACAATATAAGCAACAGTAATATTGAAAATCCTTTGCGTGATGCCCAACCCTCACGTACCGCTTCACCTGAAACTGAAAAGAGAACCACCAACGAAGGAAGAGACGATAACTGGTGCTTCTCCTTTGGGAGCGAGACAGGCTCACAAGCCCCGTCCACCACACACGCTGCAATAGCAAGTGATCCTGTCATTACGAAATCCTCTCCAGCTCCCCCCTCCCTTCACCTTAATGAACAATCAGCCGGGATAAGGAAAAAGGGGAGAGACTGGAATAAGTACAGAGAGATAATGAGGAAGAAATACGGACAGTCATATATCCAAAACGAAAGGAAAAAAGAGAAGGAACGCGCCATGAGAAAGAGGCAAAAAACCAACAGAAGAAATTGGCTGAAGAAAAAAGAGCTGGCGGAAAAGAGACTTAGTCAAACTTTCAGCTTCTATGAGGCACAAGGCAATGACTACCTGACACCCAATAGCAACTGCGTCAGCACAATATGTGACCCGGCTACCCCCACTAAAAACAGAACACCCCTCCATGATATACATGTGAGCGATATGTCGGAACTCGACATAATCAAGAACACGGAAACTGCGATAAAAAACAGTAGCACTCCTCAAGTGAATTGTTCTACTTCAACCACAACTAATACCATGAAGAAAACTGTTGTATGGAAAAAGGGAGGTGAACTACGTACGGTGGAGGTGAAGACTGATGACTCTATAACCCCGGACTCAGCACAAAACGCTGACGTTAATCCGAAAGCTGACGAAGATGGAAACGTTAACAGTCATTTAAAAATAAACCCGCAAGTAGCATCTGACACAGAATCCGAGGGTAAACTAATAATAATTGAATCTGATGAATGCCCCCATTCAAACAACGAAATGAAAATGAATGAGGTGCATGAACCCTACTCTGGTGATGCAAAATCAAAGACAACAATTGAAGACTACAAACCCATTGAGGTACCGTCTAAAATAGGCCTGACTGCGCCGGAAAGAAAACTTACCTGGAGGGACCCTGAATTCTCCATGGAGAAGGCATGGAGAAGGAAGGTGAAAGTGCATACCAGGTCAACACGACAAAATCATACTAACAAAAACTGTCCTTCGCTCCCAACCGATACAAAGTCTAGTTGGAGCAACCAACACAAAGATATTGGGATATCGCAACAGGACAATGACCTCACTCCGCCCCCTCCACTAGAAGTAAACGTCGTTATCATCGAGAATGAACCACAACCCACCCCTGAACTCGCACTGCAAAATCAAACAGAAGTAAGCAAGGAAATTGGCAATAAGGTCGTGGTGGCTGCAAAAGATATTAAACATACAAGTATCACTGCCACCTACACGGATACAAGCGCAAACGAGGCGCAACAAAATGATAAGAAGACCTGTCGAATGCATGGGAAATGCGAAGGTAAACAAAAAATGGGGCACACCCCAAATGAAGGCTGTGAACCACCTGAAAGCACGTCAAGTAACACAAACAAGACTCCAGCCTGCCCAGAACACAACACCATGAAATCGGATACACTACAGCTGGTATACCCGATGCCTGAGCTCATTCCCTGCACTGTCGAATCCTGCACGTACAGGTTTCAGGAAAAACCTGATAAGACTAACATTGGGGCACTTAAGCGACACCTGTCGTACTTTCATCAGGTGAAAGTAGATAAGCTTAAAATCCAAAAGTGGTGTAGATTCTGCGAACAGCCAATAACAGGGAATGTACGGCTGCATGGATGCATTAAAATCGCAATGAACGATAAGGCTGTGGAAAAGAACAATTACTCAAAAGCCTGTCAAGGAGGAACAAGCACTGACAGGGTCCACCATTCACAAGTGGCTGGACCGTCACATGGCACAGGAGATGGATGGCAACGAAGGGTCACACTGCAAAGCGGACACTCCAATTATGAAAGAAAAGATATTAAAGCAAACTGGAAAAAACATAATGACCAGGCGAGACATAAGAATGACGGTTCCTCGGGAATGACAAAACTTATTCATCAACAGAACAGCGCTATAGGGTATGACACCCCGAGCTATCACGACAACTTCCCCGCACTCCCATGTGTTCAAGGAAAGAACGAATGGAAGCCCGGGGTTGCATTTTATCAACTCCATGAAAACAAGGGGAGTAATACAGATAAGAATGCTAGCGGCAACTCCAAATACACTGACGATGTAAGAAAAACAAAAACTCAGAAAGAGACGAACTCAACAAGTTTGAACGCAGCTTTTGGCAACAAGCAAAACCAGTCTTTAACACGAAAGTGCCAACTTATTGACGGAAAGCTAAACCTCTTCTTCCCCATTAGTGACCTGTTCGTGTGCACTGAAGATGGATGCAACGCAAAATTCAGACTCAAAGAGTGGTACATGAGCAAGCGTTCACTCATTAGGCACCTCAAGAGGAACCACCGCATTCAACTAACAGGCACGAGAAGAATATGTACGCTCTGTGATGCAGAAATCGGGGCTCGCATACACTCACACGTATGCTACAAAGATGGTGGCGCAGTCATTCCTTTCGAAGAGATACTCGCCTTCCCCTGTGATAAATGCCCAAGATCCATGCCAAGCTTCAGAGCTCTTAGCTTCCACCAACAACATCACAGGAAGGTTGAGATCCATAATAAGTTCAACCCTGTGAAACGGACCGCCGGGACGAAACCTTCAAAGGTCAGCTCGGCCAATGTCATCCCATTAGGCAAACGGCGTACAATCAACAACACTTACTACGTCCCAACTGGTGTGCCGAGCGCCGATGTTGCACAGACCATACACGGACACGGTGATACTCCGGCTGCTGAATCACGCACCATTGCAACAAGGTCGGACGGTGGAGTCATCATCGAGAAGGAACTGAGCAAACACCAAATCCCGCTTGACGAGAGTGAAATTCACAACTGGGAACAATCCCTGGATAAAAGGGAACGCATTAATGAAAAAAGCAGAATTGCCATGGAGTTCTACTATTCTCGAAACTCGGAATGCAATAGAAATGTCGAAATGATACAGAAGCTTGACAGAACATCGTCAGATTCCGATTTTACCACCCCTATAAACAGGAATAAAAAGTATAGAAAAAGACAACCTTCACACCAGCCAGGACCTGAGAACAGGACTCCAGGCGCCGCCCCTATCTCTTTTGAGCACAGGAATAGATTCGAAACTCTCAGCGAGAATTTGGAGCACATTGAGCCTATTTGCGCTCCTGCAAACGTAGAAGAAGTTGCGAGGAAGACAACCAATAAACCTGCGAGGGATAGCAGAATGGATAGACTAAGTCAGGTGACAGATTCACAATTATCACTAAATGAAATTAAGATCCTGCCCACGGAAGCAAGTGACGAAACTGAGGGCATTTTGAGCAGAATTGTAAACTCCAGCCGGATCCAACCGCCAGCTGATAATGGCCCTCTGCATCACTTCCTGGAGCGTGTTGAACCGTTCACAAATGCGAACCAACAAAATGATTGGACCAAATTTGAGAGGATTATTGACGAAATCACTGATGCTACTGCTAAATTCGTCAAACTACCAGCACCCAAAGAATACAGTGGTAAACCCACGAATGTAAATAATATGAGCCACAAAACCATTCAGGCTCTCTACCGGCGCAACAGAAAGAGAGCAATGCGTGCTGTGATGGATGAAGGATCCGCGTTTTGTGGATGGGAACCACAAACCCTACAAGAACAAATGAATGCTATCCAAACAGGAACTCATGAAGTCAACCTTGAAATCTATCAATTGCCCACAAGCAATGAATCACAGAACTCCGGAATCGGGATTGAGCCATTCACAGCAGAAGAGGTCGCGGCAAAGCTCATGAAGTGCGAAAACTCAGCACCAGGCCCCGACAGGATAACATATAATCACTGGCGGGCCGCTGACCCGGATGCAGAACTACTCGCGAGCATCTTTAATGCATGCCTCACCAACCGAAGGATTCCAGGGAGCTGGAAAATGACCAGAACAATCCTCCTGCACAAAGGTGGGGACAAAGCTGTCATTTCAAACTGGCGTCCTATTGCACTTGGGTGCACGCTCGCCAAGCTCTACGCTGGCTGTCTCTCGAGGCGGTTCATTGACTGGGCGGAGTCCTATGCGGCCTTCTCGAAGTGCCAAAAGGGATTCCTTCCGTACGATGGCTGCTTCGAGAACAACTTTGTTGTGGAGCAGCGGCTGGCACGCGCCCGAGGGACCCGGAGTGACACTTGTCTAGCCTCCCTGGACATCTCCAATGCATTCGGAACAGTGAGCCACACCGTAATGACATCTGCACTGGCCGCACTCGGAGTTGGTGAAGGATTTATAGAGATCATCAAAGAAATGTATAAAGACAATGTGACTGAATATTCCACCGACCTAGGCTTAACCGACCCTGTGAAGATCGTCAAAGGCGTGCGACAAGGTTGCCCCTTAAGCGGACTCATCTTTAACAGCTGTATCAATCCGATTCTCGAAAAAATACAAGGAAACAACGATGATCACGTCATTCTGGCGTATGCTGATGACGTGATCATAATCGGCGAAACTCCAGCTGAACTCCAAGAACGGATTGATGCATTCCAGGTTGAGTGCGAGAAAATTGGCCTAAATCTCAATCCCAAGAAGTGCTTCTCCCTTCACATTTCAGGGAGAACCCCCATTGGCACCAGACCAACTGTGTTCTACGTAAAAGAAGACCAAATCAAAGCACGTATATTTCGTATATTGAAGATTTTTCAGGACCATTTCGCAAATGAAATTGAGTTCTATATTTCTGAATCATACCGAAATCTAATAAGCCCCAGCGTAACTTAGAAGATACATGCCTACCAAATTTAGTGAAATCCCTTTAAATAGTTTTTGAGTTAGAGTAGATGCATGAATTGCAAAATATTTTTGTGCTCTATAGCGCTCGAAACGTCTAAACTCGTTCAAAAACTCGAATTTCGAGTTTTGAGATTATTTCTATACTTTCCCTATTCATTACCCCGTATTGTAGTGGTAAGGGATGAAAGTAAGAGATGTATTAAAACTGCAAATTGGATATAATATTAAGTAAATGTCCGTGTCATTTTGAGCATTTGAACTCAGTTTAATATATAATGAAACAAAATTGTATTTAAGCCTGTAGGTGAAGTTATGTAATGCTCACATCAAATTTTATTTTAATTATTAGGTGCAAACTTACATCTACATTATTCCATCCGCATCTTCCCTCTGGTTGAAAAAAAATGATTCCGTCCTGTAGACCAATTTTCAGTGTCTACCTATTCTCGTCCTCAAGCATGTATATAGATGATAGCTTACTGATGTTGAGTACTTTACTGTCGTTGATAATTTATTTTTCCGTTTATAACTATATGATTTCTATATAAATATGTAATGTATTGTGCAAGTTATATCAATCCTCAGGAAATATTCTTTAATAATCAGGTCATCGTAATTATTAAAGCCTAAAAAATATTATAGTATTTCTAACATATGTTCTGTTGTTTACATGTCAACCGAGTTACACGCGTGTAATTAAATGATGTTTATCAATCTTGGCATTTCTGTAGAAATTCTTAGAGTTTCATTTACGAGATAAGGTTCTTCCGCAGTATTTTTCGCTAGACATATTAGGACATTATCATCCTAGCAGCAGAAATATTAATTGTTTGCTTTAGTAATTAGATCTCCAGGAAGTTTTGTACTTTAAGAACATAATAAACCAAACAGAAGGCATTTTTAAAAATGTTGGTGTACAAACGTAAATTAAATGTTTGCTGCATGAACTCTCATGGGCTGGTATACACTTACACAAATTATATTTCAAATAATGTATTTCTCAATAATTTAGAAAATATTTAATTTTCAAATATTGTTCTAATAAATGTATTCAATCATGTGCTAATTTTGTCTCGTTTATAGTATTTTCCATTGCATGCGATGGAAGGAAAAGTTATTTCTTGCATAAAAATCTGATGTGGGCAGTACCCTATTTTTTCTGCATGCTCAAATTCGTTTATCTTCACTTCTTTCATAAGCCACTGGATTGAGCATATGGCGAATTATCTTATTATAAAACGTCGCAGACGTGCAGAATTACCAAACACATATAAAATATATTGAGAACGGTTGATCCAAAGATGTGAGATTGGTCTTATTATTTTTGCCGTCAAAAATTAAGTATAAAACATCTATTTAGTCAATACAATGTAGCATATTTATTACAGTTTTTGACGAATTGTGCTGACATTTCGTAAGGAAAACAGGTTACTATTTTTCGAATCGTACTATAATTTAATCACCACCAGAGTATCACATAAATGAGTTATCAAATTTTATAGCATTCCTTTTTTTTGTGCTACATTAGACAATTTTTGTGCTACAATAGATACATACATTATGCTGACACACGGGCATACACAAACGCCAAGCGTCGTGCAATTTTCAGATCACGTTATGATTAGTCATATTAAATTATGTTCAAATATATTATTTAAACAGAGGGCAGTTATTTAATTGTTACGCCGGATATTTCATTCTAGTTTATATGAATAAAAATTAATATTATATACATAGATTAATAACTTAAATATATCCCTGCTCAGAAATCCCAGGAAACGTCGGGTACATTTTCTGGTTTTCAATAAATCTTTATTTTCGATGAATACATTGAAAACTCAAAATTAATAAGCCTAATTTATTCTCATCAAATATATCTAAGAATGTCCAATTATTATGTATCAAGATTAAACAGTAACGCTAAGAAAGATGTTGCTTTGAAACCTATACTATATTAGTAATTAGATTCCTAGGAAGGCATTTTGTACTTTAAGAACGTAACTGATTACACAAAAGTCATTTGAAAAATATCGATGCGGAAACATAAATTGAAGTTTGGCACTATGAGCCTTCATAGGCTGTTATCAACTTAAACTAATTGCATTTCACTTTAATTTATTTTTAGTGTATAATTTGTTTTTACAAATATATATATATATAAATATCTGTATGTATGTATGTGTTATATGTATGTGTATGTACACACAATACATACACACACCACACACACATATATATATATATATATATATATGCATGTATGTGTTATATGTATGTATATGTACACATAATACATACACACACCACACACACACACACACACACACATATATATATATATATATATATATATATATATATATATATATATATATATATATATATATATATATATATATATATATATATATATATATATATATATATATATATATATATATATATATATCATATAAAAGCCAGTAAACAAATTCAAATAGAATTCCTATGCATATCCACAAAAATCAAAAGCACTACTCAGGAAAAGGCGCCAAGCCGCTCTATACTCCGAAGCAGAATGTAATCCAAGAAAAAGAAGAATTAAAGGAACTTGGGATAACCAAATGCATTGCATTTAATGGTTGGGGAGGATTGCGACTCCCCCTCCCGTTGCGAAAATCTCCCCGTTGCAAAAATCTGAAATTTCTCGAGAACGGTTAATGTTAGAGTTAAGGAGATACTCCAATTATTTATAATATTAAACGAGCATTTATCTATGCAAGTATATTTAGTTTATATTTCGTATATTGAAGATTTTTCAGGACCATTTCGCAAATGAAATTGAGTTCTATATTTCTGAATCATACCGAAATCTAATAAGCCCCAGCGTAACTTAGAAGATACATGCCTACCAAATTTAGTGAAATCCCTTTAAATAGTTTTTGAGTTAGAGTAGATGCATGAATTGCAAAATATTTTTGTGCTCTATAGCGCTCGAAACGTCTAAACTCGTTCAAAAACTCGAATTTCGAGTTTTGAGATTATTTCTATACTTTCCCTATTCATTACCCCGTATTGTAGTGGTAAGGGATGAAAGTAAGAGATGTATTAAAACTGCAAATTGGATATAATATTAAGTAAATGTCCGTGTCATTTTGAGCATTTGAACTCAGTTTAATATATAATGAAACAAAATTGTATTTAAGCCTGTAGGTGAAGTTATGTAATGCTCACATCAAATTTTATTTTAATTATTAGGTGCAAACTTACATCTACATTATTCCATCCGCATCTTCCCTCTGGTTGAAAAAAAATGATTCCGTCCTGTAGACCAATTTTCAGTGTCTACCTATTCTCGTCCTCAAGCATGTATATAGATGATAGCTTACTGATGTTGAGTACTTTACTGTCGTTGATAATTTATTTTTCCGTTTATAACTATATGATTTCTATATAAATATGTAATGTATTGTGCAAGTTATATCAATCCTCAGGAAATATTCTTTAATAATCAGGTCATCGTAATTATTAAAGCCTAAAAAATATTATAGTATTTCTAACATATGTTCTGTTGTTTACATGTCAACCGAGTTACACGCGTGTAATTAAATGATGTTTATCAATCTTGGCATTTCTGTAGAAATTCTTAGAGTTTCATTTACGAGATAAGGTTCTTCCGCAGTATTTTTCGCTAGACATATTAGGACATTATCATCCTAGCAGCAGAAATATTAATTGTTTGCTTTAGTAATTAGATCTCCAGGAAGTTTTGTACTTTAAGAACATAATAAACCAAACAGAAGGCATTTTTAAAAATGTTGGTGTACAAACGTAAATTAAATGTTTGCTGCATGAACTCTCATGGGCTGGTATACACTTACACAAATTATATTTCAAATAATGTATTTCTCAATAATTTAGAAAATATTTAATTTTCAAATATTGTTCTAATAAATGTATTCAATCATGTGCTAATTTTGTCTCGTTTATAGTATTTTCCATTGCATGCGATGGAAGGAAAAGTTATTTCTTGCATAAAAATCTGATGTGGGCAGTACCCTATTTTTTCTGCATGCTCAAATTCGTTTATCTTCACTTCTTTCATAAGCCACTGGATTGAGCATATGGCGAATTATCTTATTATAAAACGTCGCAGACGTGCAGAATTACCAAACACATATAAAATATATTGAGAACGGTTGATCCAAAGATGTGAGATTGGTCTTATTATTTTTGCCGTCAAAAATTAAGTATAAAACATCTATTTAGTCAATACAATGTAGCATATTTATTACAGTTTTTGACGAATTGTGCTGACATTTCGTAAGGAAAACAGGTTACTATTTTTCGAATCGTACTATAATTTAATCACCACCAGAGTATCACATAAATGAGTTATCAAATTTTATAACATTCCTTTTTTTTTGTGCTACATTAGACAATTTTTGTGCTACAATAGATACATACATTATGCTGACACACGGGCATACACAAACGCCAAGCGTCGTGCAATTTTCAGATCACGTTATGATTAGTCATATTAAATTATGTTCAAATATATTATTTAAACAGAGGGCAGTTATTTAATTGTTACGCCGGATATTTCATTCTAGTTTATATTAATAAAAATTAATATTATATACATAGATTAATAACTTAAATATATCCCTGCTCAGAAATCCCAGGAAACGTCGGGTACATTTTCTGGTTTTCAATAAATCTTTATTTTCGATGAATACATTGAAAACTCAAAATTAATAAGCCTAATTTATTCTCATCAAATATATCTAAGAATGTCCAATTATTATGTATCAAGATTAAACAGTAACGCTAAGAAAGATGTTGCTTTGAAACCTATACTATATTAGTAATTAGATTCCTAGGAAGGCATTTTGTACTTTAAGAACGTAACTGATTACACAAAAGCCATTTGAAAAATATCGATGCGGAAACATAAATTGAAGTTTGGCACTATGAGCCCTCATAGGCTGTTATCAACTTAAACTAATTGCATTTCACTTTAATTTATTTTTAGTGTATAATTTGTTTTTACAAATATATATATATATAAATATCTGTATGTATGTATGTGTTATATGTATGTGTATGTACACACAATACATACACACACCACACACACACATATATATATATATATATATATGCATGTATGTGTTATATGTATGTATATGTACACATAATACATACACACACCACACACACACACACACACACACACATATATATATATATTGTATGTGATCAAAGGAAAGGTTATTTCTTGATTTAAAAATACTGACAATAAGATGGGCGTAATTCATATACAATTCGAAGTTCTATTGCATCCTGGTTTCTATCGTATCATGGAAATATTAAGTACCGTAATTCTTATACGTAAGACATCATCGTTATTTTTTATTATGAAATACGTACGCCTCATTCGAGTCACTCGCACCAATTTCCGAGCTGACCATTCTAACCACCTATATTTTAAGATGGATACAATATCTTATTCTGCTTGTGATATTTCTACTTTTTTAAGTACTCTATAATGCACTCTATACTTAAAATAATGAAAATATGTTTTTCTTATTATGAATTTGTAAAGTCTAGTCATGTCTACACATTTTGATATTTCTGAATGTTAATTATTTCCATAGCTATTAATTAAATATAATGCATCAACGAAACAATACCATGCATAAAAGTGTACTTGGACCTCATTTTTCTAAAAACACTGATTTCTGAACTTATGCACATAATATGTCAAGAACCTTTTCATGAATTCTTAGAATAATTTGTATGCTTAATTATGACATCATTGTCCAATAAATATACCAGATATATATGGTGTTCCTTTCAAGATAAAAATTTTAAAAGCAAAAAGTTGTTGAAAATGCTGTAAAAAATTAAATTAAAAAATGTATAATTTTACCTTATTAAAAATTAAAATTATATTCCTAGTATAAATTGACATTGCGAATGTTATTATTATAAAACCCGAAACTAGTTTGATTATATCCATAAAAATTCATAATATCATGAATAGAACAACATATTATGATTTTATGGACAAAAATATATGTAAATTAAAATTATATTTAATATAATATTTTTAAATCTTCAATTATTATTTCTTATGTTTATTTCATCGAGGATTATTACTTTTCTATACCCTAAAAATTCCATTTCAATAACTTCAATAGATTTTATTTAAAAAAAACATACGTCGATTTTTTCAACATTTTCGCATTTTAAGAGTAGACTTGCCACTTAAGTATTTAAGTATATTTTCAATATATTTATATTTCTTTTAAGATAAAAGTTTTAATAAATGCAACTGATTAACTGTAAAACAATGAACTGCAATTATAAATTCTTATTGTTAAGCACAATTTACAATTGACTCATTTTATCGTTTTTAATAAATAACCATTAAAAATATAATTATCCAGGGAGTAGGCAATTGAATTTGTATAAGCTGTACATAATGTTTGGATGTTAAGTAGATTAAATGTCGGTCCACTGTGAGTAAAATGTGATTAATTAAAACAGAGTTAATTAGAATGATTGGATTTCTCGGATAAACATTACTCTCCTTGAAATCCTTAAAGTGCATTCATAATTCGAATTTTAGATAATTCGAATGTTGTAACATTTACTTTCAATTTTAAATTATGTTTGCTTTACTGTGTTTAATTTACAAACATTATTGCGATATTTCCACTGCTTTTTACTCAACACGTAACCATTTACCCTTTTTTATCTAAAGAATATCATTATTTATAAATAAAAACATATAAAGAAGAATTAAAAAAAATTGAAAGGGGACCACGTCTTTAAAACACTACAGAAACTTGATATTTTATTTCCGGAATAAAAGCTTTTAGAGAATGTCAAAATTTGGAGGCATTTAAAACTGCTTCCATCGAAGAATTTATTTCCCCTGCGGCATTTAGTGACACGCAAGTGCTCTTCTAGTAAAAGGGGTTGATAAAATATTGACACTTAAAAATGTATCATGAACATTTTGGCCCCAATGGCAAAAGTATTGAAAATGAATAAAATATTCTATTCTCTGTAGGCTGATATTTAAAAAAAAATACTCTCACTGGAGTCTCATATGAAAATCAGACGTGCAATCAACCTTTCCTATGACTTGAATCTAGGGAACTAGGGTTCCTATGACTAGGGTTGCCATATGCTGACGTTCGAAAAGGCTCATTAGATTTGAAGATTTATCACCACTTTTGCGACAGTTGCCAACATTTCGAAGAACCTCCTCGAAATAACGAACATTCTACGAGATACGAGAAACTTCTAGACGTATCTGTAGAGAGTATATAAAATGAGTCATTACGCAATTGGAGAACATTTGACTTGATACGAGTAACATTGAATGACGAGGTGCCACAATGCTCTGAAAACTGTATCAGTTGTTTCACGAAATTTGTGGAGCAATAAATTTCTGTTTTAATATACCTGACAGTTGTTAATGATCTTGTGAGATAGTTATTGAACTATTTTGTTCCTCTTTATGCTTTACTTGTAAATAAACGTGTTAGATATACATAAATTTTGACTCATTCTTGTGTCCTGGAAGTACACTCATGATTCCACAGGAAATGCCGAAAGAAAGTGGTATTAGACGTAGGATTTGTGAACACTTTATAATCGTATACAGTACTGGCTAGAAAAGCAATAGAAGAACATTTGAAAGAGATGATGGAGTTGATTGAAGCCATGAAAGACGGGCAGAAAACAATAAAAGCCTTACGAGACGAGATGGAAGTAAGATGAGAAACGATGGACGAAAATATTAAAATCTGATAAGGCGAGATAAAAGAAGCGATGAATGCCGAACAGGATGAGATGAAACCAGTACAAGACGAGATGAAAGCCAGACAAGAAGCGACGAAAGAAGAGATGAAACAAAATATTAAAGACGGGCAGAAAGCAATAAAAGAAGAAATTGGTTACATACAAGAAGATATTAAAGAAGAAATTAAAGTAAACCAAGCCGAAATAAAGGAAGAAATTATATCTGAGATAAAAGAAGAAATCATAAGTATACAGAGCGAAACAAAAGCTGGAGAAGAAGAGATGAACGAAAGCATGAAATAAACAGCAAATCCTTCCAAAAAGACATAATTGCGAAAAAGAAGTGATGAAAAATCTCCAAAAGAGATTACTGGCTATCGCGTGAAAATCGTCAGTCGCCAATACGAATTTTGCATGCCGTCAGTATGCAAAGTAAAATCTCCTACAAAGCTTATGGACGAATTTCCAGATGCAATTCGACATTATCTCGGAAGTTTACGAATGGGATGAAAACACAAAAGCCTGTCAATGCTCTGCTATCAATCGAGTTCCTGCGGATGATGATTTACAGACGGTCCTGTTAGAAAACATACGGACTTCAGCCCTGGCAAATACCTTGGAACTCCGCTAGGGGAGAATAATATGAAAAAGACAAGCAGAGATATAATGCAGTCTCGCCCACAAAAGTCTGAAGAGAGTCTACAGAAGATGGTTTTGGATACTGAAAGAATATTGCAGTTATTCTTTGCAGACTGCTGTAATTACGTTATAGTAAATCTTGCTGCCCAGTTGTTAGTTAAATCTTGCTACCCAGTATTTTATAGATGCCATTCGTATACCCAGAAATTCAGCACGTCGTTCTTATGAACGAATCAAAGTTTCGAGAACTAAAGTGTCCATAGACAGCACGCCTCGACAAGCATTTCGCGAGCTTGATGCGACTGTGAATTATAGCACTTCAGAATCTGAGATGCTGCTCACTATGATAAAAATAGAGGATATTCTGCAGAGACAAATTAATGACAAATTCAAATGATCAACTGAATCATTCCTAAAATTATTGGTGTGCTGGACCTGCGGAGAAAGAAGCAGTATGAATAGAAAGTGCCCACTATCTGAGAAAGAGAATAATATGGCTTTTCCTTCGAAAAAGCCCCAGGAAAAATAATTAGCGGTTATCTTGTATGACAAAGAAAATAATGACGTAAATGCCCCATTCAAGACCCCATTTAATGTCCCATATGAAGAAAATGCCCCATTCAAAATATTCCAGATTTCATCGTTATAGAGAAAAGATAATGGAGTTTACGTTGTGTATCACATGAACGACATCGAATGCCAAATGATTGTAGACACTTGTGCTAAAATGGCCATCATGGAAAGTGAGCATACAGCCACGAGATACATAGCAATAGGATATATTCATTTATTTGGAACAGAAACGGGACACATACTAAAGCGTAGCATAGCCACTGGGGCAGTTCTTCCGATCCAAAACGCTGCAAGTGTTTGGTGAAAGGAATCTGTTAAAGCCTAAGCAGATGTGGAATGGCAGAAACAGATTTTCCATCTCTGGACTATAAATATAAAGGAATTCTTGTGCTTGCTGCTTTCGTGATTAATTCAAGACGTACCTGTCCGAATCGTAACAATAGGGACAGGTCCGAAATAATTCATAAAGGGGAACAGTTAGCTTCATGCACTACCGTAATCAGTGTAATTCGTGGTTGTTCAATAGATTGAAATCGCAGTCCCGAACATCTAAGCGCCATCTTAATCAATCCCGGCAGACTAAATCGTGCAGAACACGAGGTGTATAAAAGCTTCATTTCTGAATTCAGGGCAATTTTCTCTACTGCTTCAAAGGACAAGAAACGGACCGGATAAACCAAACATAGAACCGATGCCGACAACCAGCTCCCGTCTAAATAAGCTCCCTTAAGACTTCCACTCGCCAAGAAAGAAATAGTAAATAAGCTTTTAAAATATCTGCAGGAAAACGACGGGATTGAAACATCGCCAAGCCTCACCAATCGTCTTAGTGGAGAAGTGTGCGTGGAGGATTCTATAGGGTTCTGTGTTAATTATAGAAGTCTACATTCTATGGCTTAGAAAGACAGCTATCCACTACGAAGAATTGACGTAACTTTTGATACCCTCTATTCTGGGAGCGTGTGGTATTTGACTCTAGATCTTAAGAGTGGCAACTGGTAAGTAGAAATCCTTCCTGATGATAAAGAAAGGACAGCGTTTGCCACCGGATAAGGATTCCTACAGGGCAGATGATGCCCTTTGGACTTGTAATACATCTGCAACACTTAACCTTTTGATGGAGACCGTGTTGGAAGGACTCTCCTGTGAATCCCGACTCTTCCATTTTGACGACATAGTTATTGTTGGACGCTCATTTGACGTCATCTACAGAACCTTAAGCAAGAGCTTGAAAAAATGAAGAGTGTTTAAGAAAGTGAATCCTTTAAAATGTAAACTGTTCCAGAAAGAAGTCGCATAATTGAGACATATCATCTCTATAAAGAGTATAAAGGCCGATAATGACAATATCAATCCTATCAAGGAATGGGGCAGACCACAGAATGTTCATCAACTAAGGAGTTTCCTTGGTCTGTATGCCTAGTATTGCCTGTTTGTAAATAACTTCTCAAATATTACCAGATCCCTGAGGAAATGAAAAACTTTCTCAAAACCCCAAAAAAAAGACAAAGATATCGAGATGATCCTGATCCCAAAGAACGAGTTAATGAGAGGTCAACTTGGAAAGAAATATCCTGCTTGTCACCTGAAACAAAACGTTACTGTGTGGTATTATCTACACTTGAGGAACGAAGTGGTATATTGTAAAGAGGAGAGTGCGGAGGGGAGTATTAGCCGGCAGTTACTACTCCTTCTTTCCAGGATGTCCAGCATACTAAATGAAATACTCAACAGCCCACTGGGGAATATTTTAACATTAGTAAGACGCTGAGCAAAGTTCGGGAACGTTTATTCTAGTGCAATAATGATAGATTCGATGTTGAGTATTGGTACAAAAAATGCACGGAATGCGGTATTCGGAAGCGAATGAAGAAAACATGTGGGCCTCTTCAGTGTTACAATATCTGAATTCGTTTTGAGAGAATTGCACTCGACATTTTGGGGCCACTATCACAAAATTTAGACAATAACAAATACATCCTAGTAGTATTAGACGACTTCACAAAGTGCCGAGATGCTTACACAATCCATGGCCAAATGTTCATATCTATGAGTGAAGTCTAACTTGGAACTCGATATATCATTACTGGGCTCCCTTGTTGATTCACTCTGTCCAGTAGACGAACATTAACACTGATTATTTACAGCACTGTGCAAACTACTAGTAATGGGCAAAACTCGAACTATTCATTGTCACTCTCAATCGGACGGAATGGTATATAAATTCAACAGAATGATACATATTCATCTCTCAATATTCGCATATTCTAGTACTCTGGGTCCAGAAACCAGCAAGATTGGATACCTCTTTTCCTGCTGGCCTATAGAAGTGATGTCCACGAATCGACCTGCTATTCTAAATCAAAACGGCTACATGAGGGCTTTAAACAGGTAAATATTTTTATTTGTTTAAAGACAAGTAAAAATATTTGCATATAACAATTATTTTTAAATATTATACACTATATTTCGTTTCATTTCTAAAAAACTAATATTCTTTTATAACGATGAAAACAATGTTTTAGTTAGTTATTGATTATAGTTCGTAGAAAATAAAACAAAACCCTTCAAAAAATCGGAAAGATGAAGTAAAAAAATATAAGTCAAAGGGCACATTCCCTTCTAAATTGAAATCAATCATCTTACTGCAGTTTTTATACAATCCATTTGAAATATTTAATGAAGAATTCCCGGAACGTTACACAACATTATTTTTGAAAATAAACCATGAATCGTCGAGTTTTTTGATTGATTACTTAGGCTTTACCGCCCAAATGCGTTTAATAAATAATTCAAATCCCAGCCATCCTTCCGAGACAGCGGAAGAAAAACAATATTGAATGTCTTAGAAAAGTTAACATTTCAAGCGTATGT
This sequence comes from Amaurobius ferox, assembly GCA_951213105.1. NCBI lineage: Eukaryota > Metazoa > Arthropoda > Arachnida > Araneae > Amaurobiidae > Amaurobius > Amaurobius ferox. The sequence goes on from OX578134.1 coordinate 11,008,383, forward strand.
ATAAATAAAATTGTAGGTACTGGATTTACCATCAACCCCAAGCATTTATGTTTGTTTTTTAATACATCGCTGCAATGGTTTTTTTCTACCGCATCTTAAGATATAAACATTGTACATTCTAAAGAAAACATGTATTATGACAATAATGTTAAAAATCAGGGGAACAATAAGTTAAAGAAGATATATGCAGTTTCTTACATATTTTGCAATTTTGCTATATTTTATAATTTTGAAGTTAGTTGAAGGTTTGATGAATATGTTGGTCATGCACTGAGTGATTTCACATATATTACGCTGTTACCTTACACCTTTCTGGTAGGTCGGACGGTCTGGGTTTCAACAACAACAACAACAACATATATTACGCTATAGGGGGGGTTCCTTTTAGTCTTATATATATATATATATATATATATATATTCGGAGGATACCTTTATATATAGCCTATATTAATTTTAAATTTCTTTTAGTATTTGTTTAGATGGTTATGATAATATGTTGATAATATGGAGGATAATATGTTGGTCATGCACTGAGTGATTTCACATATATTACGCCATAGGGGGGTTCCTTTTAGTCTTATATATATATATATATATATATATATATATATCTATATATATATATATATATATATATTTGGAGGATACCTTTATATATAGCCTATATTAATTTTAAATTTCTTTTAGTATTTGTTAAGATGGTTATGATAATATGTTGATAATATGGAGGATAATATGTTGGTCATGCACTGAGTGATTTCACATATATTACGCCATAGGGGGGTTCCTTTTAGTCTTATATATATATATATCTATATATATATATATATATATATATATTCGGAGGATACCTTTATATATAGCCTATATTAATTTTAAATTTATTTTAGTATTTGTTTAGATGGTTATGATAATATGTTGATAATATGGAGGATAATATGTTGGTCATGCACTGAGTGATTTCACATATATTACGCCATAGGGGGGTTCCTTTTAGTCTTATATATATATATATATATATATATATATATATATATATTCGGAGGATACCTTTATATATAGCCTATATTAATTTTAAATTTCTTTTAGTATTTGTTTAGATGGTTATGATAATATATTGATAATATGGAGGATAATATGTTGGTCATGCACTGAGTGATTTCACATATATTACGCCATAGGGGGGTTCCTTTTAGTCTTATATATATATATATATATATATTCGGAGGATACCTTTATATATAGCCTATATTAATTTTAAATTTCTTTTAGTATTTGTTTAGATGGTTATGATAATATGTTGATAATATGGAGGATAATATGTTGGTCATGCACTGAGTGATTTCACATATATTACGCCATAGGGGGGTTCCTTTTAGTCTTATATACATATATATATATATATATATATATATATATATATATATATATATATATATATATATATATATATATATATATATATATATATATATATATATATTCGGAGGATACCTTTATATATAGCCTATATTAATTTTAAATTTCTTTTAGTATTTGTTTAGATGGTTATGATAATATGTTGATAATATGGAGGATAATATGTTGGTCATGCACTGAGTGATTTCACATATATTACGCCATAGGGGGGTTCCTTTTAGTCTTATATATATATATATATATATATATTCGGAGGATACCTTTATATATAGCCTATATTAATTTTAAATTTCGTTTAGTATTTGTTTAGATGGTTATGATAATATGTTAATAATATGGAGGATAATATGTTTGTCATGCACTGAGTGATTTCACATATATTACGCCATAGGGGGGTTCCTTTTAGTCTTATATATATATATATATATATATATATATATATATATATATATATATATATATATATATATATATATATATATATTTGGAGGATACCTTTATATATAGCCTATATTAATTTTAAATTTCTTTTAGTATTTGTTTAGATGGTTATGATAATATGTTGATAATATGGAGGATAATATGTTGGTCATGCACTGAGTGATTTCACATATATTACGCCATAGGGGGGTTCCTTTTAGTCTTATATATATATATATATATATATATATATATATATATATATATATATATATATATATATATATATATATATATTCGGAGGATACCTTTATATATAGCCTATATTAATTTTAAATTTCTTTTAGTATTTGTTTAGATGGTTATGATAATATGTTAATAATATGGAGGATAATATGTTGGTCATGCACTGAGTGATTTCACATATATTACGCCATAGGGGGGTTCCTTTTAGTCTTATATATATATATATATATATATATATATATATATATATATATATATATATATATATATATATTCGGAGGATACCTTTATATATAGCCTATATTAATTTTAAATTTCTTTTAGTATTTGTTTAGATGGTTATGATAATATGTTGATAATATGGAGGATAATATGTTGGTCATGCACTGAGTGATTTCACATATATTACGCCATAGGGGGGTTCCTTTTAGTCTTATATATATATATATATATATATATATATATTCGGAGGATACCTTTATATATAGCCAATATTAATTTTAAATTTCTTTTAGTATTTGTTTAGATGGTTATGATAATATGTTGATAATATGGAGGATAATATGTTGGTCATGCACTGAGTGATTTCACATATATTACGCCATAGGGGGGTTCCTTTTAGTCTTATATATATATATATATATATATATATTCGGAGGATACCTTTATATATAGCCTATATTAATTTTAAATTTCTTTTAGTATTTGTTTAGATGGTTATGATAATATGTTGATAATATGGAGGATAATATGTTGGTCATGCACTGAGTGATTTCACATATATTACGCCATAGGGGGGTTCCTTTTAGTCTTATATATATATATATATATATATATATATATATATATATATATATATATATATATATATATATATATTCGGAGGATACCTTTATATATAGCCTATATTAATTTTAAATTTCTTTTAGTATTTGTTTAGATGGTTATGATAATATGTTGATAATATGGAGGATAATATGTTGGTCATGCACTGAGTGATTTCACATATATTACGCCATAGGGGGGTTCCTTTTAGTCTTATATATATATATATATATATATATATATTCGGAGGATACCTTTATATATAGCCTATATTAATTTTAAATTTCTTTTAGTATTTGTTTAGATGGTTATGATAATATGTTGATAATATGGAGGATAATATGTTGGTCATGCACTGAGTGATTTCACATATATTACGCCATAGGGGGGTTCCTTTTAGTCTTATATATATATATATATATATATATATTCGGAGGATACCTTTATATATAGCCTATATTAATTTTAAATTTCTTTTAGTATTTGTTTAGATGGTTATGATAATATGTTAATAATATGGAGGATAATATGTTGGTCATGCACTGAGTGATTTCACATATATTACGCCATAGGGGGGTTCCTTTTAGTCTTATATATATATATATATATATATATATATATATATATATATATATATATATATATATATATATATATATATATTCGGAAGATACCTTTATATATAGCCTATATTAATTTTAAATTTCTTTTAGTACTTGTTTAGAAGCATTTTCCTTTCTGTGTCAGGTGTAGAACCCTCTACGGACACGAATCTTACATGCTTTTTCTCATGCAGCTGATCTGTCGTTATGTCTTGAAGCCATTAATAGTTTATATACTTTAAAATTGTAATTCAACTTTTAAAACAGCAACTTTATTGTACACTATCTATAGTTATAGCATTTAAATACACATAAAATTATAGTATATGTCGCCGATTCCCAATAATATAATTATTGGTAAAAGCCAAAATTATCCTTATTAAAAATGATACAAGTAAATATTCGTACTATTTTGTATTTTCATTGATTTACAGCTTTTAATCTCTTTGGCATATTACAGGTCGCTAATGCACTTAGTACACTACTTAAAATGTCATAAGTTTATTTTTTGTCGTATTCGACTTTCTCTGTTGGAACCATAAAATAATTTTAAATCGGTCGACTATGATAGAATTTCACTCCCGGGGATTACACTCCTCACATGGGGATTGGTCTATTGCTCATTATGGGCCTGTCAGCATTGAATAGCAACCTCTACAATGGCAGCAATATCACTTGCTATATAACACAATTTTGCGACACTCTATGTCATGAACACCGACCAATTACAATCTGCCATGTTTTAAATTCATATTCTTTAAAGACCGTGTTATCGAGAGCACAATAAGCACCAAATATACCCATGAATGCTGTCATTTGCGGTGTCCCAAAATGTGAAACCAACAATATTTTCAAGACAAATTCCCATGAGCTACTATTTTGCTAAACTCTTTGAAAAGGCAAATTAATATCTATACTGATATTGGAAGTACCAGCAGTTCCATACCGACAAGCTCATTGTAAACGAATTTATGGATGCCTGTATCTGATATGGGAGTTTGAAACAATTCTTAACACACCATCTATAAGGAAGTTCTGCAAGTATCATCTTTGGAGTGTGGTACGAAACCTACTCTGAAGAGAAACCATATCAGCACATAAAATTTGCGATCACATTTATTTATAAATTTTATTGAACACATTTCCTCTTTCTTTGATATTGGATTAATTCTTATAATTCATGCAATTAATACTTTAATTGAATGAATTGAGTATTAATTGAATTCAATTAATAATTTAATTAATTCCCATAGCACACATATCCATTAACCTTTTGCTTACAGGTAGGACAGCGTCAATCCTAGACGAAGAACCTCCAAAAAGACAGATATTTGACATACCCTATCCCAAACAGTTCCACGAACGGACAGACAGACAAAATGAAAGAATTAGCAAATTCATAAACAGCTTTCAACTATGTTGTACAGTGCTAAAAATAGATTCTGGTATGAGAAAGTGGAGTTGAGCCACACTCCAATTTATTAATTTTTTACAACATATTTGAAAAGTGTTTATGACTTTGTTCATTCCGCCTGTCTGGCTGTCCGTTCGCGCGATAACTTCCGTAAAAATGACTTCATCAAAATGAAATTTTAGTATGCTGTTGAGTCGGGATGTGGGACCTATTGGAATGTAAATGAATAATACCACCCAATTAATTTTGGATTCAATCCGGGTTGAAAAAAATGCAATATATTGAACCCTATGGGACCTAATTTTTCAAACATTTTTTCAGCGAAAATAAAATTCACAAATTGCTTCGAAAATTTTAGAAAATATACAAATTATTCCATAAATTATATAAAAACTTTCACTAATATATGTGTAATGCCTTAAATGTAAAGTAATAAATATTTGGAAGGATTAAAATGATAGAACAGGGATTGCGGGCGGATTATCCCCACGCTAAGCAGGTGGGCGATAGTATACAGGTGGCCCCATATCTTACATACCACGCTAAGCCGTTTGGCGGCAACCGAGACGGCGACCCCATGTCTACGGATTAGCCCTCAGCTCTACATTCCAGCACGTACACCGCCGACCAAAAAAGGGATATAAGTGAGAGTTGCTAAAAGTTGAAAGAGAATTGGTCAAGGCAGGCTGTTGGAGTTGGACTAGAAAAGAGTAAGCGGCTGTAGCAGTGTTACGAGTTGTGTGTGCGTCTATGATATAGGAATTCGAAGGAGAGCTCATGTTCATCTGGTATTGCAAGTGTAAAGTGTGACAAAGCATCGGTGTTACCCAAGTTATATGAAAGAAGATCAGGTACCGTACAATTAACTATATGAGGATAACCTTTTTGTCTAAATTTGTGTTTTTAAGGAAAAGCTAATTAATGCATCCCACCACGTGCTCCAACCAAATATCAATTCATCTGGCATTACACCCCCCGAACTACCCTTGAGATGTATTCCACTATTGTGATACTATTTTAATTTGTAAACTAAAGAGTGTAAATTAAGTATGTGATAAATAAATGTTTGTTCCTTTACTATTAACCTTATTTTTTAGTTTGTTAACTTAGTATCCCGTTAAGCACAAAAATGGGTGGGTTTTGCGGCCACCAACGCAATGTACACAGCAGTAAATTTTAGAAAATATTAAATGTATAATTAATATACAAATTAATGATTAATTTAATGATTTATTATTTTTGACAATTATAATTTTAATAAACAAAAATAATCAATCGGCACAATATGTTCGGTTGTTTTTTAAATAAAAAGTAAAACAATAATTACACCCATATCATATGAAGAGATCACGTGACCCACTCCAACATAAAATATGGTATCCATCATTTTTTCCAGTGCGGAAATCGTGAATTGTAAAGTTCTTTTAAATTCATATTTAATGTTGCATCCATTCTAAAACCGTTTTGTTTTTGCGTATTTTCTGCGCCAACGCAATTACAAAATTTTTGAGTTTAAATGATCATCAAACTTTGATTATTTCTGCAACGAAGCCTAATTTTAATGGATGTAGAATGCAAACAGGATGGGTTGTATAAGAATTGCCGATTTCTTTTCGCGCTAAATTATTTAACTCCGGAGTCTGGGATAAAAGTGTATCAATGAAATATTCCCTACTTTTACATAGAGAGCTAGACGATTTTATAGCATTGCCTTTGTTGATGAAATTTCTAAGTAAAATAAATTATTGTACTGAGATAATTTTAAAAATATCACTGTTAAATGCATCGCATTTTAGAAATGTTTAAAAAATTTTCATTTCAGTGGGAAAGTGTTTCATAATCAATGAGTTATGCATGGTTGATCTTTCTTGTTATTTTATAAGACTTTCTTTTGGAAATAAAAATTATCTGAAATATTAAATCACATTCTGACCACAAATACGCACTAAAATTATTAGAATTGAAAAAAAATGAAACACATAGATTTCTAAGAAGCACTCGCTCTAAATCAAGCTTTAAACAAAAGCTAAAATAATTATTCAATATTAATGAAGTAATTCACAACAAAATATTCATAAAATATGTTGAAACCCATTATGAACTCAATCAATATTTTTAAAATCGATGCCAGCATATGCATTGAAAATAAAATTTGCATACACACTTCGAAACGTAACTCAAAAACACCATAAAAATAAAGTTGCGTGGAACCTCTAATAAGATTATACTATCAAGTTCCTTAAAATCAAATACAACAGAAAAATATCGTTCCTTAATCCCCTATCTTTAATAGCAATTCAGCTTAAAAGCTTTTAAAAATTGCTATCTGTTTATATCTGTTATGAACAGAAAAAGATCTGCCAGTGCATAACTTTTCTCATGCTCTATGAAAATATATAACTAGTTCTGCATATATCTTTCAGAGATCAAAAGTAAGCAATTTTCTATAAATATAGATATAATTAAAGATATAATTAAAATACAGAACATTCAATAAAAGTATTTTAGAATCCTTTTAATGCTGAAAAATTGTAGGATATCACTGTTTTTTTACAAATATCTTTACATTGTAATAATACAGTTATTGGAATGAAATTTGCAAAAGTTATTAACTTTAATAACTGCAAATTTACCCAAATTACCTTCAACGTCGGCCCAAAATGAAATCTTCAGTAAGAAAATATTTAAAAGATCCAAACAAAAACTTACCTTGAAATTCATGAAAAAGTTCTTGTAAACATAAATAAATATTCATCGGGAAAGATGGTTTCGACTGACGAAATGAATGGATTTACTGAACATGTGCTGATAGCATCATCTCATTGGCTAGTGAGTTACGCCAAGTATATAATTTAATACTTAGTATAATTTTATAAGTGTATAATTTTAATAGTTTTCTATGTAGTTCAGAATCCAAATTCTTGCATGCACGAATTTATGGGACTTTCGAGTTTATGGAGAGTTTTAATATTACCATTTTATGGTGCAAATTCCAAAAACTCTATGGACTGCACCATATTTTAGTGAACATTTGATCGGAAATTTTTGACTGTATACCTTTAGATCAGAAAGTGTTTATTATATTTATCACTATCCCCATAATGCATGCGAAATTCCTAACTATTATTCCTAGTTATTACTTTTTGATTTTATGTAATTTTTTGATAAATTTATTATAAAAACGGGCAACGTCTGGAGAACAGTTCATGCCCTTTATTCCTATCCATATAATGCATAGCAATCCCTATAATGCATGGGCAGTATTGGGCCGGGGTCGAAAGTTCGAATTGAAGTTTTTGACAGACGATCACGTTTCAAGCATCCCTGAACTCGAATCGAACGTTTTTGAGGTAATGTGTGTGTGTGTGTGTGTGACACTATAGATACGATATCTCAAGAACGAATGAAGCGTTTCAAATAGAATTTAGTACAGTTATTAATTAGAAATATTGGAAGCTTATTTATTTTAAACATAATCACATGTTTAAAAGCCGCCCAAATTTTTGAATGAAATTTTCAAATTATTATTAAAAATTGGAACCTTTAATAACATTACGTAAACGATCCTTTCTTATGTAATTTTTATTAGCAGATGAATGACAAATACTTCAGAAGGCTAGCATGAACTGTTTACAGACGTTGCCCGTTTTTCTAACAAATTTATCAAAAATATTACATAAAATCAAAAAGTAATAACTATCATGAAATATGTTTACTTTTATGTCTTATTATGTGGCAAAATTATCAACATAAATCACGTGGATCTACTTGGTTCACTTTCATGAGGAAATATGCTTGTGTAATAGTTTTGTATCTCTACAAGCAACACTTCGTCAGTAGTCACTTATATATAAGAGCTCTTCTTTTCATCTGTGTGTGACGCTTGGCGATAAATGTGGGAACTTAGTTACTAATTTTGTGAAGCAAATGAAAAAATAAGTTTGCTGAGTGGTATATTTATTTTCTTTTATGTTTTCAATGATATTTATATACTAATTGAAATGGAGTTTTTCCGTGTAATTTGGTGCAATTACTGCAATCCGTGAATATTGGAAGAATGTTGAATTTAAACTCATTCAAATATACGGAATATCCCTAAATTTTTAAATTAAAAAATTAGGACACATAATAAACACAAAAACACATAAATAAACACAAAACACATACACAAATACACTAACACAAACGAGTATCACCTCAAAGACGCTCAATTTGAGTTCGGGGATACTTAAAACGTGCTATGAAAACTGTAAATTCGAATTTTCAACTCAATCACAATACTTCCTCTGTAAGCTATACCATGTATGTAGAGAAAGTGATAATTATTTATTTTCTTAGGGAAAATTAAACGTAGGATTTTATGGTACAAAAATTCAATCATTAACTGAAGCAACTTTATCAGCAGAATCTCGTACCATTCTTTTAGCCGCGGTATTGAGAAAATGTCTCCAAATCGGTTACAGATAATGGAAGCATTTTATTCCATTTATCGAAAGAAGATAACTCTGTTGTTATATAAGCGAATCGGATGGAATGTATCTGCGTAGAAAAATATTCTTGAGACAGCTGGATATTTGAATTTTTATGTTCCCTACATATATAGTATAATGTATAGGGAAATTGTTGGCACAGGGTCAAAAATTCGAATTCGAGTTTTTGACGGAAGAGCACTTTCAAGCATCCCTGAAATCCAATCAAACGTTTTTGAAGTGATGTATGTGTGTGCATGCGTGTGTATGTATCCGTGTATGAGTATGTATGCGTGTGTGTGTGTGTGTTAGTGTATGTGTCCGTGAGTCTGTATATGCGGTATCTCACGAAGGGAAGGAGGTTTTCGAAAACAATTTGATACGATCCATGAATACTGGAACCGTATTCATTTTAAACAAAGGTTCGGGTGACCTCCAACTTTTTGAATGCATTTTTGAATAAAATCATAATCAAAGCATTCAATAATGTTAAATAAATAAGAATTATGTTCATACTTTTGAATTCAAAAACGAATGACACAAACTTTAGAAAATTAACTTGGACCGTTATCGACATACGTTACGTTTTTCAAATAAATGCATTTAAATAAATAAATAAAAATGGACGGCAGTATCATCAAACATGTAACAGTAAACGGTAGGCCAAAGATTTTGCGAAACTGGCGGCTAATTTGGCGAAATATCGCCAGCTTGACGACTTTTCAATAGGGACCAATTTTCCCAAAATGTTTTCAAATTGGGAAAAATTACGCTAATTTGATGACATTATAACTAATGTATTTTAATATAATGGAGTACATTGCTTAGAAGATTCTACTGACATTACCAATTGTCAAATTAGAGTTGCGCGAAATATAAATTAATTGTGTGCTTCGAAATATTGTTGCATGTTGTAATCTGAAAAAATCACAAAATCTACAATTCACGTTAAAAACGTTGTGCCGTGGATCTTATACATAATGTTTTCGCTGTGAAAGATGTAAGCTCATTGCATTATATAGAGAAGGTCATGTTTTACCACCACATCTGACTTTTTTATACGGATAGCATTTTGAGTGATCGTACATGTCAATTTACGTCTTATAAAGACAGCAAAATTTAATACAATAAAAATGAATTTTCAGATATTTATTCTTGTTTCGAGTGGTCTGAATCGCCATTTTACTGTCATCTGCAGAGCACAAAATTCTGGTTGCGAACACTGGCCATTCAAAGACCTTTCCTTTCAAATTTATTGGGGCTCTTAAAGGGATTCCTAAGAACCCTGTATACTACCACTGATAAGCCAAATGCATTGAAGGTATTAGCATGACAAGCATGCTGTCAACATGAAAAAATAATTTTCAAAGAATCTTTACGAAACATTTTAAATGAATAAAAATACAAAAGCGATTAATATATTTATTTTTATTATTATTATTTGAGAGAGATAAGAATATAACTAAACTCTGTGGAGCATGACAGTCGAGTGGAGACTCACATTACATACACACACACATATATATATATATATATATATATATATATTTAATTGGAACTAACTACAAATTATTTTATTAATGGATATTTTCAACGAAAGTTATTATCATCAGCATTTTGAACGAATTGTTTGATACTGATATTCAATAAACGCAAAAGCACAAACCTAAACAGAACGATTTAACTTACTTCTATAACCATTATTTTGACAATTAATATGCTAACCAGCTGATACTTTTATTCCCCATATACTAGTGATGCGTGTGTGTGTTTTGATAATAGTGTATGTGTGTGTGCGTGGATGCTAGTGTTTGTGTGTGTGTATGTGAGGGTGTGTGTATGTGTGATGGTGTGTGTGTGAGGATGTGTGTATGTGTGATGGTATGTGTGTGTGAGGGTGTGTGTATGTGTGAGGGTGTGTGTATGTGTGAGGGTGTGTGTGTGTGTGAGAGAGTGTGTATATGTGTGATGGTATGTGTGAGGGTGTGTGTGAGGATGTGTGTATGTGTGATTGTGTGTGTGTTTGAGGGTGCGTGTATGTGTGATGGTGTGTGTGTGTGTGATGGTGTGTGTGAGGGGGTGTGTATGTGTGAGGGTGTGTGTATGTTTGTGGCCGTGAGCTTGTGGAAGCAACATGTTACGAACGAATGAAGAGTTTTAAAATTAATTTGGTACGGTTATTACAATCAGTGAATACTGCAACACCATTGATTTTAAACGTTATCGAATGTTTGGAAGCAAAAGTCAAATTTTCAAATAAATTTTTGAAAAACTCATTAAAAATGCAGGATCGCCCATAATGATAAATGAATAATCATTTCAGACGTAATTTTAATGTCATCCAATATTTTTGGGATGATAATTCAATGCACAAAGAAACATCATGTTGTGGATTTTGTAAATCATAATTTCGCTGTGAAATAAGTAAAGTCATTGCATTATGTAGGGATAGTCTTGTGCAACTCACGTCAGATATTTTACATATCTATTTCAACAGTCGAAAATTAATGGAATTTAGCGACCTTCGAAGATTGTTTTTCCATAAAACTCGCATAAAAGTATGCATTAGCTATTTAAAAGTTCTAAATTATTTTCAGGATTTCACATTCTTCACAATCAATTTCAACGCGAGTCATACAAATAACAAATTATTACAGACGTGTTTTAGTTGAAAAATTTCACCCGGCAAATGAAAAGAGAAAATTAATTTTAAAACTCATTTCCTCTTGTCATTCTAGATAGGTAATGCGTGAATACTGGAAACCTCTAACAATTTATCAAAACTATCTAAGCATTTAAAAAGATTTATCTATTTGTGTCTTTGTTTCTAATGTATTATTCGTAATACACGTTCTTACTATTTGCTAGGTTTTACATGTTTCCTTTTCAAAAAGTCATCAAAATTTTTGTTTCCATGCATCGAATTCGATGTTTTTTGTATTATTTTATTTTCTTTTATTTTTCATTGTATTTTAAGCTGAGTATGGAGTTCCACTCGTCACCGTTATACGTAGCAAACGCTCTTAACAAAGTATTTCAACTCGCCATGCATTGCACTATAGCTAAGTGGGTTTGACGAGGTTGACTCTTCATTCACCTTTAAAGCAGATACTCCTGTGTGTTTGACCGAAATAACACGTCATATAAGTTTTTATGAGGCATTAATTGTATTTACAATCTTTTACACTAGATGGCAGTAGTAGTACTATAAACTAAATTTTATCACTGGCAGTATTTCTTAAACGCGCGTAAAATAAACACAGTTTTGTTGGGATGTAACTTTCAAAACAAAAGCGGCCTCAAATGCTTTCAATCTTATTTTAGCAAAGCGTAAGTTATCTCACACCCTGCAAAAAGAGCCAACTAGGTGATGTGTTGTATGTTATGCATCCAATAAAACTGACAAGAAACTTAGGAAAGAAACCAGGACATGGTGTCCAGACTGTGAAGTTGCTCTCTGTTAAATTCTATGTTTTCAAATTTATCACACCAAGAGGAACTATTAAAAATTGGAATAGTATGTTTTTTATTCACTTATCTGTTATTATACATGTTTATTTACTTATCTGTTATTATACATGTTTATTTACGTATCTGTTATTATACATGTGTATTTACTTAATACTTATTTCAGCAATACACCTTCTCATTCAACGCGCAATCAATGGGAAAAAGGGTACGGGAGAAAAAAAAAACTCCCCACTTCAGTGCGCGTTAAGGGAATTAAATGACACGATTAAAGGTTTAAAAAATATATTCATTGAGCAAGTGAACTTTTTGTGTTCCTATGAGATGCCGCCATTGCGCTGTTGCAGGAAGGATGAGAAATATTCTTTCACTTTCTTCATCGCCCACGTGAGTCGCAATATAATTCATCTAAAGCACGTTCCATGATGGTCTCATGACAACTCTATCATTTCAACTTTCAGCGCGCACGACTCACCTGCAACTCAGCAAGTTCTTCCAATAACGACAAACGAACTAACGCTAATAAGGCAGATGAATTCTACAACGTGTTAAAACTCATGTGAACAACACATTATAATTCTATAACATTATTCAATGTGAATATATAAGAATGGACTGAGAATCAGGTAAAATCATTGGTTAGATGGCAATGGCCTCAAGCAGTTGGCATGTCTACATCAAGCAGGGGAATGGCATTAGGACGTGTAGGAAAAACCCCAACTGCTGCTCAGTTTTTCGGGCGGAACTCATAGCCATTGAGGAGGCTTTGAGTTATTGTATCAAAGAGGGAGTCAATACAGACATCTGGATTCAGAGTGATAACCGTAGTTCTATTCAGCACCTGGCTGAATGGTGGAGACATGGCGACGGAACGACAGTGAGTATTTTTCAGCAACTGGGTTTCTTGTGTGCCCATAATAGGATATTTTTCCAATGGGCGCCATCTCACGTAGACATTTACGGTAATGAGGTTGCGGATGGTCTGGCCAGGGAGGGCAGCCTTAGTAGTTCTATTGGCGGTGGCTGTCTTTCTTTCTCGGAACTTGCCTCACGAGTCAAACTTGAAGTTATCTCCACTTGGAGAAAGACCCCTGTGCATGAGTGGTATGATTTTTGCCGTCCTGGTGCTGCTTTGATTGGGACAGACAGCAGGGGAGAACAGACGGCTCTGGCCAGACTCCGCAGTGGCCATCTTCGTGCTCTTCGGCATGTGTTGGGTTCTAAGGTTTATCCCCTTTTCCCGAAGTGCAATTTGGCTCAGGCTTTTCCTGCCCATGCCTTGATATGTCTTGGATGCCAGAGGAGTCAGCTGTACTCCAGTCCTGCAGGAGTTCTTCATCTTTTGAAGATTCACGGGTTCATGGACTTGATCTGATGTTGCTGTCGGTCAAGTGGGATAAGAAACAACAACAAACAACAACACATGGTATTGCGAAATGTGCTTGTAGGCCAACTAGAGTTGCTCCTCCCTGGCCGCTGCGTGACCTCCAGCGAAGGGAGTCGAAAACCCAGGCCAACCGACTCGTCCGAAGACATGGAGCAGCAAAATGGCTGGCCGGGCCAGCGAAGGGAGTGTAGCTTTTGAAGGCCTCATCGCCAAACTATTCAAAATAAACAGATTTGGGAGAAGTTGTGCATATTATAATAGGATTATTGGCCACCGCCGAGATCGGTTTGAAAGAAGACTGAGTGTACACGAGGACGCCAAGAACAATAATGCGAACTGTGACTATTAACATACATAACAGACCTATATACTGCTGAAAGATGCAACTTAGCATCAGAAGTATTTGTGGTAAAGTCTCAAATTTGTTTGATAAGGTATTGAATGAGTAATTAAAAACCTATAACAATTTCCAACACAGTTTTAATTTAAAATTTTTCCAGATTATAAAGCAATACTTGTATTAAAGTTGTAAAATTTAAATATAAGTAAAAATAGGTTAAAGTGCATTATGTGTAATTAATAACTTTTCTACTAATAAAATTATTCTGCTATTTAGCGGAAATATCCATGTATTTCATATATGCCAGTCAATATATAGGAGCTAACACAACCGAATACTTTATGGTACTAAATATAATTTCGGTAAGTTAAATTACTAAAACAATTTTTTTACATGTATTCACACCCTGGATGATTGATATTCCACTTTCACAGATGGTGTGGAAACCCCAGGCCGTCCGACTCATCTAGAGGACTTGAGCAACTATTTGGACGACCGGTTCACAGATGGTGTGTAAAAGTTAAAAGCCAACATTTTTACACACCATCTGTGAACCGGTCGTCCAAATAGTTGCTCAAGTCCTCTGGATGAGTCGGACGGCCTGGGGTTTCCACACCATCTGTGAAAGTGGAATATCAATCATCCAGGGTGTGAATACATGTAATGTGAATACATGTGAATACATGTTGGACGACCGGGTCACAGATGGTGTGTAAAAGTTAAAAGCCAATACCATATTATGTAAATTCCCATTTGATTTAATGTTTATTGTTCTGTACTATATCTTAAATCGATTGTATAATATCTTACATCTTTTGTACTATATCTTAAATCGATTTAATTTTCCTTCAAAGTGGCTATATTCTTCAGCAGAACAATAAGGTTGCATTTTATAGGAATTATAGGACATATGCTGTAAACGCAAGTAAGCGAGCATGGACATTTTCTAGCGCATGCGTAATTCACTATTTCACTAAAATAACCCCATAATACAGCACATGTGTAGTAAATGTCAATTAAATCAGAGCTGATGTAGAACTTACAAGATTAGTGTTGTAATTTTTAACAGTCGAACAGGTTTTCGAAAAAACCCATTTTAAAACATGTAAAATATGTTTAATAAATTAATTACATTCTTCATTGATCCGTTCTCTCTCTCCTCTTGTGAATTAAGTGATTCTCATTGGTTAACAATTGAAATATTTGTACCAAATTCAGGTCTTATAATAAATGTGTTCATCAGATAAACTACTCAAAGACTCGCAGACAGACGGAAACTGTTGTAAAAGAGGTTGATAAGCAATCACTGTATCTTAAAACGGAGAAACCTTCGATGACTTACCATGTCACAACAATTTCCATATACAGTGTACTATATACTATGTCGTAGAAGTAAAAATTCAAATAATCAGCTGTTTCAAGAATATTTTTTCAATAGGATTCCAGTATTCATGAATCATACCAAATTGTTTAAAAAGTGTTCATTCGTTCGATACCTAGTGTACAGACTCACAGACACATACACATGCATACACACACACACATACATACACAGAGACGTAGCTTTAAAACCGTTTGTTTGGATGCCAGGGTTGCTTGAAAGTCCTCTTCCGTCAAAAACTCGAATTCGAATTTCTTACCATGTCACAACAATTTCCCTATACAGTGTACTATATACTATGTAGTGGAAGTAAAAATTCAAATATGCAGCTGTTTTAATAATAATTTTTTCAATAGGATTCCAGTATTCATGAATCATACCAAATTGTTTACAAAAGTGTTCATTCGTTCGATACCTCATGTACAGACTCACTGAGACATACACATGCATACACACACACATACATACACAGATACGTCGCTTTAAAGCCGTTTGTTTGGATACCAGGGTTGCTTGAAAGTCCTCTTCCGTCAAAAACTCGAATTCGAATTTCTTACCATGTCACAACAATTTCCCTATACAGTGTACTATATACTATGTAGTAGAAGTAAAAATTCAAATATGCAGCTGTTTTAATAATAATTTTTCGATAGGATTCCAGTATTCATGAATAATACCAAATTGTTTACAAAAGTGTTCATTCGTTCGATACCTCATGTACAGACTCACAGGCACATACACTTGCATACACACACACACATACACAGAGACGTAGCTTTAAAACCGTTTGTTTGGATGCCAGAGTTGCTTGAAAGTCCTCTTCCGTCAAAAACTCGAATTCGAATTTCTTACCATGTCACAACAATTTCCCTATACAGTGTACTATATACTATGTAGTAGAAGTAAAAATTCAAAAATGCAGCTGTTTCAAGAATATTTTTTTCGCAGAATTTGCAACATTCACTCTGATTCGTTTATATAACAACAAAGTTATCTTCGTTCGATAAATGGAATAAAATGCTTCCATTATCTGTAATCAATTTGGGGACATTTCTCAATACCACGGCTAAAAGAATGGTAGGAAATTCCTCGAGTGCTGATAAAGTTACTTCGGTTAATAAGTTTATCTTTGTACCATAAAATACTACGTTTATTTTCCTTAAAAAAATAAATAATTACTACTTTCCCTATATACATGGGTATAGGTTATAGAGGAAGTATTATGATTGAGTCGAAAATTCAAATTTGAGTTTCCGTATATTTCAGTTTTGTAAGTTTTAGGTATCCCCGAACTCAAATCGATCGTCTTTGAGATGATGTGCGTTTGTGTTTGTGTATTTCTGTGTGTGTTTTGTGTATGTGCACATTTTTCTGTGTGTGTGTGTATATTTTTGTGTGTGCGCGCTTGTGTGTGTATGTTACTGTATGCTTTTAGGTTAGTGTGTGTATGTACGCGTTTGTGTGACGGTGTGTTTGTATTTTTGTGTATGTACGCGTTTGTGTATGACTGTGTGTTTGAATGTTTGTGTGTATGTTTGTTAATACGTGTCCTTGACCTTCTTGATGAGATATCTCAGGAACGAATACAGCGTTTCGAAAATATTGGTTTATTATAATCGGGGAATATTTGGAACACTATAAAATTTAAATTCAATCGAATGTTCGGAAGCCTCCCTCCAATTTGCAATTGAATTCCTGAAAAAAAATTCTATGAAAATTCAGGACCTACGATAATGATAGATAATTAATTTTTTTTTACGCAATTTTCCATTAGAAAATTAAGGACATACATTTTTAACTCTATCATGAACAATTTTCGAGATATATCATATTTTCCGAAAAATTCAACATTATTACATAAAATTAAAAACAATGTAGTATCATCAAATACGTTTGCGATGTGTGAGCAATGTAATTCAACAATTTTATTGACATTATTATCTTGAATCAATCTATTCACGAAAGAAGATACATATTGTGATACATTTGGTTTTGGATTTTGACCCCAAAGAATTCATCAATAGTCTTTTATTTCATGAAATGTTAATTAAGCCATTTTATAAAGACTTTGCACCCTTGAATAAATAAGGTAGTCTTTTGCGCTAAAGCTCAATTTTTATGTTAATATAATTTAAAAAACTTTTTGCCAGAGTAAGTAAAGATATTGCATTATGTTCTGAAAATAATGTACTAACCACCTCATATGTTTTGTATTGTGATACAGGACAAATAGTATTATATTCATGAATATAAAGTTTATTTAGTTCAATTTCCACTATAGAATGAAACTTCAATAGAGCAGGAATTATTGAGGCAAAGCTCCATGGTGAGAAACAAAGTGGAAATAAGTTATTTTCAACCATTGCATGTTGTTGTTGAAACCCAGACCGTCCTATCTACCAGAAATGTGTGAGGTAACTGTTTGGATGGCCGGGAAGCAACCATTGCATGTATAATAATAAAATATAATGTCTTTATATGTGTATGTTTATGTGTACGTTTGTATCCGACGTAGTGGGGAAACTAAGTGACGCCAGACCACGAAATTCGATACAGAGGTACCTGGGTCATGAGATAAAATATCAATGCAATATTGAAAATGTGATGTAATTTCAAATAAATATCCATTCCACGTGTTATTTTGTGCAATATAGAACAAATATAAAAACCACAAAAAAGAAAAATAGAAGTTAACCTAAACTAGCTCGAAATATAAGTTAATTGGGTATTTCAAGTAGTTTTGCATGTTGTCACCGCGAAAAGCACCAGAAGTACAATTCAAAGTTAACAGCAATATGCCCTGAGTATTATGTATAATTTCTTTTTACTACGAAAGAAGTAAATTCATTGCATTATATAAGTAAAGTCGTATACTGCCTACATCAGAGTTTTTATATTTTGATTTATAAAGTATGCATCTAATTTTTGTTTTATATTTTCGTACGAGCAGCAAGCGAGTCACGACTTTTTACACGTCCTCGTTTCCCGTGACTCTGTTGGCTTTCATACTACTGTTTTTCGTAAACCCACGTTCTCTAATTCTTGCATTCCTGCTAACACTTCTCACCCCATTTCTTCTAAAAAAACATATTTTATTATTTATTTTAATCGTGCTTATAACGTTTGTTCATCTATCTCGGTTTTAGTTACTGAAATCGACTTTTGTTTTAACCTTGGTTATAAGGCCCCTTACTCTTTCGATTTCATTTACAAAATATTTTCGACTATTCGCTATAAGTTCATTTATCCTAGTACTAATTTTACTCCTTTTCTGACATTTTGCAGTATAAATCTAGTCTTCTTTTTCTTCCGGCGATTTTTCGTCCTCTGATTCAAATGTGGCATACATTAAGTTTAAGCCCGCCATTGTACCATTTCTGTGTTATTTAATCGTATTCGTTTTGATAAATTTAAGGATAAAAATAACTTCATGTGTCATACTGGGGTGTAATTGTCCCCCTATTACCTCCCCAAAATAATTATAAGTTCTACTTTTGTAGTATTAAGTGTACTGTCGGTATTCGATAAATCTGACCGTGCTCGCGATGTTGAAAATAGTAAACTGCCCACGGCTCTTGCCCATTTTGTTATTAACGATAACTTTCACTCTATGTTGGATAAGACTTTTATCTTAATGAGCTGCTATAACCCCCTTAATATTTTAGTTTATGAATACCTTTTCATTTATATTTACCGTGATTCTATTTGCAATTATGATCCTGTTCAGACCCTCAGTTATGCTTGGCGTTTCGTTTTCGACTCACTGTGTATTAAACCATTGTATGATTTTCTGGATATTTAGTACCTTTATTCCTTTGCATCTGACGACATATATGTTGGTTACACTGTACTTTTTATCTTTTATCATTTATGTATTTTATAATGAAATTAATGATTTTTAAATATATCGATGTTTTAAAAATGATTAATATGCAAATTTTATCTCGCTGTTGTGGACTGTGTCTTACAACTCATGTTCGCCATTTATTTTTACTTTTCTTATATACATAATGTATAAGGAAAGTATTGTGACGGGGTCGAAAATTCGAATTCGTGTTTTCGACGGGAGATCACGTTTCAAGCATCCCTGATCACGAATCAAACATTTTTGAGGTGATGTCTGTGTGTGTGTGAAAGTATGTGTGTGTGTGTGTGTTAGTGAGACTGTGGAGACGATATCTCACGAACAAATAGAGCGAATTGAATGGAATTTGGTACAAAAATCACAATCCATGAATACTGGAAGCTTATTATTTTTAAACATAGTCGAATGTTCAGAACCCTCTTAAATTTTGAAATTTTGAAAATATCATCAAAAAATCAAGACCTTTAATAAGGTTACGCAAATAGACATTTCTCATGTAATTTTTCCTTACAAAACGATTGACATAAACTTTAGAACGCTAGCATGAACCGTTCTTGAGATATTGCGCGTTTTTTAAATAAATGTATAAAAAAAATCCCATAAATTAAAAAAAAATCTATTAATTGTTGAGAAACTTGTTTACTTTTCATATGTAATATCATACGATAAATTTGGTGACATCATTCTCGTGGATCCAGCTCATTCCATTCATGAGAAAAGGTACTTTGAGAAATACTTTTGTATTTGAGCGCCAATAGTTATTTATCTGCTATATGAATAACTTATTTCTCCGTCCATAACACTTGGCGAGATTTTGGCGCCGAATTTGGCGGAATGTCGCCAACTTGACGATTTTTTTAAATGTTGTCAAATTAACGAAGATCAAGCCAAATGGATAAAAATGACACAAAATCAATGAAAATGATGACGAAAATTCAATATCTTGGAAAGAATATAAATATCTACTATAAGGAAAACCTATTTTTTATTGTAAAAGTAGTAAATTCATTGCATTATATAAGGAAAGTCATGTGTTGTCCATATCAGATTTTTTACTTTGCCACTGATGAAGGGGCATAATAATGTACAAAAGCGCTCTGGTTATATAATTTTTATGTATACGTCATGTATGAAGATTTTATTAAAGACATTTTATAGCCCACTTCGACTGTATTTTAAAAGTTTTAATGATTCGACGTGCAATTTTATCGTATTTATAATATTATGAAAGAAAGTATAATAATTTCAATCAGAAAATTAGCCGATTTATTGATGTTAATTTAGTAATATTTTTTTTAATATGTGTATATAATTGATAATAACTTAAAATGTATTAAGTGTTTCCCATTATTGAAAGAACAATTTATAATTTATAATCCATAATTATAAATATACATCTGGCTGCAAAATTGTAGATATACAATATTAACCAATTTAAAGTTAATTCTATCTTATAGGAATTCTGTACTGCCTTGGAAAAATAACAACTTATATTATCGAAGATTGTAACATCTGCGGATTCGTTTATCAGACTAAATTACTCTCTGCGGATAAACCCAATAAAATGCTTCCATTATCTGTAATCGATTGGGAGACATTTTACAAATCCGCGGATAGAGGAATGTTGGTAAAGATTATTCGCAGACAAGCTAAAGTTGTTCAAGTTAGGAAATATAAATCTTAGTAAATAGTACTACATTGCTCATTGCTGTGTTGAAAAATTAATAAAAGTTATATGTACTATTGTATGAAGGGATTTAAATTATACGATTTTATGAATATTATCTAGTACTTTGTTTAAATGCTACAATTTTTCAAATATGGATATCGTGACTCATTATAGAATAATTTTTTACCAAATAACTGGTTTTCAATTAATAGAACATTCGGTTTGTAGAGTACGAGTATAGAGTAGATACTTTAGAATCAGATATTCGGCTTTTATTTGACAATGATATTTATGGGAAATCGTACTATGGTAAACATTTTTTAGCGAAATTTTTCTAAATTTTCTATTTCTTCAATAGAACCACGAAAAGTCAGGTTTGGTTGCGATAAAAATTGGGTAACCGCAACAAGTATTTCAAAAACTTAGCGCCAGTGCATTTTTCTTGATGTTGATTTATTAATTGCTGCTTAACATGGCGAATAATTAGCGGACAATCTTCTTTGTATTTGAACACATTAAAAAACATGGTAGCTAGATGACCTGTTGTGAATATTCCACTATTTATCAAAACATGAGAATTTGAAAAGTAATTTTGAAACACATGGTACTAAAAATAAAATATCTCGTTTAATAGAGGCGAGTACATTAACCATGGTGGAAAATTTCTTTTTGAATTAGGAAGTTTTCTTCGACAATGCACTTTTGTAAAACGTTGGCCATTTGCGTTTCAAAGAAATTCTCTAGTTGCTCCTCCGTTTTGCTGGTGCTCGAGATTGAGATTTTGTGTTTTTTTTAGTTCCCCCTTTCATGAGTTTTCGTCCTCTGATTCAATTTTGTCGCTATATTAAATTTAAACATGCCCGTTTTACCTTTAGCCATTTGTTTACTCGTATTCATGCCTATAAATTTCAAAATTAAAATAACATCTCAATCAGGCTGGTATGTATGTCCTATTTTACTCCCTAAAAATAATTATACATTTTACATTGGCAGCACTAAACGTACAGTTGGCATTAGATTATCTAAACACGCGCGGGATATTAAATATAAAAGATTGGACACTACTATTACCCAAATTTTTATTAATGATAAATTAACTACGATTTTTTATAAAACTTATTGTTAACTAATTGTTATTAATCTTCTTAATATTTTGCTTTCCGAATCCATTTTTATTTATATTTATCGTGAATTAATTTATAACTTCCACCCTGTTCAAACCTCCAGTTTCGCTTGGCGTCTTATTCTCGACCCCCTGAGAGTTAAATCTTTATCTGCATTTTTAGATATATAGTTCTGTTAATTTTGCTTTTTGAGCCATTTTCTTGCTTTTAAAAAGCTGCTAATTACATTTTATTTTTGCTGTATGAATTTCATAATTGAATGTTTTTATTCATTTTTGGTTTTGCGGAATCTAACTATCCATATGGAAATTTTCTCCTCGGTTCCTGACTGATTTAATTTTATTTTATTTAAAGCAAGACCAGTCATAAGTATTTATTTCAACAACAACTAGTTGAACAGTTCTTTGTTAAGTCCAAAACGAATAACATTATTCTACAGCCCAGTTAAGCGCGGCATTGCATAAAAAATAATATACATTACCGATAATATTTTACCAATGCATTTTATATAATAAACAATTTCTATCAGAAACCTTATCTGAAATAAGCACAAACATCCAAAAATATGTGTTGCATAAGGCCCCAATCAATTACAATATTTAGAACAAATAAATATGATAAGCTAATATTGGCGATCTATGGACAAACGCATTTCTTGGCACGGCAGGAAAATCTAACTTGTAGGATTGCTTAAACTGTAGCAATATTCATTTTGAGCATAACTTCACTATTTTGTAAAGACTTTTATATATTATATATACTACATATTTTTTATGTATCCAGTTACATATTTTATGTTTCCAGTCCCTGCATCCTCTTATGTCTCCAGACAGCATCCGAACTGTAAGATACTTGTGTAACTCGCGAAGCCAGTACGATTTTAATTAAAAAATATTTTTATACATTTCAACAAATTTGAAGTTTTAACAAAACTTAACATCTTTCAGCATGACATTTAACAGGCGCGTACTGCCAATTTTGTAATTGTAATTCATATCGCTAAAATATTTATTAAATGTATTTAAAATTACTTTTAACTGAATTTGCCTTCGGAATTTAAAATATATTTAATATTTGCTGGTGTTAGTGTCCGCAACCAGCTGTTAAATTTCTGTATGCTGTATTTTAGCAGTGACTCTTTTGGAAAGACGCGAAAGTAGTAAGTTGTTGTTGAGATCCAGACCGTCCGACCTACCAGAAAGGTGTAAGGTAACAGTTTGGACGGCCGGGAGCGAACGTAGTAAGTGTAGGTCCCTTTGTCGGTGACTCAAATTACGCAATATTTTCAACCTACTGAACTGATTTACATAATTTTTGGAATACATTTAAAATTCTATAAATTCTATAACTTTATTCTATCAATTATCGTAACGAAGCCTGATTTTCGATTTTCCACTTTTCTTCCGAGATGTTAAATTTCGTCTGGAGAATCTACGCGAAATATCATGAGTGACCGTCCATGTTATAAATGAAATTACATTGTTGCTACTGATATGCAGCTGAAAGCCAAGGTAAAATTTAATCTTTAAGCGGAAAACAAAGGAATGCCTGATAGATTTTTAGACATTCTTTAAATTTTCCGAACACTAGCATCAGCTTGGATACATTAAAGAAATATTTATTTATCTATAGATTCCTCTTTCTGGTACATGGTTACTTGTCTTTACTGTATGGCAATGCAATTGTTTAAGCTTCTTAATCAGAAGTTAATTTGTGAAAGAGTTGTTTCTGTTGGGCGAATTAAGTTTCTTAACATGGGTTTCCCTCCCTTCATCGTTGACCTGATTGTACCTAGAAAGCATGCTTCATAACACAATGACGATTGATATTTGAATTTTTGAGCTCATTGAATACTTGCATACATTCAATACATTATGCTTTGTCGATGAATCGAACGATAAGATACAGTGCATTATCCAGTCATCTTAGAAATCGCGTTTGGCGTCTTTTACTGACCTCTTTGTCGTGCCTTGTCTCATAGCGTTGAGACAGAGATTAAACGTCGTATTTATCACATTGCAAAAAATGTTCAAACTCAATGTGAGCGGATAAACTGTGACAGACTGAATTATCAACGAAATAACGCCAATGTTGTTTGCAACTGCGAATTTACCAAAACGCCTCAAGTGATGTAATATGAAGCATGTAATCATGTAGTATTTTAACATTTTGTGTCGGCACTGAAAGCTATTACTTCTGGTACTACCGACCAGAGATCGAGATAACGCCTTTATATGCGTATTTCACGCAATAAAATAAGTAAATAAGCTTTATAAATTAAACAATACGTATTTTTAAGCACCGATTTTGTAAGCATTTTTTTTAAATCGCAAATTAAACAGATTTGGCTTGAACATAAACAATTTCTTATTTTATCCGGCATCACATATGCTGTTACACATTCACCGTAACAAAAGTATTTTTTTATCCTTCTGCCCAACGCTCCTTTTACAGGAAGGTAAACGTCCATCAAATCGATGTACGCATGGACTTAGAGGATGGTAATAAAATCGATAGAAACATCTTCTGGTCAGAACATCGTCTACAGAACATCACATTGATGTATACCGAAAGTAGACTGCAGTCAGAGGATTAGTAACGGAAAAGCATGGCATCAGCGCAGGCGTTCGTTTTCCTTGTTATTGCTAACTTTAGAAACAGTTTTGTATATTTTTTACATTCTTAAAATTAACTTTTAACTTTCATTACAGATTTTGCTGTTAATTGTATCCGCTGAATATTTTAATATGAATTTTGAGAAAGCTATTCATTTATGGAAATATCAAACAAGAAAAGGTAAGAATGAATAAAGAAAGATACTGAAAAAAAAATTTACTTAATATATTTTTAATTTTATTTTCTCTTTGCTTGTTTACAAACATATGGAGAAACTAAGCAAAAGGTAAGGTAACAATTTTAAGACATTTCATGATGAATTATATGATTAGTTAATTTTATGAAAAAAAATCTGATGTGGACAACACATGCCTTTCCTTATATAATGTAATGAATTTAATACTTTTACAGTAAAAAAAAATAGGTTTTTCTTATAGAAGATATTAATATTCTTTCCAAGATATTGAATTTTCGACAATTAGTCGTCATTTTCATTGATTTAACGTCATTTTTATCCATTTGGCGGGATGTTCGTTAATTTTGCAACATTTCAAAAAGTCGCCAAGTTGGCGACATTCCGCCAAAGTCGTCGCCAAAATCGCGCCAAGCGTTATGAACTAAGAAATAAGTTATTCTTACAGCAGATAAATGACTATTGGCGTTAAAATACAAAAGTATTACTTAAAGTATCTTTTTCCTGAATGGAACGAGCTAGATGCACGAAAATGCTGTTACCCAATTTATCGCATGGTAGTACATATGAAAAGTGAACATGTCTCTCAATAGGAAATATATTTTTTTATTTTATATGATTTTTGATAATTTTTTTTAAAAAATGTACAATATCTCGAGAACGGTTCATGCTAGCGTTCTAAAATTAATGTCAATCGTTTTGTAATGAAACATTACATGAGAAATGTCTATTTGCGTAACTTTATTAGTAGTTTTGATTTTTTGAAGATTTTTTCAAAATTTCATTCGCAAAGTTAGGGGGGTTTGAGCATTCGATTGCGTATAAAAACAATAGGCTTCCAGTGTTTACGGATTGTGATTTTTGTACCAAATTTGGTTTGAATCGGTCCATTCGTTCGTCAGTTATCGTCTCCACAGGCTCACTGACCCACACACACAAGCACACACACACACATACACACATACACACACACACACATACACACATACACACACACACATACTTTCACACACACACACACACATACTTTCACCCCCCCACACACACACACAGACATCACTTCAAAAATGTTTGATTCGTGATCAGGGATGCTTGAAACGTGCTCTCCCGTCGAAAACTTCCCCCTTCGACCCCTTCACAATACTTTTCTTATACATTATGTATATAAGGAAAGTAAAAACATTGTTAATTATACTATAACAAATATATAATTCAAGATTGCTACTCTATATGGAAAATTGACAGGGAATTAAATAAATGTAATCCAATATTTAGTAAGCATTTTAAAACTCATTTCATAAAGTTTATAAGGTATATTAATTCCGACCGATTCGAACAAAATTTGGAACAAAAATTACAATCCATAAACACTGGAAGCCTATTGTTTTTATACGTAATCGAATGTTCAGAACCCCCTAAATATTGCAGTAAAATTTTGAAAAAATCGTCGAAAAGGGAAAGTCTCTAATAAAATTACGCAAATAGACATTTCTTATGTAATTTTTCATTAGAAAACGATTGACATAAATTTTAGAACGCTAACAAGAACCGTTCTTGAGATATTGCACATTTTTCAAAAAAATATGAAAAAGTCATATAAAATAAAAAAAAATTCTAATGAGAAACATGTTCACTTTTCATATGTAATATCATGCGATAAATTTAGTTGGCATCATTCTCCTGGATCTAGCTCTTTCTATTCATGAGAAAAGATACTTTGAGTAATACTTTTGCATTTGAACGCCAATATTCATTTATCTGCTGTAAGAATAACTTATTTCTTTGTCCATTATGCTTGGCGAGATTTTGGCGACGAATTTTGGCGGAATGTCGCCAATTTGGCGACTTTTTGAAATGTTGACAAATTAACGAAAATCTCGCCAAATGGATAAAAATGACGCTAAATCAATGAAATAACGACTAATTGTCGAAAATTCAATATCTTGGAAAGAATATTAGTATCTACTATAAGGAAAACCTATTTATTTTACTGTAAAAATGGTAAATTCATTACGTTATATAAGGAAAGTCATGTGTTGCTCACATCAGATTTTTTTTCAACGTAGAAAAGTCAGAAATATATATCCTGTTGCGCAATGACGCTGTATTTTTTTTAATACAAAATACAATACATTTTATAAATACCTGGAAATTTGAGGGTAATTGTACACGTTGAGGGTAATTGTACAATTGTAAAAATTGCTCCTCTAGAAAGCGAAATACTCCTTCAAATCAAGTCAGGGAGTATGTTTCTCTTCTGTAAAAATTTTAGCTCGATTTCTGCAACCGATATAGTAGGTATTTTTACGTAAATAAAAGGGTTTTGTATTGAGTAAACCCAATACTTCTAATAATTCTTTATTTTACTAAATAAACATGATAAAATTATCAGAATTAATTTTTTTTTCTAGAATGTTAGTAAAAATGACATAGAATGCAGCATGCAGGACGCTGGTCATGAATTGGATATCCCTATTCTACAATTATATAATTGACTTTTCCGTCTAACTCACTTTGCTGACAAATTCGTTGTACTAACAAAAATGTGAGCCTTGAATAGAATCGCGCATATGAAGCACACGAGCTGTAAAATATTTCAAATTAAAACTTAATTAAACGAAATATTATGAAATTAGAAGTATAAAAATTAATTTAAACATTTAATACATTAGAATCCCAATTCAAAACTTAAGAATAGTAATTACTTGAGAATCCTAATTAAAAAATCATGTAAATATTTAGAATTAGAATATCAAATTAAACAATGTAGAATACAGGAAAGCAATTAAATCAATGTGACGCATTTATCTATATATATAAAGAAGAAATGTATGTATGTATGTATGATCCAACATGATGGGGGAACAGCTGAACCGAATTTGATGAAATTTGGTGGATAGTCTTGAAATAGCCCCACTTAAAATTTAGTCCATGTTTCGAGTTTATAACACCATCAGGGGTTGTTGCCATATTAAAGAAAAGAGAAACGTTTGTTTGTCTCATCATCACGGGAGAACGACTGGACGGAATATAATGAAATTTTGTTAGTAGCTTTAAAATAGCCTCCCATATACTTAGGCCAAGTTTCGAGTTTTTAAGACTAGAGGTTGTCGAGATATTAATGGAGTACGTTTTAACTAGGAGTTTTACTCTCTAGCTCCATGATTCCCAACGATAAAGGTTGGGAATCGTTGGTTTAAAATGTGAAAGTCAATTAAATCTCTGAGTTTTGTGGGAGTTTATTGAACGTATTTGTCACTTTTGAAAACCGCAGGTTTGAAATATGAATATAAATGGAAACTTTATCATCATGATTTGTTTTTCACAGGTTTACTCAACAAATTTTATTAACTTGAATCTATATAATAAAGAAGAAAAGTATGTATATATGTATGATCCAATATCACGGGAGAACGGCTGAACCGAAAGAGTTTTGCATCGTAAATCCCGAGCAACGCCGGGTAATCGCTGCTAGTATTTAATATAAAGGAGCACGTTTAAACACAAGCTTTGTTTAAAGTTGTTTATTTGCTATTTGTATGAAATATAATGGGAATGAGCAGTTTAAAAATGGACGTTTCGCCCTGTTAAGTTCGTTTTAATAACTAAAATTGTGATTCTGCAAATATGCGTACATTTTCACGTATGTATGCACAACTTAATCTCCTTATCTATTATTGGTTTCGAGTAAAAGTGATAATAACATTTAGGCTACTGTTGATTTCGCTTTGTTAGAAGTGAGGAATGGACGCGCTTCGCTCGTTCATATATCTGCTAAGAGTGCTGCAATCAATTCCTTTCGTTTGTACATGGTCACTCTACCACAAATAGACCTAAAGTATACACTCTTAGTACTGTCCTTACAAAGTCATTGAGGCAATTAAGGCCCTCCTTAAAACCCTGTCTTACTATTTTTTATATTTTAATTTTCTAAAAGAAATTTTTGAAAGCGTGTGTTGTATTACTGACTTATGAATATATATGTGCTTTAAAAGCAAATTAAGATGTATTAACTAAAATGTTTGGTTTTTCTATTACAAAGTATAAAATGAAGGAAAAAACCTTTTAACTTTTTCTTCTCTTGAAATAATATTAAAAAAATAGCTCTTATGCCATGGGCTACGGAACACAAAGATAAATATTTAAGAAATAAAAGCTTAACATTTAAAAGCGAAAGCAAATACTTTGATACATAAAAAGCATTGCATCTTTTTCTTTGTGTAATTTTAAAAAAGGATTCGATTTCTTGAATCCACTTCTGTTTCTTTTGATGCATTTAATAATTGTGTACAATATTATTTTCATGGTAAAACTGTAAATTAGCATTTAATGTCATATTTTGAATATAGAAATATCAAAGAAAATATTGTAGTTCAAAGTTTAAAACTGCTCATAAAGAAGTATATTGTGTAATTATTTTAACCGCTCAAATAAATTTACGATATTCTAAAGACAAACATATTTATTAACATGACAATGATAATTTTATGGGAATACAGGAAAGATTCGAATCAAACTAAATGAAATCAAGTTTATTAATACAATATTCAAGACAATACAGACAAGTTCAACAATGGACAAGAAAACACAACATAAATACAGAACACAAACAATTTGTCACAATGCTTCCTTTACCACTAGTTTGTTTGTTTTGTACCATGGCAGAACTAAATATATTTCCAAGTCGCTGTTGGAGTAAGAGCCTGTGGATGTGCTGGCGAGAACGCAGTCAGCACACCGGCGGGTATAATTAGTCAAGGGTTCTAATGGCGATCGGCGCAAAAAATTTTCATTATCTCCTCCAAAACTCTCCCCCAATACGATTCATTTCAACTGCTGCTTTCCCGCCTCGGCAAATTCTTTAAAAATTTCCAAATTCCGTTATCTCTTCCAAACATAAGCCATGGTCTTCTACAGGTGTGATCCGTTCCGACTGCTTCCTACCCACCTCTAAAAATCGCGTGAATATTTTATAAGTGTGTTCACTCCTCTAAACAACTTCCAGATGTATGACACATTCCGACTTTTCTCTCCTCTCATAAAAATTTGGTATGGCTGCTATCTATTTTTAGTGTGACTCCTTCCGACTTTTCCCCACTGTTATGAAAATTTGTGAAGTCTGTTATCTCCTCTGAAGCTCTCCACCTACTATGACTCAAATAATCCACACACCTTGTCTGGGGTATTCCCTCCTCGCCTCCCCTTTCTGTAGTGAACCCATATTTCTCTACTACTCGTATACTACGTAATATAGAAACAAGCATTCACTGATAGAAGAATGAGGTAGAACTGCTCCACCTCCTCGATAGGAGGAGAAGGTGGGCTTCACTGATAGAAGAATGAGGCAGAACAGCTCCACCTCCTCGATAGGAGGAGAAGGTGGGCTTCACTGATAGAAGAATAAGGCAGAACAGCTCCACCTCCTCGATAGGAGGAGAAGGTGGGCTTCACTGATAGAAGAATGAGGCAGAACAGCTCCACCTCCTCGATAGGAGGAGAAGGTGGGGGAGGGAATGTCTGAAGCATAAGAAAAGGTCTGAGGAGGTAAAGTGTTATATCTGTGAAAGACCAGAAGGAAATGTTCGAAGGAGATACCATATGTATAAAGTTTTCATGAGAGAAGGGGGAAGTTGGGGTGAGTCACACTTGTTAAAGATGTTTGGAAGAGGGATGGTAATTATAAAATTCATAGGCAATTTTCAGAGGAGGAAAAGAGGAAGTTGGAAAGAGTCATAGACTGTGGAAGAGACAATAACGGAATTAGAAAATTTTTCGGGGAAGAGAGAATGTGTTGGAAATTTCCGATGCAGCCCTCTGATAGTCCCATAAGAAAATATTTTGCGAATATTTTTTTATTGTGTCGTAGCATTCTTTTGAGTCGAGCACGATTCGATCAGTTGACAAAATAGATCACGTGAGTATCCGGACTTTTCTCTTGCCAACACGCCCATTGACTCTTACTCCACAGACGTGTAAATGCATTTAATTCTATCGTATCGTGAAATAAACTAACCACACATACACACACATAATACATTCTTATGCAAAATGTCATGATCAGCTTTAGAAATAACAAACGTATAATTGTAGGAACGAGTGGACTTTGTGTTGCGATTGATTTCTAAGTAGTTGGAGTTCGTATAAAAATCCATTTGAAAATATAGAATTATCGAATAGCTAACTTATCAAAGCGTTTCCTGAACTGACTAAGAGCGGCATCATTACTATTAAGCAAAATCAATTGATACGGCTTCGATAAAATTTTAATAAAATGATACAGATTAGAAAAATAATCATCAACCCAAATAAGTTGTTCGTTACCAATTCCCCCGTGGTGAAGGAGCGCCTACGCACCACGTCAACAAGACCCCCAGGGTATCCCATGGCGAAGGAGAGGAGATTTGCAGCTTCGCTTTTATAGAGGCTCCCGAAGGGCGGAAAATCTGACCTGGCATCGACATGACAACATCCATGCCCGTTGGCGGGATTCGAACCCGCAATCTAGCGATCAGACGGAAACGCATGCCCCTGATCGCTCGACAACCGGATCGGCCTAAATAAGTTGTAATTACTTTATGACAGTAAGGAAAGTGTATTTTCCTTCTAAAGTTGTGATGTCCGATTACAAGAACAGCTAGGCCACATGCCCAACCAGCTTGGTATTAAGGAACACCAAGTCAGACGACAGAGACGGACGGCAGAGACCTTGATTAAACACCTTACATGGAATGTTTTTTGGTGAATTACTCTTCAAATTCCAATTCAGTTTATAAAATTTCTTGAATCAGAATCGAGACGAAGATAAAATCTGTGATTTCACAGTGGGAGTTAAATTCAAGCTCTTACCCCTTCAAGTAATTGGCAGAGTTATTTCAAAGGTTGGTAGGATATTTAACGCTATTGGGAAACTACAGGAAAAATTCAGATTTCTTCAGGGATAAAAGATATGATATAAATAAGCTGCGTGCATGCACATGATCAGCATAAATACACATGGACTGAATAAATAGGTAGTGAATCAGGGAAGTTTCTTCAACATCGATTTAGAAAAAAATGAACTCATTCTGGATCTTAAAAGTTTACAATATCATGCTGAAGAGGTAGATTAGGATATAAATACTGTTATCTCTTATCTCTAGGAAGATCCTTCATGTTAACAGCAAGAAAGTACTCGTTAATGCATATGAGAATTTGATTGCGATAGCATATTGATGATGAAGAGTTTTACTGCCAGAAAAACCTGAAAAGTCAATCTGTAGACATACCTGTCCCTGAAACCATTTCTTGTCGGTTAGAATCTGGACATCATCGTAAATGTTAGTGTACAGTATTCAAATTCTTAAATTATCATGTCATACAAACGTTTAAAATGTAAAATTTACATTTTGTATATTGAATAAAGCATTTCCTGTCTTGTGATTGACATAGTCTATCGAAATCTAGTCAAATAAAATAAATAAAGGAATAAAGATAAAAGAAACACAATTTAGTCTGATAAATGTATGAATGTCCCAGGACATATAGTACACAAAATAATTTAAACACAATACTAAAATGGAGTAGAAAAGCAATTAAGGTGTAGCTGTAAAATTAAACGAATAATTAGCAGATGTAATCTAAAAATATTTAAAATACATTTTAGTTAATATGTTGTTGATAAAGTAAGCAATTGTATGTGTGTGAATATATGTCTGGGGTAGGAGGGGGGCGCTAAACTCTGGCTTTACACCCGTTAAATAATTTTTTCCTCTATGGCTGTCTATAGGCTAGAGACAGTAAATAGGATCAATTTAAATTTAAAATATTAAAGAGACGTAAAACGTGAAAATTCAAATACTTATTTTCTGGAAGAATAACAAGGTTTTATATATCTGAATTTTAACCTTTCGTCTGTATTATCTTTTTGCTACCATATTTCACATGAATTTCTTTACGAAATATAAGTTATAAGATAGCTAAAGGTTATGTACGAACGGTAAAATCAACAAAAATGGATAAGAAAAGCTTTGATTAACTCAAAATTGTACATAAAGGTAGCAAACATGTTTATGCATTAAAGAAAAGAAGAATTATATAAAAATATGAAAAAAATAATTACTTTTCGTAAGTTATATGTTGACGTCACATTTGGATCATTAAAAAAAATGCTGTTTAAAAGCAAACAAACCAAACGAAACTTATATTAATATAGTATGTGACCACTCCGGACCTTCACACGAACTTTATAACGACTTTCCATGTTTTCAATGATGTGATCCAGCAAAGCAAATGCGACCAATAGCCATTCCTCCAATAGGGCAGATTCTAACTCTCTGAGATTGGTTGGAAGAGGTAAACGTGCAGAGACAGCACGTCTAAGGTCATCTCAAAGGTTTTCAAAGGGGTTAAGGTCGGATAGAATCGTCACCTCCGAAAGCAGAGGCCGGAGCACTAATTTTTGACGTCTTGGCTTGTAGGCCCACTGCGAGTAGGTCTTCCAGATCGCGATCGAAGCTTTTGCTATTTGTTTCCCTTTTAATTCTCTGTTCGATGTAAAGGAATCATAATTTATCAGTAAATCAAATAATATTCATGAAATTTGGAAGTATTTTCGATAATGTTCATTAAAATGGGTGATTTAAAATCTTAATATTGCTGTACATTTCCTTAAAATAAAATATTTATAATGACTCATTCACTGTAGGAGCAAAGATGAAAGGATTCCATTCAGTTAGTGTTTTAATAAAAGTTTGAAAAAGAACCCTGTGTATTTATTGCTTAATCAGGCATTTTATTTGAATAATTCTTCAGTACATTCAGCTAAAGTATGCGTACTTACAGATAAAGTATGCAGAAACTAAAATGATTAATGAATACTATATCTTTAAATATCATAAGATAATCATTAAAAAGAAACTCAGAATTTAACTTTTAATATGCTTACGTGTTTATTTATTTTTATTTCATTTTATTTTATTCATTTTTTGTTGTTATAAATTGTAAAATGATTTAGAATTAAGATAAAATACTAGTTGAATGTCATTCATTAACCTATGCACTATAAATTGTAGAAGTTCAGGTTTTCTAATATAGCACATCTTATATTCCCTTTTTTACTACCAGACATTAACAAATTGTAAACAATTTTGCTTAATTATAGAGTTTGAAATACCTCAGGGGCTTTGAAAATTTAATAAAGCTGTATAATAAAACTTTTTGGTATTAATTAATTCCATTGAAGTGAAAATGTAAGAAAGATTAAATTAGCTTTGTATTATTAAAATAACATTAACTATAATATAATGAAATATACAATGGTAACTTGAAATTGTAAGTTAGTTACTTTGCTTTTTTCCAAGTTATTTTAACAATTTTCAATAACATAATAACTCGCTACATAAAAAATAAAATGTGCCCAACCTAAACACAAATGACTTCCTAACCTATTCTTCTAAAATTTCAGCATGCCATAACAAATAATAAAAAATATACGTGCAATATATTAAGATACTATATCTTTTATATGCAATTACTTACTTATCAAACAGTTAAAATATGTTATTTGATGTGTGAAATATTCCATTTTACATTATTTTACTTTCATAACTTTAGTGTAGCATTTTTATTGCTACGATTTCTTACTATTGACAATATCTTAAAAAGAGAATGACATTTTTTTATCTATATAAATAAAATTGAAAATACATGTATCTGTCTGTGTGTTTATCTCTCTCATCATCACGGTAGAACTGCTGCATCGAATTTCATGAACATTCTGTGGGTAGCTTTGAAATAGCCCTACTTAAAATTTAGTCCATGTTTCGAGTTTCTAGGACCAGGGATTGTCGAGATATGAATAAAAATCCCACAATTAAACCTTCCATAAAAATAGAATTATGCAGATGATATATTTTCCACAAATTTATTAAGAAAATTATATCATGATGCTTAGCAACGCAATTAAATCAAATGTGTTTATTAGGCAGACGATTATTAAATTTTTTAAGATTTAAATAATAAAGAAATCAATATAAAACAAAATTTTATAACCATTTTTATACAATTTTAGCGCTTTTATTTTAGTTTATATTGATCCAATTTCATATATATTTTATAATTTGTTTTCAAACGAGAATGTTTTATTCAGATCTGCTTGAAGATAATTTTGTATAGAAAACACAGAAAGGAGAATTAAATGAAATATTTTAATAGAATGTTTTGAGTAAGAATGTCATTTAGAATACTGCAGGAATTTGCACATATATTAAATCATGGGCAATGTCGGGTATATCTGCTATTAACAGTATACATAAAATTGTATGTTGTACATCTATCTGTCTGTTTATTATCTCAGAGATCACCTATTTTCATTTCATTAGAATTATTATAAAATTTCAAAAATTGAGACTCTAAATATTAAAACTTCACATCAAATTCTGAATTTTAGGTTTCTTGTATTATATGGTCAGTATGAAGAACGGACATGCTGCTAGTCTATTATAAAATATTACACAACTAACAACATTATTAAAGTAATTTTAAAATATTTGCAGGAGACTGTATAATTTATGTATAATGACACATGTATAATAGCTGTATAATGACACAAGCTAACTTGATAAAATATACATTTTAAACATTGAATGATTTTAAATACTTTACAATTACTTAGCAAAGCTTAATTTTACAAGTACCTGGGCAGTTCTTAATTAATATGACAACAATAAAATTTTAAAACAAACTAAGAAAACTCTAAAAGGTTTGTTGACGTTATAATTAGCAACAAAACAATTTAGAATCCAGTTAGCGTTAATTGAATAGCAATAATTTGATTGCCATATATTTAAAATTCTATATAATTTTAAATGACATGATAATAAGCAAAAAATGGTAAGCACTTACTTCTAAATAGCATTTTTCGTTTTTCACCTTACGGTAATAAGGTAATTAGTAATCCAATGTTATAAGGTATGTAGTCGAAGGTATGCTGGTCAAAATGTTTATTAAATGATGAACTAACATATAAGACATTCAAAAATACGATAAAAAGACCGTTATGCATCCACACGAGCGAGCCCACGTACTGCACTGCACATACGATACTTCTTTGTGTGGGCTACTCTACTAGGGGAGAACTTTCCAGAAAAGTTGAGACGGAGGAATTCGAAATCGAAGGCCAGAATTGGGCCTACAGCTAATACGTCACGAGGTACAGGGGGGGAAAGTAGTTCGGCCTTTTCTACCGGGGGTGACGATAGAATACGCCAGTCACACAATACAAGAAATGCTCCCACTTTTCAGGTATACGTTAACGATGTTAGCTCGATGGAGACAGGCATTATCGTCCATAAAGAGGAAATCAGGTCAAACTGCTGCAGTGTAGTGTCTCGCAATGGGGTCTAAGATGTCATCCCAATACCGCGCAGCCGTCACAGAATCGCCTTTAAAGATGTGCATCTCTGTGGAGATATCCAATTGTATATATATATATATATATATATATATATATATATATATATATCAGACTGTTGTATATATATACAGATAGATAGATAGATTGAGACCTCCACAGTGGCGAAGCGTGATAAAATAATTTGGGGAGATGTAAAACCAGGGACTAAAATTAACAAATAATCATAGCTCCGTACTTTATATTTTAAGATTAATTTTAATAGATTACTTTTAAAGATTAATTTTGATAGATTAAAAATGAAATAAAATATATATTTGAATTAGAATGAAAATAATTAAACTACATTCTGCAATTTTTCTAACTAAAAGTTTTTTTGTAGCGTTTCTAATTGAAATATTTTGGATGTATTCAGAAATAATTTACAATTGATGAATATATTTATTATTTGGAAGAAATAACATAAAATTATTTCACATTAATATGTCAAACATTTGTATGATTTCTTTAGAGCATTTTATGAAGCAAACATATTTCTATCATATTCATTTTTTCGGACCTCGCTAATTTCAATTACCATAAGGAATAAATCACTTAATCGTTATTCTTTGACATCGTAGACTTTTACAGATTTCGATTGTTTAATGCTTTTTCAACAGAGACTATAATGACTGGCAGAGAGAAAAACAGAAATGATACATAACGTACGTAAAAAGTAACTTTCCATCGATTTATAAAAAATAATTAACATTTCTTCGATATTTTTAATCATCCAAAGTTTTAGATAATTTTTTATCAATGTATTACTGTTTTCAAATTAAGTTTGAAATTTTGTGGAAAGAAGGTCAAAATATTTTTTCTGAAAAATATGGCATTTTTGCAATAAATTCAAACCGGTGATATTAAAATTTCCCTTGGTGATTGACGGATATAAAGTTCTATTGCCATTCTGCCTGAGGGCTCTTTCAGTTCTGAAATCCCTAAGCTTTACTTGCTTTTGTTAATCGATTGCTATGCATCTGGCTTCCGTTCCCTTGATGGTATTTTATGGAATACTTTAGGCAAATCAAACTAGCGGTTATATATTATGCACTGTCATTTTCTTTCAGTATATTAGAAATAATTCTTTTTCACATGGAGCATGTGTCTTGAAATAATCAAGATAATTAAATGAAAGTGGGCATCACTGTTTAAACGAATAACATCTCGTCTCATTCTAGACATCGCTAATATTTCCAGCGAGATCTAGTAATAAGAAATATTAAAATTATCTGTAAGGTATTATTATCTGTAAGGAAAGCCATGTGTTGGATCACAATAGATTTTTCATATGTTTCTTTAATGATAATACATATAATATTACATTTAAAATAATATGCTGATAAAATTTCGGATTATTTTCATTAATATTAGCAAAGAAGTGGGACAAGTTCCTTAAATAGAGTAGTGAAAGACATACAACTGAGAATGATATTCTAGCATACAAATGCAGTGGCTAGGCTTTAATTTAAGCATTATTAATTTATACGGGGAGAATAAACTTCCTCATTAACCAGGGCAACCTAGATAAACTTCACTATGAAAATGCGAATGAATAGGATCGTATCATTTAAATAAATTGATGCAACGCAATTTAAACATAGCACGATTTTACAGACACTTCACGTTTACGAAAGCAGAACTTTAAATATCTATCTACTTCTTCCAGTAAATGCTTATTCATATAAATTTTCAAATAACATACTTATTTTGTTTTGTCACTAGTCATAGTATGTATAGTACGTATATGTTACGGGTAAATCCCGAAATTGGATAAACCTAGGTTTATCCGGGTAAAGCTCTTGTCTTATCCAAAATAACTGGGTAGACCTAGGCTTATCCGACGTTGCTTCGGTAAACTTAGGTTTATCCAACACTGCTTCGGTAAACTTAGGTTTATCCAACGCTGCTTGGATAAACTTAGATCTAACCTGTCCTGCTTGGACAAAAATAAATTTGGCAGGTAGGAGAAACATTTACATTATTAAAATGTGTGTGTCTCTGTGTGTATTAATGCCTTTCGTTTACTTCAACCGATTCACGCTCCTAAACGTCGTTATTGATATTTTATAAAAGAGTTTTTGTTTCTGTGAAAGACTATTGGCTTTACAAGAATTAATGCTATAATGACCCTGACGAAAATGTAAGTAGAATTTTGATTTTACATTTTAGGATTAGTATAAAATTCTAACTAATTAATAAACAAATAATATTAATTATGTTTCAATAGAGTATGTCTGTCTTACTTGGCGATAAAGTCGTCGACTTTGTCTGCAACATGTTGATACTTTTGGAAAATGCAGGAAATTTGACAAAACACAGCCAAATGAAAGAAAATGTTGGCAAATTCTCAACACTTCAATAGCTTAAAAAATCTACACCATTATTTAACTTTAATTTATTTGATATACTCTGTAGCTTCGAGGAAGTTATTTGTGTGATTTATTATTATTTATTCAAAATATAATGAGTTCCACTATTCGTGAGACATCTATGTTTTGTTAGAGGATCTAGGAGAATCTGATGAAAATAAAATGGGGTGAAACTTATGAAAATCAAACCAAAGAGGTTTCACTGAAGAATGTTTCCTAATAACTATGAGTTTTAATTATGTAGATAAATCACGTTGTTATAAAATAATTCATGCATAACATTCAAAGTTATGTGATCCGTATCGTCAAGATTCTAGCTCTTTGATTGGTCAACATGTTTTTTTCTATCTCATTATACCTAATATATTACTATGTGATTTAGAAATATATACTCTTATATGAGCCGCAATTGCAAGATTTAAGGAACAGACATAAATTGTCGGAGTCATTTACGCCCCTCCCCTAACAAAACGTATCTATCTGTCCTATGAACAGTGAAACACAATTAAATTTGAATCAAGTGTAGTAAATTAATATTTCCGACAAAGCGACAGGAGTTTTTAAAGATATCTAACTTAACTTTGCAATTTCATCAATATTGACATTTTATCTATTAGACAACGTTTCATTTATTAGCCAGACCGTCCAGCTCACCTAAAAGGTGTAGATCAGTTACAAGTGACGACTAGAAAAATATCGTCATTTTGTATAAATTATCTTCATTTTATTCATTTTGGCGATATTTTTATTAATTTGGCAATCATTTAATTAATTTGATGACATTTGAAAGAATCGCCAAATTTGTCTCCAAGTGAGACTGTCGAACGAAATATCATTATAATAATATCCCCCAACAAAACACAATTAATTTCATTGAATTTGGGTCGTTGTTATCAATTCGGCGATATTTTAATCGATTCGATAATATTTTCGCCAATTTGACAACATCTTAAGAAGTCGTTAAGTTTGCGAAATCCAGCAAAATTTTGCCACCAAAATGTTTCACCAAGCCTTACAGACTGAGAAATGGGCCATTCTTATAATGAATGAGCAGTTTTCAACTTTCCCTGAAAACACTATCAAATTTTGCCTGGGTTGAATTAATTCTATAAAAACGAATAGCATTATATTTTATTTATTAATTATGTGAAATATTAAAAATAATAGAATTTTATACTAAATATATTTAATAAAATGCAAAATTCAGAAGTTTGTGGTCGTTATTGGGACTGCAAAAACCAGCGGCATATTTCTCATCACATATAAAAGCTATTTCAGTCCATTGTAATAATTAAGTCTTTAAAACTTTCTTTTAACAACACACATGATTTTTCCGTGATTATTTTTGTTAACAATTAATCAGCTGCAAGTAGTTAGTTTTGATTCCCCTTTCGGTACATGTGACGGATGCCTAGGACCATAAAATCACACAATGCATGCTTAAAGTATTTTACTTGAATCAAATTACAATTTTATTCAGAACAGTGTGAGTAATCTACGCTTTACCCGGGTAAAGCCCGAAATTGATACAGTTTCAGTTTCATTTTTGCTTTACCAATAGCGGCTGGGTAAAGCTATGTTCTGTCGAAAATGTTCTGTAGAAGGGGTCGCCCATATCAAAACGTACGAAAAGTTAATTGATAGAAAAGCATGTTTTACGATGAGACAAAGACCTCAAAATTTTATGTATAGATAAATCGTTTGAACGGAAGAATGTGTGCGATTTGAGATTTCCAATATTTACTGCTTTAAGGGTGTCGCACACCAAACTGTTCGATTTGCCGAATAAATGAGAAAAGCCTCCTTTAAAATTTGATAGAGGCTTGAAATTTGGTGTTTGGGCTAATCATTTGATAATAAGAAACCAAGAATACAATTTTTCAAAAATGTTCATTTAAGGGGAGTGCTCCCCAAAAAAACTTTTGAAAGGTGAAATGGTAAAAAATCATGCTTCGGCATGAGATAAAAACATTAAATTTGGTGCATGTGTAGATAGTTCAAAAGGAAGAAAGTGTACAACTTCAGTTTTCCAATATTTTCTACTTTAGGATGTGCCACAGTTTAAAATGCTCGATTTTCTGATAAATGCCTCCTGTAGAATGTGAGAGAAGTTTGATGTTTGATATATGGCCCAAGCATCTGATAAAAATACCAAGAATAGAATTTTTCAAAAATGTTCAATTAAAGGGGTGGGTACTCCACTCCCGAACGTTCGAAAGCGGGATTGATAGAACAATCATGCTTCCCGATAGGGTAGAGACTTCAAATTCGGTGTATGGTTAGAGAGTTCAAAAGAAAGAAAGTGTGCAATTGGAGTTTCCAATATTTGTATCTTTAGGTAGTTTCACACACCACAGTGCTTGATTTGCCAAATAAATGAGAATCGCATAATTTAAAATGTGATAAAGGATTTAAATTTGGTACATGGGCCAATTTTTGGATATAAAACCAAAAATACTGTAAAACATTTCATGTGGGGAGTGATAGGGAGTGGTTTTTTGTGGGGAGTGGTTGCTCTCCACAAAAACATTCGAAAGTGAAACGCTAAAAAAGCATGCTTCGCGATGGGATAGCGACTTCACATTTCATGTATGGGTAGATAGTTAGAAAAAAAAGACTTGCGCAATTTTAATTTTTAAATATTTGCTACCTTATGGTTTTCCACACACTAAAATTTTCGATTTACCGAATATATGATAATAGCGAATTTTTTTAAATGAGTCAATTATTCAATGAAATCCTCGGAAAAATCGAATTTTTCAAAAGTCTTTAGTA
Source organism: Amaurobius ferox (assembly GCA_951213105.1). Lineage (NCBI taxonomy): Eukaryota > Metazoa > Arthropoda > Arachnida > Araneae > Amaurobiidae > Amaurobius > Amaurobius ferox. Next base: position 11,050,398 of record OX578134.1, read on the forward strand.
AAGGCCAGGGCGTGCTCCACACCAAAAGGTTTGAAAAGTGAAATGATAGAGAAATATACTTCACGATCCAATATATATTATAAATTGGGTGTGAGGGTAGATATTTCGAAAGGTAGAAGGCTTAGAACTTTAGTTTTCCAATATTTACTTCCTTTGGGGTGCCACACACCAACCTGATCTAATTGTAGAATAAATTAGAAACTCTGAATAAATGCGGAATAAATGATATATAGACTTAAAATTTGATACACAGATCATTCGTAAATTTAAAGAAAAATCGATGTTTTCAAATATGTTCTGCAGAGGGTGTCTGCCCACAATTAAATGTTCAAAAGGTGAAATAAGACATAAAATTTTAATTTTGATGCACGGGTCAATCAGTTGGTAGAACCTCAAGAAAAAACCATATTTTTCAAAAATGTTCATTTAATGGGTGATCCCCACCAAAGCGTTCGAAATTTGAAATGGTAGTAAAACGGACTTTGTAAAGTATATAATTTCAGCTTTCGAATATTTGCTAATTAAACAATGCCGCACACTTATATGTTTAATTGGCTGAATAAATGAGAAATGCCCAGTCTGAAGTGATACAAGTATTTGAAATTTGGTGCCCTGGCGAAACGTTTCATATGGGATACTGAAAAAATTTGATTTATTCAAAAATTATTGTTATTCGGGGTTGATTATTATGAAACCAGTAATTTTCAACGGGTATTTAGCTATTTCTTTTACTATTTCTCTACTGCAAATCATGCAATAAATCGTTTTTTTTTTAGGAAACACAATGATTTCCGAATAAAAATAATTAAAGCGGATTTTATTTCTGATTAATACAGTGTGTTTCATTAAGGCTGCAACCCGATCAGCTGCGTTACAAGGCTTCTTATTCCCAAAAGCAAAATATATCAAAATTTCCCAAAATTTTAGTTTTCTAACACAAAAATTTTGGAGGTCAAGATTTTTAGTTTACTCCCGAAGAAAAATACATTTAAGAAAATGCTTTTATTTTAGGGGCTTTTAATTTTGGTTCCTTCAAATTTTAGTTTTTGCAAATTTAAATTTGGGGATAAAATTGTAGTTCGGTTTCCTCAAAATAAAAGCATATAAGAAAATTATTTTATATTAGGGGTCTTTTTTCATATTGAAAGTTTCGTTCTGTTTTTATTTATCTTCATTTTCTAATACTCTTCTTCTTTTTGAAGCTCCACTTGTTTTACTTACTTTTTTATCAGCGATAGGCAATTGAATGAAAATTATTTTTAACAGGGTTAAAATAATCCAAGAAACTATTCATTACCTTAGCTTATAATGAAAATCCGTTAAAACCTTAAATAATTTACACTTCGAGTATTATTCCGTGCTGTGAGTGAAGACAATTACCAAGTGAAGCTGTCGTTAGAAGCATTCTTAAGCGTTTTGTCTCGTCCTGGCTCCGGCTAGCATTTGATAGGTCCCGTGTTTTCAAATATAGAGAAACAATTTATCAAGCAACAGATGTATCCTGTAAAATTGTTTTCGCGTTTATTATAAAAAAACAGTTTAATTGGTCATAAAAATGTTAATACATGTAATTGTTATAATTTACAAAAATATATAAAATGTGAATCAGACTTAATGAAATAAACAAATGGTTAAATGATAAAAAAGGGGGGGGGGGGAACTTCGGAAGTGCTGCAGCAAAACACACTTTAAAGGACTAAAATAAGTGAACGGATAAAGAAACAAGTCAAAGATCAATTCAGTATATTATTCGAAAAATGATTCAAAGAGTTCAAAATGACTCAAGATAACCAAATGAACTAATCGTGAAAATTGCGAATGAGGGATATGAACCAATACAGACTCACTAGCAAAACATATTTGATGTAAACAAACGAATAGATCTGAAGATATCACAGTTAAATATATATCCGTCAGAAACTGTGGATGCGTAAAACTGCGGAACAGACAGCTTTGTAATTTATATACAGTCGGCAATGTATAACTCGAACTTCGATAACTCAAATTTTCGAACTTCTGAAAACTTTTCCTTTACTTGCACATTTTCTATTCAACTAATTTTAAAATAATCACATTTTGTCAAAATTTCAATAACTCTAATATGCTTTGAGTGATCTCAGTCATTTTTGAAAATTTGTTTCAGGAGATAGATCGTAAAAAACTGGTCAAACGGACTTGGCTTCATCGACAATTTCACCGACCACTATTGGGTGTGACGAAATTGGTGATTTGAAATTGAGTTCCTGCCTCTTAACACTAAAAATTGCAGACGTTGTTTGAATGTTGTAATCAAAGGCATTACTAAATAGGAAACTATATAGATATTGATTACCACCTTCAGTATCTTCTAAAGAAGTGAAGTTTTCAATGAACACTCTACGAACATTTTTCGAATCCAGACGGAACATGACTTTTGGAGCTTTTCAAGCAATTACATAACTGGGAACTGTTATTGAGCGAGACAGAAACAAAAAAAATAAACAAATTTAGAAATAATTTTCAATCATTAAAATTTTTCGAATATATACGTTTTTGTACCTGAAAAAATTCAAGATTACACATGCATAGTACGCACATACAAGTAATATTACTGCATATACGTATTCAAAACCTTCATCTACTGCTGGCAATAAAGAATTCCGTATTATTGTAATCTTCTGTGTCTAGTCAGTTATACTTAAATACTATGTACATACTATGTATGTTCTTATAATTAGCACTGTATTTTGTTAATTTTCTCTTACTCGAGTTTTCACTTCTCGAAATTTTTTTTCCTGCTCTTAAAATTTGAAATATCGAGTACTTACTGTAAATAGATTTAATATCACCAACACTCCAGCTCAGTAATATAGCCCAGTAACAGCTAAATTGTGATACATAGACTTATACATTCAGCACAATGTTTCTTTAAACACACATTTCTAATATATATACAGTACTTACCTCATAGTGTATGCAAATGTTCAAACACAGTTTCTATACCTTGCAAATCGTTTCCACACTTTATCATAATGACATTGTCACTCGATTTATCAGGTCTATGTTGACGTCTGTAGGAGTTTAATAAACTATCCCTGTATTTCTCCATGTTGGGCGTAATTTGGGTCATATTGAGACACCTGATTAACAATTTTGATAGCGAAATAGAGTTATATTCTATTAGATGACGGTATATTTATGAAATTAAATGAAGTGAGTGATTGGCACTGATACAAATATAAACTAATTATTACAATAACTACATTTATGAATCACCAATTGATTTTATTTTTATTTCGAAGTAATACACAGTCAATGAATTTAAGATCCCTTAAAACAGATAAATTGATACAAATGAAGTATGTTAGTTTATATACGGGGAAAATCTTATACAAGGTGGAACACTCGTAAAAGTTACATGTAGTTATAGCAAAGTGAACTTATCATAGTGATTACGAATAGTGTCATTTGGGCGACATAACACATCATGTAACCAAAGGATCAAAAGCAAAGCACTATTAAATCGGAATCCACATATCTGTTAAGCAAAGTTGCTGGGCGCAGTAGTTTGAGATTAACAATGATATTAATTGTAAAATAAGCTTTTCTTTCTTACATTCCGACGTGAATTGCAGTTATTAGGGTCAAAGTTAACATGACTTTACAGTGCGCTTCTGCTGTATGTTTATTGATAATTGTAAGATGATTGGAAGAAAATCAATTTAGGATGTAATAGTTGAAAAATCAATTATATCCGGTAGTCATTTTCTATTGCTTTCTGTACTGTTGCTATGTTTTTTACAATTTACAACCTTTTTACTTACTAAAAACGAGTGTATGTTACGTAATTGTCTAGAAATAGATTTCGTATCAACAGCGATTTTTTCCCATGCCGTCTTTGGAATTAGAGCTGCTGACATAAAGCTCCATGCCTTGTTATTCGAGCATCGTTCATCGTAGAGAAAATTTGAAATTACTATTATATTAGTAATAACGTTTTCTATAAATTCGAGTACATATAATTTGCATAAAAATCGGCTTCATATATAAACGTGTACAAACTTCGAAATGAAATTTTCAATGGCAACACTCGTTGTTGACATCATCAAAAAATTCTAGAGACCCAAATATAATTTTCCCGCAGTTCCTACCGTTCTATCTGAAGAAATTCAATATTACGAAATCTGCAATTTTCAGAGGTCAGCTACATATTAAAAACCGCAACTTTAAGGGCGAGATTTTGTTGATGGACTACAACTGTTCTAAAAATATGGGTCATTTGCTATTTTACTAAAAAAACCTTACTGGTTCATTCCGATATCTCATCTTGTGTTTGAGAACGTAAAACCCTCTTCAATAATCATATAACGTGATTTTAAAATGATCGAATTAATGAACGAATTATGTGAATGACGGAATCGAAACATTATTATAACCTTTGAATATGTGAAAGTCGTAAGATCAGTTCAGCGAATATATATTTTGACGATTTCTAACGGTTCTTAGGTTGTTATAATAACTATCATACTAAATAGCAAATATGCAAATTAGTCTTTTGACGTAAAGCTTCATCTTATGGTAATTAGAATTAGATAATTTTATTTTTAAAAATTTTTATTATTATTATTTAATAACTGACAATAACTCTGGGAGTATTAATCATAGAGAAATAAATAATACATCATTAGATGACTTGCGAGTCCTATTTATAATATCTTTCAACCCCCGCTCCTCCTTTAACTCCTTGATACAGTTGCATAATTACGTTCATTAGGTTTCATCTATACTACACATTATTGATTATTAATACTCCAATCAATTGAAATTATTACTTATATTGTAAAACTAATTTTAAATTTCGTGTTGAGAAAAACATCTGCTTCTTTGAAAGTTGAAGTCAAAATCAAGTTATTTTTCAGATGTAGATATTTCTCCACATCTGTGTCAAAACTTTCCTATATTTATTCATATTACTAACTAACTTCGTTGATACACGGTGACAGGTTAAATGTGGATAATTGTTTGAATAATAATGCATATTAATAATTCAGAATATGAGCATATTGATTCATAAAGTTTGAGATTGATAAGTAGCTAACGACAATCCAACCGATCAACAAATGAGGATAACCAGTCATTATCCGTTCGGACCGAGATACCGTCCATAAAGATATCATATATCATATCATATGTGTGGGCTAAAATATACTAGTCAAAACATATGGAGCCAAAATATTGCATTAGCGATACAACCACATGCCATCTTTAGGTAGGTTCTCCTGTCAATTGAATCTAAATTGCTTGTGTATCTAACACATAGTGAACATATTTACTATAAAATATTAGTTATGAATAATATACGGACATGAAAGACTGAATGAAAAAAAGGAAAGTAGAATTTCAGGAACTTAAAAAAACTATCCTTATACGACGACAGAAATCAAAATTGAGCATACACACAAAAACTCGAAGTCCATAAACTAAAATGAAAGAATAAACAATGCAGTCAATGTTAAAATATTAGACGCTTAAAAAATGTTTATCTCGAACTTAAAAAATGCATAAGTATTCTTTTAAAATATGCGTATAGTATAAATAGGATATTATATGGCATACACATGAAAGTAATTACGAAATTAAGAAAATTAAAACAACTTAGGACAAAATTTTAAAATTAACATGTGTCAAAGGTATAGGCAGGATTGGCAAATATGTGCATTTTTTTAGAAACAGAACAAACTGACGTCATTAAATGAACATTATATAACTTAAATACCTTCTGGGTAACTTCATTAAAATGCCGAAATCTCTGCATTGACAAGCGAGATGTTTTCAGAATTTGTAGACTGCAGTGAGATGGAAAGACCATTGAGGAAATTGCGAGGCAATTAGTATATAGATCTAAACGAAGTATCTATATAGTATCATCTGGTAGCTATGTGTGGATGTCAAAAAGCCGCCCTGAAATACTACGTGTTACTTATGAATGCAATGACAGGCGGGTTTTGCGGATGGTATTTACCTGGTGTCTTTAAGTCACATTTAAATAGAAAACGAAGTTCAAGTTTCGACAAAAAATGTTCATGGGCGAAATACAGAAAGCAGCATACGGATTTACAAGATAATGGCTCGGAAGTAAACTCTAAAATCTTGACACAAGATAGATAGATTGCAATGGACAGGGAAGCATATGTCCTACAGTGATAAATTGCTGTCTCTAATATTTAGTGATGAAAGTCAAAAGAATCTGTGGGGTCCTGACGGCTGTGTTTCATATTAACATAACATATGGAGAGAGCTCATAAGCGTATTTAGTAGACAGGAACGTCCGTGCTGTGGGGTGGATTTGAATTTAATGGCCAAACTGTTTTACATAAATAAGACTACCAACAGCAGTCTGAATAATACTTCCAACAGAGTATCGATAACTACTTTCATATGTCAGGTATTTTCTGTAAGTATCGTTTGTACTCATTAAACACCACTCTATCAGTTCCTAATTGTACCTATTTGCCTGTTTTGTGGATTTCTGAGTTAGTTTTCTGAATTTCCATATTTTGCCCCTAGGGGCAGTACAGTCACATCCAATCGACTGCGCATACATACGTTCCTATGCACACATTACTTTCGATTTCTACGACACATGCATCTAAGCGTTATAGGGGTTATAAACTTTGCTAAAAACCGTATATCTTGATTCCTACAGTTCCTCTGTGGGAATCAAAAACACAGCTGCCTGCCATGGAATAGAAAATGCTGATATTACATAACGAATTTTAAATTGGTATATGCTTTTAAAACTCAAAATGGACTGTACTAGATTAGTTTTTTTTCCTTTTTATGCACACTAAACTTAATTTTAAAGTAGACTATAGCTCAACGAGGATTCAAATCTGTGCATATAAGCATGTTTGTGTGCACAGTATTCTCTAGCCGTACTTCTTCGACCCAGACCGTCCGACCTACCCCAAAGTGAAAGATATCTGTTTGCACGGCCGGGGCGTGCCCCCCAATTTAGACCGGAACCCAGTGCAGGAAGCATCCACAGTTGCATAATCCTCCTTCCCCTACCATAAACCTCTGGGAGGGATTTACAGAACCACATGTTTAATGTAATCGAACTCCGTGTGAACACGATGACAGTTTGGGTAGAGGAGGGAATCGAACTCGGGCCGTCCGCGTGCAATCCTCGCTCGCTAACCACTGGGCTGTCGTGCCCCTCTAGTACACTTGACATTCAAATCCGAATAATATGCATCCGAAAGACGAAGTGAACCGTTGTAGTACGCGAAAAGTCCTTCAAAAGTAGTTAACTACGCCTTTGTTAACGGCTCTAGGATTTCTATTGCTAAGGAAGAGTTCTCTTTGTTCAGAATTCTCTTTGTATTTTTCAAAAGAAAATAACTGACTTTCTGAACTTTTCCTTTTCAATAAATAAAATATTGAAGCTGAAAATTTAAAATGAGTAATACTAGAAATCTTGAAAAGATGAATGAATGTCAAATACTTTCCATTGAAAAAATATTTGGAATTAAAACAAAAAGAAAATATGTCTACAATAATTTTAAAACTGTGGGAGTATATTTTTGGTGTTATATTACAGTACGAAATCTAACTTTTTATGCAGCCTCTTTAGAGCCAAATTGCCAATTACTCAAAAAATGTTTATAAGCTTGTTTTCAATAATTAGCTAGTTTGGTATCTGTACATATAAAATCAAAGCGCATGGAATAAAAGAAAATTCCAGCCTTGCATCAGAAAACCATGCTCCATCAATAAGGAAAAAATACCTTGTACAACTGATAAGGAAAAAGTGAGGAACGTACTGAAGCACAAATAAAATAATAAGAATTAATATTTTATTTGTGCTTAATTACCTTGCTCAAGTTTCCCTGAACATGCTCTAAACCAAGCATTTCTCGAAATAATTTAGGTACCAACCACAAAAAATGCTTTAGTGCATTTTACTCACTTGTGTTTACTGTAAAATATTATTCAAATGATATACGGTCCCCAAAAATTTGTTTCATGAATATCACCACGAGTCTTTCACTTAGAACTATTAATTTATTTTACTTCAGATTTTATGCAAATATATTCTGTAATCTGACTTTCTCCGCTACGGAGGCTATGTAATAAATTATTTTCGGTGTTTTTATGCTAAAATGTCACGTAGTTTTGAAGTGTTTCAATATAATTTTCTTATGATTCCAACCAATTTTCCATTTGGAAATATCTATACAGGGTGATGGGAAAATATGTGGCCAAATTTTAAAGGGAGTTAGAGGGGAGGAATATAAAAGGATTCCCAGTACAATGCGTGTCCGGAAACGCCGCGTGAAAGTTGTAGAGGGCGCTATGTAGGACAGTCGAAACAAGTCGGCAATGCGGGAAGCTGTCATTCTCCGCTATGATTTCATACAACATGCAGCGCTTCACGAATGCTGAACTAGCAGATATCCATCTGACGTATGGAGCTGCGAATGGAAATGGGAGAGCTGCGCAAAGGTTGTACAGGGAACGATTTCCCAACAGAGAAATACCGAATCGTCAAACTTTCGAGCGAGTGCTCAGACAGCTTTGCGAAAGTGGGTCCTTCAATGCCAGCAGACATAATGTGGGCAGGCTTCGCTCAGTGAGAACAGTGCGAGTGGAAGAAGATGTCTTACGTGAGTTTGAGCACAAGCACGAGAGCTGTTGACCGTAGACTGGGTGTGAAACAGTCACTTGAATGGGAGATTTTGTATGGCGAACGTATTCACCCATACCGTTTACAAAGGGTGCAGGCATTGATAGAGGCAGATTTTCCTCTCCGTGTAAACTTTTCACGATGATACTTGGAACAGGCTGCTGTACAGCTCGACATACCTTCATACGTGCTATTCACGGATGAGGCAACGTTCACTCGAGAGGGTTTGTTTAACAGTCACAATGCTCATGTTTGGGGATATGACAATCAGGATTCTACAAGACCGTCTGCTTACCAGCAGAGATTTAGTGTCAATGTGTGGGCGGGTATGGTGCACGAATACGTGACTGGGCTGTACATCCTACCTCATCACTTGAACGGCCCAAAGTACCTCATCTTCTTGCAACAGGTCTTGCCCGAACTGCTGGCTGTTGTGCATCAGTGCATCCGGAAACGCATCTGGTTCCAGCACGATGGAGCGCCGTCACACTTTAGCAGTGATGTCAGGAATTACCTGGACGCTACTTATCGACATCAGTGGATTGGTCGAGGTGGCCCTGTTCCCTGGCCTCCACGATCACCAGATCTGTCTTGCTAGGATTTTTTTCTGTGAGGCCACTTGAAAAGCATCATGTATGGTATCCCTGTGGACTTCGCCGATGATCTCGTCGCCAGATTGGCTGTTGCTGCTGGAGATGTGCAGGACATGGCTGGTGTTTTTGCTAAGGTACGCAGTTCTATGCGGCGGCGATGTGAAACTTGTATTATGGTTGGTGGTCGCACTTTCGAGCATTTGCTGTGACAAGTTGATTTAATAAAGGGCTTGTACATTTGTTTGTGTCTCTTTCCTTTTACCTTTACATTTTCTTTACTCTCCAGGACTTTTACGCGACGTTTCCGGACGCGCATTGTACTGCGAATATTTTTATATTCGTCCCCTCTACCCCCCTTTAAAGTTTGGCCAGACATTTTCCGATCACCCTGTATATCACTAACGATTAAAAAATTATAAATCTGATTATACTTTTTGAAACGCCACGTATAGAGAGAGTATGGTGATGGAGTCAGAAAACAAAAATAAACTTTTGACAGATTTACGTATTTTAAACAACCCTGAACTCCAATGGAACATGAGTTGAGGTGGTATGTGTGTGCATGTTTGTGTGCGTGTACGTGTGCATAAGTGTATACAGTAGACCCCCATATAACACGGATTCATATAAGACGGATTCGTATAACACGGAGGAAAAATTGTGATCGTGCTCGTATAAAACGCTAAAAGAGGCTCGTATAACACGGTAAAGGAATGAGACAGATGTTTCGATTTTATTACGATTTAGCTCCAATAATTAATATAATTTGTGGCAGGTAAAACTAAACATCATTGTGCTTCTCAAATTTCGGGGAAACTCCATTTTTAGAGGAGATCGTCTCAGTTTGTTTCTAGTTGTGATGCACATTAAACGCGTCTGAAAAAACTTTTATATCGTATGATTTATTTTATTCAACTTAAATTTGAGGAAAATTTTTTTTTAGAAAAATACATCGTTGCGAAATTAAACCACATTTCATCTAGAGGGAGTACATATCTGTTATTTCTGGTACATACATACTATCAATTAAGCTGTGTTTAAAGTCAAGTGTGTTAAATAAATTTCAAAAGATATTATAATACGTACATTAATTAGATAAGTCTAATAATTTTATAATTTTTACGTTAAATATTTTATCTTTAGTCATCATGACCCCTGCCATGGAGAAGAATTCTAAAAAGAGCCGATAATGTATATCCCTTGAAGAAAAAATTAAAATTTTGGATAGGTTAAAATCTGGTGAGAAAGTAATAGTCATTGCTAAAGAGTTAAAATTAAATGAGGAAACAATTCGATTAATAAAAAGAAATAGAAACACAATAAGAGCTAGAATTTCATCTGGATCTTTAGTAAGTTTGAATAAAACTACTCGTATAAAAGACACTTTAATACCTAAAATGGAAAAATTTGATGTTATGGATAGAAGATTGCTCTTCAGGGAATATTCCTTTGAATAGTACAATACAGCCCCCCCCCCTATAACACGGAAGATACGTTCCGTGTTAGTAGTACCAACACTTAACCCTTTCGGGACGGCGGCATTCCGGAGATGTCGCGGCCTAAAAGACGAATCGCTTCGCTTCCGAACTGGTCGAAAAGGACGGCGCATTTTTTGCGCTAAGCCTAACTCTCGAAAAAAATTCACAAAAATTCACCTATACAACACAGAAATCTACTTTTTTCAGGAATAAAAGAAATATTTATGTTCTATTTGATGTATAATTTTCATACAAATCTGAATACAAAATACTCGTTAGTTGCTCCCATTCTTTTATCCGAAATAAACGAATAATTTCACTGCCTCTAAAACCCAAACAAAAAAAATTACTCTCTTATATTCCTATGATTCACAAACGAAATCATAACGTTGAAATAAAAATAAATACCGAAACTCAATTATAAAATTGTTGATGCTACGAGAATTGCTCTGTTTGTATATGTTACAAAATGATTTTCACCGCTCCAAATGGAGAAATAATTCATTCGATCCTCTTCTGCCAAGGTCATGCCTCTGCAAAATACATTGAAGTTAGTTCCATGGACGAGTAACGCCATCTAGTACACAAATTAAAACGTTTTTAAAGCGTGGTGGCACTTATTAGGTGCCACTATCTGTATTAGGTGCCACTATCCGTAAAATTTCCTCTGGCCCGAGTGAGCGCCGTTCGTCCTTGAATGCAAGTTCGCATCTGGCACGTGGGCGTGCCGATCGTCGCGAAAGGGATGAACAAGAACTCATGCAACTGGCAGAGTCGTCCGAATCAAGTAATGAAGAAAACTCATTATGAAATTTCTGTGAGGCAGAGCAACACTTTACTTTAGAAATCTTAAATGAAGGATTAGAATTGGCAAACAATCTAGAAGAACATTTTACGAATAATGATCCATCAACAAAGCGCTTTGAGGAATTTAAGAAAAATTTGAAAGATTGTTTAGCTCCACATTTTGAAGTAAAAGAAGATTTAAAAAGCAACAATAATAAATTGTTGAAAGCACAAGACGATACCATTTTAAACAACGAAAATAACAGAGAAGAAACCAGTGAATCTTCAAGCTATGAAATAGCACAACCAACAATTGAAAGAGGATGTCGTTGGAACCTAATTATGGATAGCTCCGACAGTGAATAAATGTAAAAAAAAAAATAAACTGCATCTTTTATTTTACGCAAAATGACTAATAAATCATTTTTAATTTCAATATTTGTTTGTTTTGAAGAGAAATAAAAAATATTTTAACTCTTACATATTAAATATTTATTTTACATCTTTGATAAGTGTATGTTTATGCATAAGTAAACTGTATGTGAGCCGCTCATTTGGCAAAACGATTAAGTCCATAAAAGAAAAAGTAGAAAATATGTATTGATAAATTTTTATACATTTATTATTCAATGGCCATAAAAATTGTTGCCATGTAGTGTCTTAAGCCTGATTATTAAAGAAAGTTATTTTAAATATAACAAGTAAGTTAATCGCTTTGGGCTGTGAACGACTCATGTATTTGTATAATCTAAGTGACTCGTACAACACGGATTCATGTAACACGGAACGTATCTACCGTGTTATAGGGGGTCTACTGTACATATCTATATGTGTGTGTGGCTGTGCATACCAGTAAGTGTATTTGTGTATACGTTTCTCATATACGTGGTTAGACATTTGAAAGCTCCAATTAATCGAATTATCCTTAAACAAGAAAGATCAATCATGCTTAAAGCATTGATTATGAAACACTTTCCAACTTCAATGCAATTTTATTTAAACAAGTCTAAAATGCAATACATTCCTCGGTAATATTTTGAAACTTATCACAATACTGCATTAATTTATTATATTTGAAAACTTAAACCTTCATCGAAAAAAATGAACTTCATTCAAATGACGGCATTGAAATATAAATTGCCTGGTTTAAACATCTCTAAAATGTTATACATTCCTCGGTAATAGTTTTAGAATTATCATAATACTACGACAATTTATTACATTTGAAAACTTCATCGAAAACAACTGAAATTAATTCAAATGACGTCACAGAAAAAATAACACGCCCGGATCTCTCTATAAAAACAGGATTTCATTCATAACTTTCTCCCATTCAATTCATTCATCACAATACTATAATAATATATTTTATTTAAACATTTTGTTTAAGACCATGGAGCTACAAAAAATTAAACTCTATGCTTGAAACTTCATCGAAAAAAATCGTCCTTCTCTTTATGAAATGAATTAATATTTCATTCATATCAGCCATGCAGACTCCATGGACTAAATTATTTTGTGTTAAAAAAATACAGGAATTCTAATACAACTCATTCTATATATTTTGCTGTTTACATTTTACATAGGTGAAAAATAGGCTTAGTTGTAGAAATAATCAAATTTAGATGAGCATTTAAACTCAAATATATTGTCATTGCGATGTTTCAGTATGTAGATGCACAGAATTTAAGCAAAAATAAAGTGGTTTTAGGACGGATACAACACTCAATATGAATTAAGAAGAACTTAAAAAAATCACGATTTTGAAACAAGATGGATGCCATATATCATTTTGAAGTGGGTCATGTGATCGTTTCATATTATGGTCACGTGATCGTTTCATATAAGATGTGTAATTATTTTAATTTTTATTTAAAAAACTACTGAATATATTTCGCTGAATTTTTTTTTATATATTTTATGGAACAATTTGAATATTACCTAAAATTTTCGAAGCAATTTGTGAATATTAAATTTGCTTAAAAAATGTTTGAAAAATTAGGTCCCATAGGGCTCAATGTATTTCATTTATTCGACCCGGGTTCAATCCAAAATTAATTGGGTAATATTATTCATTTATATTCCCATAGGTATTCCCAGACCGTCTGAACAACATACTAAAATTTCATTTTGATTAAGTCATTTTTACTACAGTTATCGTGCTAACGGACAGACAGACAGACAGACAGAATGAACAAAGTCATAAACACTTTTCAACTTTGTTGTAAAGTGTTAAAAAGCCTAAAATGCATAAGAAAGTAAATCATGTTGCATAAATTATTAGATTATGTGTAATTTGTCATGAGAAGTTTTCTCATTTCAGAATGCTGGTTTAAATCATTCTCGAAATATTACATATTTTCGAACAAATTTATCAATACATTTCATAAAATTAAATAAATAATTATGTATCGTATAATAGGCAGATTTTGCCGTATATTATAAGTTCATTAATATCATTATTGTAGATTTAGAGCATGAAAACACATATATTCGTTTTAAAGCCAATATCGTTTCGATGCACATAAGTTTTTGTTTTAAAGACAAATAATTTGACAAATTTCTTTTGTACCACGATTAAGAAAGATAACATTGATTAAGATAATAGTGATTAAGTAAGATAATATTTTATTTTGTGTGTTGCACATACATTTTATTTGCACAATTAAGTCATTTTAAACTCTAAATTTAGATTTCGTGAAACAGTAACTCCTTCAAAGTCGCTATAAATAAAAGTAAAATCAAATAATCTTTTCCAAATATATCAAAATAACAACCTCATATTGTGCATTAATATTAGCTTAGAAAAAGACGAGCATTAAAAAAAATATGTAGCCATTCTGTAATAGGTAATATTTTGCAGCAAAAATATTTTAACGCACATGAACATACAAGACTGATTTATAATATTAATTATAAACATTTTATGTTTCTGCTCTTTAATATCGTTTTGCTTTGTATCATTTGTTTCAGAATAAACAATATATATGCACTACGTCAAAAAACATTTATACTATAAAAGTAATTTGTGCTTAAGGCTATTAATACAAAAAGGAATAAAAAAAGCCCGTTTTTAAAAAATTGATTACTTTTTATCTTTTTCCACCCACATGCCCTCTAAAATAAATAATTCATGGCGGAATTCTTTATGTGGACGGAAAATAAAAAATGGATTCGGAATCTGAAGAGAAGTTACGGTCGCAAAACAAATGAATAAATGTAACACTAAGCAAAAAAAAATTGTTTGATGTGAAAAACATTAATGCTACTTTCCATGGATCTATAAAACTATGTTTTTTACTTCTATTATTTAGTTCAACTTGATTATAGATTTCTTTCTTGTAATTTAAACATCATGCTTACTTCTTTCATATCATTCTGTTGTGTAGAAAATATGCACTCGGTTATCTTATGAGAGCAATAATACCAGCTACCACATAAAGGACATAAAAAGTTGTCTAGTTAAGTAAAGCATATAAAATTCTCTCGAATTAGACAGTTTGGGTTAGTTTGAGCTTTACTGTCCTCTTTATATATACGATACCTTCATTGACTGTATTCTACGGTACTAGGTCTTTGAAACTTATTCGACTATCTGTGAAATAGTTACTAAGAGCACGGCTGTAGGTTCCTCACCACTCCTAGAGATTCCAATCCCTCGTCTACACATTTGAAGGTCAAAGTGAATAGTTCAATAGGTCAAAATGAATCGTTCATTTGAACAAAATAAATCGTTCAATAGGCTAAAATGAATTATCAAAGTGAACCCTACTATAAATCAAAGGAATTGTTAGGCATTGCAGTTATTGGAAACTGCACTGGGCACTTCGACCCACTGGTATAATATAATGACTCTGGAAAATACATTGGTTAGTACTTTCATAGCTCAGAAGGATTTGTGACACTAAGAACACGTTTGTAGGTTCATTACCAGTTCTTGGGATTCAAACCCGACACCTATGCATTGGAGACCAAAGTGGATCATTCAATAAGCCAAAGTTAACCGTTTAATAAGTCAAAAGGTTTTTAAATAAAAATTAAAATAATAATTGCACCCATATTATATGAAGATATCACGTCACTCACTTCAAAATAAAATACGGCATCCATCTCGTGCCCAAATCGTGATTTTAAGTCCTTTTTAATTTATATTTAGTGTTGCATTCGTCCAAAAACCGATTTACTTTTTATTTCTATCTGTGCATCTATATACTTCTTCATCGCAATTACAATATTTTGGAGTTTAAATGATTATCAAACTTTAATTATTTCTACAATGAAGCCTAATTATTACATACGGAGAATGTACGCACATCAAGCTGTTAGATGAGTTGTATAAGAAATGCTGAACTTATTTAACGCAAAATGATTTAGCTCTGGAGATTGCTGATATGCATGAAATATTCATTGATTTTACATAGAGAAGCAGACGATTCTATGGTATTGTTTTTTCGATGAAGTTTTAAACGGAAAGTAATATTACCTCCATAGTTTCAAGTTTTAATAGTGAAATAAATTATTGTAATATTGTGATACTTTTAAAATTATCACCGCTAAATTAAAGGAATGGATAAAAGTTTATGAATGAAATATTCACTGCTTTTACATATATAGAGATCCAGGCGATTTATATTTCGATGGTGTTCTTTGAATAACGTTCATTTGTTTTCGATGAAATTTTCAAATATAATAAATTATTGTAGTGTTGTAACGACTTTGGAACACCTAATCAAGCAATTGTATTTCCGAGTCATTTTACGGAAATAATTCTTGTTTTCATGGGTTTACATGCAATTCCCAGAGTTTGTTTCGGAGACCGTTATGAGCTGGCGTCAGTCCTGTCTGGAGATGCCGCGGACTGCAGGTGATAATTACGGTACGTCACGGATGCAGAGGTTTGTTGGCCAATGAGGGTCGGATTATTGAGTCACGTGGGAATTATCAAAAGGACGCTCCGGGCTTTTTCGATTCTGACCGGCGAGATGTGTGGACAGCTAGAGGACACGGCGAAAGATGGAATTTAATTACTTGTAGTCCGAACTGTGGATATTTAAAGAAAAGATTAAAAATTTGTTATGAGGTAAATTTGAAAGTAAACGTGGTCTAAGATTCATGCTTATCTGCAGTTAATTATACAGCTTAAGTGTTTTCGAACTCAATGAGTTCTAGTTCTGCCTAACAGACAGAATGCGAAAAAAATGGAGTTCTGTTCTAATAACGCCAGACTAGTCTTTGGCCATCCAGGGCCCATAGACTGGTGTTTGAGTGATAGTATATGTTATCCAGAACCACCCTCATCTTAGCCGATGTGATTATTAGGAGATGTATTCTTCAATTTAATTTGTAAGTACATTTTCTTATACTGATATGAGAAGCTATTATTCCATATTTCAACCAAGTATTATCACGAATGGACATATAACGTAATATCTTCAAATTTCTGATCTTCGAATATAAATAAATAAATATATATATTATTCAGTATCTGTTATACTTTACACTACTTGTTAATTTAATGCGTGTGCTCTTACTTTTAGCTTCATATCAAGGCTGAACAAGCGATTCATAGAATCGGCCGGGAAAATGGAAACTGGGCTATACAACCCATATAAGATTACTTACTGTAAACCGAAAGCTTTACCTTAATTTGGCACCGAGAGAATGGAAACTGGGTTATACAACCCTTATAAGATTACTTACTGTAAACCGAAACCTTTACCTTAATTTGGCACCGTGTTATCTTCTGCGATATAATACCAAACCTTCTTTACAAGAATATTGTGATAATTTAAAAAATATCACCGTTAAATGTATCGCATTTTAGAGATATTTAAATAAAATTGCTTTTCAGTTGGAAAGTGTTTCATAATCAATGCTTTATGCATGATTGATCTTTCTTGTTTAAAGTTCAAATGACTCAACATGTTTCTATATTTTTATTCCACATTTCATTAAAACTTACTTTGAAATCAATTACGTAGTACCAAAGATATTTTGTTTAAAAGCGCCATTTCGAATTTTCACCTTCATATATTATTTTTAATAAATTTAAATATTTGTTGAGTTTATGAAATCCAATGTAACTGCTAGAAATATATTATTTTGAACACAATAAATTCAGATTTTATAAAAACAAGTGCTATACTAGTGTATTTTCATCAAAGTATTTTTATACATATTTAATGAGTTCTATTTACACCCAAATAACACATGGATAAAAATATTTTCTTAACTATTCCTTGCAGAATCTGATACAGAAAAAGGAATAGTATTTTAAGGTATTTGAAAATTTTTCTGACATGTTCTGAAATCTTGAAAGTTTAATATGAAATTCAATCATTTCTTTAAAATTTATGTATTTTTCCAGTGTCAAATTCTATTACAATGTTTCCTATAATGAAGATTTATCGCATTCACTTCTTGAGGCAGATAAAATGCATATGAAAATATTAAGATTATTTTACTAGACATATCAATATTTGGTTTTGAAACATTTGCTTGTTTTTCTTAGAAATATAAAAAAAATCTGATGTGGGCAGCACATGACTTTACCTGCAGACTTAAATTCATATTTTATTTATTTCTTTAATTCTTTAGATTGAGATTAATTGAACTAAATAACACTAAATTTGCATTTTTAAATCCCTTTTTGTTTTTATTTGGTAATTGGATATTTTTCCGATAGCAGCGTAACAAAAATTCAAAAAATCTCAAATATCTTGAGAACGGCGAGTCCTAAAGTATAATGGTGTGTGTTACATTGTTTTCCTCGTCAAAAACTACGTACAAAACATGAATGTAATTGATACATTTCAGCATACGTAGTCTTTTTTTTTGTTTTTTAGATTTTAAATTTGAAAAACTAAAATATCTCGAGAACGGCTAGTCCTAGAATAATGGGGTTGGTCTTATTATTTTGTTGGTTGAAAATTACGTATAAAACAAGCATTTAATGTATATATTTTAGCATATGCAGCTTTTTATTTTAGATTTTGACGATTTCTGATGGCCATTTTGTAAATAAAGGCAGGTTGTTATTTTCTGAATCGTACCAAAATCGAATCAGCACTAAAGTGTCCCTCAAGTAACTTATCTACCAAATATTGGAATATTTGGTCTAGTATTTTAGCTAGGATGGACAAATGGGAATTTTTGCGGGCCATTTCGTAGAAAAAGGCGGGTTCTTCTTTTCCGAACCATACCAAATTCTAATCAGGACCAGAGTATCCAACAATTAACTTATCTATCAAATTTTGTGAAATTTGATTAATTAGTATTTTAGCTAGAGCGGATAAATGATATTTTTACGGGCCACTTCACAAAAAATAGGCGGGTTCAGTTTTTACGAATCGTACCAAAAACTAATTAGCACCAGGGTCATATCCAAGTGACTTACCTACCAAATGTTATGAAATTCGAATTATTAGTTTTCGAGTTAGAGTGGATACATACATTGCACAGACACACAGACAGACAGACACACAGACAGAAAGACACACATACACACTCACAGACGTCACCGCTGAAAATATATTTTTCGTATTCTAGAGGTCGCGAAACGTGTAGATCCGTCGAAAACTCGTGTTGCGATTTTCGGCATGATTCCAATACTTTCCGTATACATTACCATGTATTGCAGGGAAAGTAAAAATAGTAAATTGGTGAATCATTCTATTTGAAGAAAAAAATAATAAAATAAAGTATTAATGAAAACTTCAAAAGTTTCTCATTGATGTAATTTAATTAAAAAGTGTGTATATATATTGTATTTGGATGCATATTTGTCTTTCCCTACATATATAGTATAGAATATAGGGAAAGTATTTTGACGGAATCGGAAATGTGATTCTGTATTTTTGACGTAAGATCACGCTTGATGCATCCATGAATTCGAGTCGAGTGTTTTTGAGGTGATGTCTGCGTGCAGGTAAGATATTATATGTATATGTATGTTAATGTGTGTGTCCGCAAGTTTGTAGCAATGAACGCAATATCTCACGAACGAATGAAACATTTCGAATATAATTCTGCAATATAAATATTGCAATTAGTGAATACGGGAACCGCATTTATTTTAAACTCAATCGAACGTTTGAAAGCTTGCCTCCCGATTTTCGAATGAATTTTTGAAAACATCATAAAAAATCAGCACCTTAAATAAAGATAAAAAATCATTTCAGACGTAATTATTCATTAGAAAACGAGTATGATCACTGACATAAACCTTTCTCGAGATATTGTAATTTATTCAAATATATTTATCCATGTAGCATATATTTATCTATCTAGCATTTTATGTAGCATCTCGTATGTCCATTTGCATTATTTGACAACGAATTTGGCGACCTTGGTGACTAATTTAACGAAATGCCGCCAATGTGACGATTTTTTAAATGGCACCAAATGGACAAAAATGTCGCATCACTGGCAAATGCTACATCAAATTAACGAAATTGACGCCAAATTGAGAATTAATCATTAAAATTATTTAATATATGGATTATATTGCTTAGCGGATTAGAGTATTTGCAAAGTTAGATTTGTGCGAAACACGTCAATTTGGTATTTAAAAATTATTTTACTTGCTGACGTCTAGAAATGCTCCAATGATGATGTAAAATTCAATGTAAAAAACTTTTGTCCGTGGATTTTGTACATCAGTAATTGACTGTAAAAGAAGTGAAATCATTGAATTACGTAGTGAAAGTCCTGTGCAGCACACATCAGATTTTTGTTATTTTTATAATAATGTTTCTGGAAAACAAAATTGGATTTTAATTATGATTAAATCATAACAGGGGATGCATAAATGGGGAATGCAACATGATCCTAAAATGGGATTTTCATCAACGTCACAGTTGTGACACACATGGTGCTGGTTTATACGTGGAGTGCAATAGGGCCTAATTCTTACACTCTCAGCACATGATTCATACTTCTTTCTAATGGCTACTAGAATAACATTCTACCCAATACCAGGGAGTTGGGATCATCATTTTCTTCATGATCAGGATATTCTAAAAAACTCTGATGTGGGCAGCACATGACTTTCCTTATATAATGCAATGGATTTACTAATTTTACAATAAAAAATAATGTATAAGATCCATGGCACTGTGTTTTAATTGTTGAATTGTACATTGTGCGATTTTCAGAATGACAACATGTAAAACTATTTCAAAATACTCAATTAACTTATGCTTTGCACAACTCTAAACAATCATCAATATTGATAGCATCCCCAATAAGCGATATAGTCCATATATTAAAATACTTTAATAATTACTTTATCATTTAGTCGCATCGTTATTTCCATTGAGTTAGCGTCATTTTTATCAATTTGGCGACATTTCTTTTTTCAATTTGACAACATTTAAAAAAATCGCCAAGTTGGTGACATTCCGTCAAAATCTCACCAAGCGTTATAGACAGAGAAATAAGTTTTCTTATAGCAGATAACTGACTATTTGCGTCCAAATACAAAAGTATTACCTAAAGTATATTTTCTCATGAATGGAACTAGCTATATCTACGAGAATGATGTCACCCAATTTATCGCATGATATTACTTATGAAAATTGAACATATTTCAACAATTGGTAATATATGTTTTTAAATTTTATATGATTTTTTGATAATTGCTTGGAAAAATGTACAATATTTCGGAAATGGTTCATGCTGGCGTTCTAAAATTTATTTTAATCGTTTTCTAATACAAATTTGCATAAGAAATTACTATTTTCGTAACTTTATTAAAAGTTTTGACTTTTCGTGGACTTTTTCAAAATTTCACTCGAAAATTTAGTGGGGTTCTAAACATGCGATTGCCTAGAAAAACAATTGGCTTCCAATACTCATGGATTGCAATTTATATACCCAGTTTCGTTCAAATCGGTCCATTCGTTCATCAGTTATCGTCTCCACAGGCTCACTGACACACACACACACACACACGCACACACACAGACATCATATCAAAAACTTCTGATTCGTGTTCAGGTATGCTTGAAACGTGCTCTCCCGCCGAAAACTCAAATTCGAATTTTCGACCCCGTCACAATACTTTCCTTACAGATTATATGTATATAAGGAAAGTAATATATGTCTTCTGTCTTTGCTTAGATTTAGTGAAATAATGTTTTCCATATTTTGCGTTGGTTCCTTTACCCTTTTCTTTAAATTTTCGGATATTAAATAGTTTAATTTTCTTTCCAGAAGCGGTCTTTGCAAATCGGCTCAAACGCTCAGGGGATCAACTTAACATATGACAATTACTCCCTAAATAAATGAAACGTTAGAAATATTTATAACTAACTAGGAGCGATTACCCGACGTTGATCGGTATTTACCATGCAAAACTATGATAAAAATTACACCGGAACATATAGAGCCGATTGTGATATATTACCGTTGAATGTATCGTATTTTAGAGATGCTTACATAAAATTAAAGTTGGAAAGTGTTTCATAATCATTGCTTTATGCATGATTGATCTTTCTTGTGATTTCTTAATACTTTTTGTTGTTGAGTAAGCCTGTGAGAAATAAACCACGGTGAAAGTTTCCATTTAAATTCATATCTCAAACCTGCGATTTTTAAAAGTGTCTAATACGTTCAATAAACTCCCACAAAACTCAGAGATTTAATTGACTTTCACGTTTTAAACCAACGATGTCCAACCTTTTTCGTTGTGAATCACGGAGTTAGAGAGTAGAACTCCTAGGAAAAAGTGTCGTTTTTCACTAATATCTCGAGAACCACTGGTCGTAGAAACTTGAAACATGGCCTATGTTTTTTATGGCGTGATTTCAAGACTACCAAGACAAATTTCATAAAATTCGGTTTAGCCGTTCTCCAGATATGGTGAATCATACATACACGCTTTTATTTTTTATATATACAGATAATGACACAAAATACGCTTTAATACATTCATTAATAATATTCTTATAACATTGTCCCGATACATATATATATATATATATATATATATATATATATATATATATATGCTATAACACTTCAATATCTTTAATAACTTCCATTTTCCATCTTATATATATATATATATATATATATTAAACGCATTTAGCATTGAAATCTTCTTTACATTATTCCAACTTTTTCTATAATATACATTTCATTCAAATATATATTATAACATATGCTTCAATTTTAAAAAAATTGAGCATTTTTTTTCTCTATTTTCATATATACTATGTAGGTGCAAAATATCATTTTCCTAACACTTTGAGTACTACAGACAGGAAAGAAAAGCGGCATGCATTTTTCAGAAAGTGCAATCGATTTGATCTAAAAGCCCTTTGTTGAAGCATAAAAGGAGTGAAATATCAGATTTCAGGTTTTGGCAGAAAGATTGAAAATTTTGTTTTGTCTCGCTTTTATATCGGCTGAACTGTGTTATATTTCAGAATATGTTTCCCAGTTTCTGTTATATAACTTACATTTTTTTTTGAATTCATTGAATATAAATTGATTACAGTTTTATATTTCATACATAACAATAAATGAAATCTAAAATGTGCGTTACTATTTGAACGGAATATACAAAACATTTAACCCTTACCTGGTATCGTCTGGATCCCAGGGATTCGGACTTTTTAATACAAAAAATATTTTGGTGTTAATTTCCATGTGGCTTTCAGCACCATCATTATTTTGCGTCCTCAACACTATTAATGTATTCACTTAAGATAATTCGTTTATAAGAAATGGTGGCAAAAGCATGACATTTTAATAAGTGATAAATTTTCCCCTGGCAGCCATACAACCCGACATTCGTTGAGGCATAAAGTTAATTAAGTTTATTATGTTCAACTACGGAAGATCCTGCCACAAATGTTGCAACTGGTTAGCTAATTCCGTGGTATTCTGAGAAGGCTACAAATACAGTCACAACATGTCCCAGACGAGTTATATTGGTGATAGATATGGGGAGGTGGATGGCCATGGGAGTGTATTAAATCCTCAAAAATACTGTTGATAAAGTCGTGCAGTATGTTTTCGAGCGTTGTCTTGTAGGTAAATGGAACCTGAGTGGCATGAAAAAATAGTCAGTGCAATCGACTGCAGAAGATCATCGATGCCGCCGTCAGATTGACTTATGGCTCAATATACAACATTATAAAATTAAATAATATTTTGTATTTACATATATTTTTCATATTTTATCTATTCCTTCAGGTATGCTGTTGTTGTTTTTGAAACCCAGACCGTCCGACCTACCAGAAAGGTGTAAAGTAACTGTTTGGATGGCCGGGAAGTGTCACCCAATTTAGACCGGAACCCAGTAGCGGAAACATCCATAGGAACCGTACCCTCCTTCCGCTACCACCATTCTCTCGGAAAGACTTACAGACCCACATGTTTAACGTGATCGCACTCCGCGTGAACACGGCGGTGGTTTTGGCAGTGGTGGGAATCAAAGCCGGGTCTACCAAGTGCAATTCACGCGCGCTAACCACTGGGCTACCGCGACCCCTCCTTCAGGTATGTCTAATGGCCAGATCGTCCGGCTCATCCTAGTACATAGAGCAGCAGGGTGGGCGGACGGGTCCTTCAGGTATGGGGAGTACTTGTAATGTTTTGTAATATTTTGTATTTTGTTGTTTTTGTAGTTTTTAAATATGTATATAAATACATTTTAAGACATACATTTGCATTTAGAAGGCTTTAAAAGGATCCTATCTATATATTCGTTCAACTTAATTTAAAACGTTTAATTAATTATTTATAATTTATGATTAACTTAACCGGTACATGAGATTCGGCGATAGTAGTTATAAACAAAAACTACCAAACTAGTTAATGAAAATGCTTAAAAGTTTCTTCGAAAAATGTGTACATACCACTTGCTACCATATAATGCATTTTTTGTTTGAAGTGAAATGTTTTAAGAAAATATAAATCAAAACTAACTAGCAGTTTTAATTGATATAATTAGAAGAAAAAGCATCCTAGTGGTTAGTTAGTCATCGCCAGCATAATAATTTGCAATTAAGATTCATAATTTAATATTTTTGGTGTTTCATATAAATCATTTATATCACTGTTAGACATAATCAGTTTTACTGATTAAAATCAGACAATAATAAATAGTCGACTGTATAACAATTTAAAGTATTTCGATGTTTTCAGAAATACTTAAATTCACAAAACTTTAAGCGATTTAAAATTCCATTCAGCAAAATTGAATTCAACATAAAATCGAAAGGAAATAATCACATTTTGATAATGCTTTTAATATTAAACATTTCAGTATACTAATCCTGTAAGCTTGTTTAATAAATTTAGAACATCGAACTGTATTGAAAAGTTTTAAATCCGTAAAAATGTCTATCTGATTTTAAAGTGCAAACTCTTTTTCAAAGATGTATTATATTTAATCTCCTAAATAACACGGAAACGTGGCTGTTGAATAAAACTTCATTTCCTAACCTTTTCATTCCAGAAAAGAGATTGACATCTTACTTAGCAAAAGGTGCGTCTATGTCAAGTATTTTAAAACGTAAGCCTAGTCGTTTTTTAAACAAATATTTTAGAAAGCAGCTTTTTCTTTCTTTTGAAAATAGCATTAGTTAACTCATTAGTTATTAATTGTATGTATTAGACTAGATATGATGTTACAGCATAATGAAATGTATAATTGTAAGAATGTGTCATAAAAATGCACAGAAAACGTTTTAAAGTTATTGTAACTGAACTGTAATCTATGTAACTATCAATATCTGACTAGCAAGAAACTTTTATTTATCCAATGAGCTGTTACAAGATTATCTTTAGTTCTTTATTTGAAGTGGACTGTAAATATTTTTTATTCACATTTCAGCCATCTCATTCATCTGCCCATGATATCAGGACTTCAGTTTTCTAGACTTGATAAAAACGTAACTTTGTAAGCATAATTACTTTCCTTATATACATAATGTATAAGGAAAGTATTGTGAAGGGGTCGAAAATTCGAACTCGAGTTTTGGCCGGGAGAGCACGTTTCAAGCATACCTGATCATGAATCGAACATTTTTAAAGTGATGTATGTGTGTGTATGTGTGTGTGTGTGTGTCTCTGTGTGTGTGTGTGTGTGTGTGTGTCTGTGTGTGGGGAGGTGGGGGGGTCAGTCAGTCTGTGGAGACGATATCTCACGAACGAATGGAGCAATTCGAATGAAATTTAATACAAAAATCACAATCCGTGAATACTGGAAGCCTATTGTATTAAAACACTATCGAATGTTCAGAACCCCCTAAATTTTCGAGTGAAATTTCGAAAAAATCATCAAAAAATCAAAATCTTTAATAAAGTTACGCTAATTGGCCTTTTGTTATGTAAATTTTCCTTAGAAAACGATTGACAAATCATCAAAAAATCAAAACCTTTAATAAAGTTACGCTAATTGGCCTTTTGTTATGTAATTTTTCCTTAGAAAACAATTGACATAAACTTTAGAAAGATAGCATAAACCGTTCTCGAGATATTGCACATTTTTCAAATAAATTTATCAAAAAATCCCATAAATTAAAAACAAATATTAACTGTTAAGAAACATGTTCTTTTTTCATATGTAATATCATGCGATAAATTTGGTGACATCATTCTCGTGGATCTATCTCGTTCCATTCACGAGAAAAGATACTTTGAATAATAATTTTGTATTTGAACGCCAATATTCATTTATCCGTTGTAAGAATAACTTATTTCTCCGTCCATAATGCTTGGTGGGATTTTGGCGACGAATTTAGCAGAATGTCGCTAAATTGGCGACATTTTTAAATGTTGCTAAGTTAACGATAATCTCGCCAAATGGATAAAAATGACGCTAAAACAATGAAAATGACGACTAATTGAAGAAAATTCAATATCTTGGAAAGAATATAAGTATGTACTATAAGAATAGCATTTTTTTAACTGTAGAAGTAGTAAATCCATTGCATCATATAAGGAAAGTCATATGCTGCCTACATCAGATTTTTTTAAAATTGCAGTACATTGACATCTTCTTCTTCTGAGTAGAAAGTATAACTATAAATTCAAAATAAGTTAATAAATATTGTATCACATGCGATCACCAATCGCATCTAAATGGTATGTTATTTTAAATACGGAATATTGCTTTGAAAATACTATACGTACAGCATTCGAACTGTGTTAGGAAATTTTTGAATATTTAATGTACAGACAGTAAAAAAAATCCGAACTCGATCATTACTTCGGCTTCTAGAGTCCCATAATCAAACCAAAAGTATCAATGGTCTCAGAATAACGCCTGATATAAGTTAAATAAATGACTAACAAATTTGTATTAGTGATCTTCATATTGAACTTTGCACCAACTTTATTTTTTCAAAGAGCAAGAGCACTTTTTGATAACAGATTCTGGTTTTCCAGGTTAAATCACCCTGAATTCCTATAAAATTTATATATATTTTAATCAATCGTTCGAGGAGTGATGGCTGAGTGAAATTTAGAATTAATGTAAGAACTCCCAATGCTGAAATTATACTATTTTTGACATAATTAGCTTATCAAGCTAATTCTTAGTTTATGTTGTGATACTATAATGACCTAAACAAAATGTATACCGATTTTCTTCTTTAAACGCATTTCTTATATTTATTATTAATTATGAAATTCATATTTGAAAGATAAAATGTGAATTGAAATTTTGGATAAATTTTGACGACAATTTATTCAGCACGTGTGGACAGTGTGCAGAATTTTAGTTAATTCCTTTGACTAATTAAAATACATACCTATATTCAAAACTGCATCATTTTAAAACTTTCGGAGATTATCCATCAATTTTCCATAGAAAATACTCACAAGAAAATTTAAAAAATTGCAGTGCAATGCAAAGTTTGAACGATTTGTGTAATGAGTGATCAGACATTATTATTGCATTTGCGTTTGGAAAAATTTCATAATTTAAAGTGAAGTGATAAGTTTTAAAGCCAAAGTCGATTCAGCTGAGATCAATGCGTGATATTTCTATTTCACATTACATCAGTATAACTTGATCTTTACGTTTAATAGTATACAATTATATTATATAAAATAATTTTAATTTCAAATTTTATTCAAAATTCGAAATCAGCAAAAAAAAATACTGAAATTGCAAATTAAGCGGAATGCTTAAAACTAAATTAAAATTCAATGTGAGAATGTATTTGAAGAATATTTAGGCAAAGGCTAAATTTATATACTTGAGATTTTGTGTGGCTAACTGCACAACACATTTGGTTCATCTCATTGAAAAGTATTAATAATATAATTATTAATCACTTTCGACGTTTTAACTGTATTTAAAAGGCATAACGAAGACATTTTTTATACAAATTTTATGTTTTGTAGCTATGTTTGAAGTTAAGTAATTCTATAAAATGTTAATGAGTGTTCTCTTTGGAGATTTGCTTTACATAATGTGGGAATCATTTTGTTAGGCTATCGCCTTTATTCGCATCTTGATACAGTGATGCTCTAAATATTGCATCATGTAAATATTTCCATGATAAAAATGTGACATATCACCGAAATAGAAAATGCATAACTGCAGAGTAAGCTTGACCTTCGTTATATTACCTTAAAGTGGAAACAGACCCTGAATGATGTTTCCTGTATACATCCTTTATTTGTGGTCGGAATCCCCCACAAATTTATTTTTAACCTATTGATGACATAAAAAATCTTATGATGAACATATAACGAAGTGTTGCCATTTGACTTTTTGGAAATAATGATCAACTAAATATGAATAGGACTCATTATTCAAATTAGATGAACACGTATTTATGGCAGCTATTATTTCGAGTTTAATTTTATTTTTAGCTTGACTGTACGACCTAAAAGTCAGAATAATGAGCGGTTCTCGGATTTTTTTCTTTTTTTTTTTGATCGGCTGTACATTTTGAATATGAAAAAAACATATCATATGTTTCGATTTTAACTGGAAATGCAGTTATAAAGTCTCCTTAACAAACTTATAAACTATGTATATGTTTCAAAACCAATAATCGAAGCGAGAGAATCTAGGTCAACTATTCTGAAACACCATATATGCACAGTTGATTGTATCAAAGAAGCTCAGAAAAACAGAAAATCTTATTATACTCCATATAGTATACATACGTTTCGAAAATTTTTATACATACCCTAAAATCATATACTCTTAGGTCGCACAATCCCGTTATATAATTAAGGCTGATACACACCAGCTTGTCACAGAACATATTTTCCAGCTCTTCGAACCGTCGTGATATTACGTAACATACTTCAATTACCCCGTTCACGGGACACTCTGAATTAACAAGCGACGTATTGTAAATAATAAGCTCCCATATTAAATAACTCAGACATGCAAGACAAATAAGCAAAACGACTCTATAACCAAGAAAAAGAACAACAGACTCACTACAAATGCGTATAATGTATTATTTGATCTAACCACACTCTCCAGAGGGTTAGCTTAGATGACGTAAATATTTAAGCAGTTAATATCTGTCTTGTGCAACTGCTACACTTCCAAAAGTCCAAAGTCGTTAATAATCAGAACGTCACAGATTAATTATGATTGGTATTGATATGTGAATGAAAATATTCTAGAGATGGATGATAGTACTAAACTTATACTCACACACAGGAATTCGTCCTCTATGGGATTACGAAAATCAGCATTGGTTGGACTGACGCATGGGTTTTGTAGATGAAAATGAGCTCCTCCTCGTAAGGAAATACCATAACAAGAAGACGCTTTAATTTTTCTTGCTAAACCTTACGCAACCAGTTTCTACATGCAGAAAATCAGAAAGTTTAATTTTCACTTCAGCAAATTTACGAATAAATGAGCCAAAAATCTGTATCTTATTAAATATATTATTTTCCAAAGTTTTTACTAAAACTAGTAAATTATATTTCCTCGTTTAGTTGTTTAATTAACCATTTCTCGATAAGCGGTTTTTTTTATGTCTGCAATTCCTCTCTTCTTTGTACGAAAACTATTCAGGCAACGATAAGCACTTGGAACCAATGACCCTATGTTGATTTTTATGATCATGGTATGAAAATGCATGCTGTGCACATAGAACTTGGGCAATATGTTATTGATTATTTCATAGCAGTCATAAATTTCATGGCTTCTCAAACGCATAAGCCTCGACGATAAACAGAAGAATTCCACGACATTTCTGAAACATAAATTTGTAATATATTTCGACAAATGTTTGGAAGTTGCTGAATACATAAAAATGCATCTTTTAATATTACCATGTTTAAACAATAATATTTTTAGAGTGATGTTTTGTTTGAAAATAAGCATTCTGCTAAGATAGTATATGTGTCTTGCCACCATAATAATTAATATATTCTAGTAATATGCATTGTTTTATACGAAGGATTAATTTTAGTAAGAAGACATCATCAGTATACGTGTCCTTCTAAAATTAATTGTGAAACATTGTGTTCACTTTTGTCTTAGTGGATTCATTATATATTCTTATGTCTAATTATTCGGCAATTCGGCAAATTTTTATGAACATCTTATACTACAAAGTCGCTGTTTATAGTGTTTTTGGCAATTTTTTACGCTGATCTCTTTAATTGGTTTCGTCAAATTGTTCCTTATTGAGTCCAACACTCTGAAAACCCGAAGAAATTGCCAATTTTCTATTTCGAAAACACATCGTCGTAGGGGATTTTCTACGGATATCTTGTCCTCTGACGCTAACTTTTAATTCAATAACTCACAAGGAATTTTTCATTATATATCAGTCTATCAAGTCGGTTAATAACAAACTAACAAACTGATTTACAACGAAAAATGTAGTGTAATTCAAGATAAATAAGTATACATACGATTCGAAAATCAACTACATTTCGATTTTCAGTGCAAAAAAGCTTGGATCTAAATACCCAAATAACTTCAAGGCAATGCGGGCAAAACTGAAAGAGCTAAACGACATCATAAAATAGTTCCGTCACTTAATGATATGAAGGCCAATTAATGACAGTAAATATTGGAGACAAGGAAATCTGAATATGAGAAGGAAATCTGAATATGAAATACACACAGAAAGAAAAAGTAAAAGCAGATAATAAATATGAACTAAAAAAAAACAAAAATTATACGTTGTTGCAATACATCAGAGAAATATGGAATCTTTGAAAAATAATTAACGTTTAGTATTTTACGTTGTAAACCAATTTATGAATAATTAAATACACTATTATTGGAGATGACAGCATCCTTGGACCAATTTTGCATTAGCGTGTAGTAGCATATATATATATATATATATATATATATATAAAATGGACCCCATATATATATATATATCCTATATATATATAATACCATTATATATATATATATATATGGCTCTTAGTATAGATGGTCCTTATATAATGGCTCATAGTATAGATTTGGTGGCTTATTTCTATTTTTATTTATGGACAGCAAAAGAGAAAATACATTTTAATACTTCACTTTATTTAAACATTTAAACATTATTCATATCATATCTCTTTATTTACCACAAGTTCTAAAATTTTCAAAGCTGAACGATGATATGCATTTCAAGTGAAGGAAATACACTTTCGTTCAATCTATCTTCCACGCTGTCAAAATGCTTTTAAAAGAATCGGAAATCTTCATGATTCAGAAAGCAATACACCCTAAGAAGGATGAATATTAAACTCAAATGGAGTCTATGCAAACAATATTATTATAATTGAAACTTCAAATAATGCTATTTATTATATATATAGTAATAATGACTCTAATGTTGCAAACTTTTTAGATTTAAATTTAAATTTACAAAATTGTGATATGGTTATAAACTTGTATGATAAAAGACAGGATTTTAAATTTAATACATCAAAAATTCAACATTTTGACTCTTGTTTGCATATATCTGTATTTAGAAATATTATAATAAACCAGGCTCTTAGAATCAATAAAATTTGTGATGAATATTATAGATTAGCGCATTTTATGGAATTATTGAGTACAGCGACTAATAATGCATATCCCCCCAAGTTTGTTATTAAAATTATCAACTCAGTGTATCAACTTTCACTCGATAACATCCTAGAAAACATTCCCAATTATAGTGACTAACATACAGTAAAAAAAAAAAAAAATTATATATAATTATTTATTAATTATATAAATAAATAAAAATGAAAAATAGTAAACTAAGTCAAAAACATTAGAAAAATCAAAAATCGGAAAATAAGATGCATTAACATTAATGTTTTGAATTTTATTTTCGCAAAAAAATGTAACTTTTGTCAGTATAGAAACTAAGATTTGAGCGCCCTTATAATGGTGTATAGTGGCATTCTCGTTTATCCAGTTTTCCTCTGAATTACTTGTTTAGTAGGAATTTTCGTCTTTGATTCATATTCATATTCAGGATTGCATACTTGGGAAGTTAATATTCTGAATTGCTTGTCCGGTATCCAGCTTAGACTCACTGGACGGGTCTGGGAGTATTACTGTGTACGCTCGTACTGCCTCCCTGGTAGAATTTCGACTTGTTCATTCCGGTGCTTCTAGATTAAGCTGTTGAGGTTGATCACGATACACGTGGTGGAAGAAGAAGGGTTCATGCCGCATGGTAATAAAAATTTTCTTAATGAATCCTATTTTCATTTTTTCAATTTTTGTTGCCTGTAGTCTGAGTTTAGGCATTTATAGTGATGTGCAATTGCTTAATCTGAAACAGGCATTTGTCTGTGTTAATTAGAATTAAATACTCAGACCTGAAGATGAATTTAGTTCTGATTAATCATCGAATTTGGGACGGTGCTGTTCTTTTCTCTTATCGGCATTGTGGCTGTGAATTTGCTTCTATGGTGATGTTAATATTACTTGAATTGTTTTTTTATATTTTTTTTATTTTATTTTTACATAATTCTTATTATTACATATTTCAAATATATATATATATATATATATATATATAATGATGCAATATATATTCTTAATGTCTGCTAACAAACTTAGAGGGTTGTTAGTTGACATCAAGAAGAACAAAAAATGAAATGGAACATGCTGTCGCAAACCACGTTTAATCGACGAAAATCGCGATATTTGAAACATATTAGTGCACAGTCTACAACGACATCCGCAGCCGCCACTTCGTACAACACCTGTAATAATTTCATTCACATCATTCTCATCCATCCCTTTCCAGCATTATACAGTGCATTATAAGCTGTGTTGTAAACATTCTGTCAAATAAATATTTTTGGAGTTATTAAATTTTTGTAGTTTTGTACTTTTTATCGTCCCTGCGTGACGTCAGAACCTTCATACGTTTCTTCGCGATTTTCACCGACTAAACGTGGCTTGCGGTACTATGTTCCATGTCACTTTTGGTTCTTTTTGATGTCTACTAACAACCGTCTGAGTTTGTTGCCGCATTAATTGAACACCGTGCAGACACACACACACACACACACACATACACACACACACACATATATATATATATATATGTATATAAAACACTATGAAAGAATGAACAGTACCAAA
The DNA here is from genome assembly GCA_951213105.1 of Amaurobius ferox. Lineage (NCBI taxonomy): Eukaryota > Metazoa > Arthropoda > Arachnida > Araneae > Amaurobiidae > Amaurobius > Amaurobius ferox. The sequence continues at coordinate 11,083,473 of OX578134.1, forward strand.
AACTGGTTGTGGAGGAGTTGTGACCCCCCACTCCCCGGTTAAAAGCATGCTTTGAGTGCCGCGGTAAACACTCCCGGAAAACCGGCACCGTTCATAGAAAGTCCTTGCGACTAAAGAAATTACCGAAAATCATGGATAGAAATATACATGCAAAAACCTATCGCTAAGAAAAACCTACCTCAATGTGATGCCAATCCCCGAAAGTGTCACCCACACCCCCAACACTCCTCCAGCAGATAGTGAAGATCAACAACTTACATAAAGACTAAAAAACATTTGATAACTCATGGCGCTATGCAGATCATTTTAAGCAATCAAAACATATATATAAATATAAACTTTAAAACTTTTAAACTAATGTTTGGAATAATATTACCAATAAGGCAATGTATACCGGTTAAACAATAAAAGAGTATGCGCAAAGCAGCAATTACAATTTTATGCTCTATATAAAATACAATGAAAGAAGGAATAGTACCAAAAAGTGGTTGTGGATGTGGTGAGGTGAATTTTACACATAAATGCAATAAAACTTAAACACATAAATACATTAAAGATACTCACCAAATAGTTCCACCAGGCTCAAGCGCGTTAACGTATAGTGGGGTCCGATTGGACCAAAGTACATTGCGTTTACTACAACAAAATAATCACTCCCATTTTTGTGGCCAACTACAATTTATTTATAGAACACATGAAATCTCAATTTTAAACATTAATATACAATACACAATTACAAAAAAAGTTCCCCAAATTACCTAACTTGACCTCGGGGTGCACGGTTTATTTTGCATTAATTTGCATATTTATAAAAATCCAAATTTGTAATTAAATTACTTTTGTTAAGAACACAATATATATATATTCAATTTTGCAAAAACTCCCATTTATCATAACCTTGCCCTCACACTATTGGATTACATCAGTTACTTGAACATTCATGTATACATTTTAAAATCAATATATAATTTCCATACCTTCATACATAGGATTCTCACTGAGTGCTGTAGCTGACCTCTGCACGTAGGAAAGGGTGGCACAATTAATTGAATGTTTATTAGTTCATTTATTCCGATGGTTCGTGGAAAACACTACCAGTCCGGGAAACACTAGGTTGCATATCATCGGTCATAAGTTATTGCCAAGTATTTTCTTTGAGATGGGCACACCGTCCACTTTCCTTCTCCTCCTCTTAATATCTGCCTCAGTCCCAGCGGCTCTTGAGTGAGCATGCGTACAGGCTTTGCCAAATATATACGTTTTCGTAGAGGTTCGTCTGCTGCTTAGAATCCCGGGATTGATGCTCCTCTATCACTCCATACACGCAGTGTTACAGTTACCACGGCTTAAATGCAGCTAAAGGAGCAAGGTCCTACACCGCGCCGTTTTGGTGGTAGAGCTGTGTTGCACTGCAACTAACAACAACAAATGACGATGGGCATACTGTTCACTTTCCTTCTCCTCCTCTTAATGCGGCTTAGACCCAGCGTCTCTTGAGTGAGCATGCGTACAGGCCCTTGCCTAAAGAGTGGAGAGCGGATACTTTATTTGTAGAGATTGGCTGCTGCTTAGGAGCCCCGGATTGATGCTCCGCAGATATTCCGTACCACAGTATTTACGTAACCACGGCTTAAATGCAGCTAAAGGAGCAAAGGTCCTACACCGCGCCGTTTTGGTGGTAGAGCTGTGTGTACTGCCACCAAATAACACATGACGACCTTCTTCCATTTTCTGGTCGAACTGCCCGAAGAAAATGCGCCCTCGCGCTGAGATAGGCTCGGCTCGATTTGGCTACGAGTCGCCTTCTATACCGGACTCACCACGTCGGCTCCTCGGCAAAAGCATTGCCGCCCGAGATAGGGACCGCGGATGCCGGCTCAGAGATGCATCAAAATACATGCCGGGTCGGGCTACACCGAAATACAAGTGCCCCGCACTTGGAGTGCTCTCTACTCGAGCTCAGAAAAGCAACTGACTATTTTTTACATTTCTTAAAACTTTCAGAATTTTACAAACAAGGGGATCGACAAAAACAGGGAGGAAGTCCCCCCAACTCTCATTCGCTGTTCCCAAACGCTATAAAAAAGAGGAGGTCCAAAAATGCTTCACCATTGGTTTTGAAGCGACGCTAATTTTTTATGCGTTCCACTAAAAAACAAGAACCAGAGGGCATACAAAACCAGGGTGGTCCAAAATACCGGACACCGACGCGCGCCACACCTGACAGGGCTATAAATTTTCAAAGATTTGTAGCTCAACTTTGACATTTTGCTGCAATTAAATCTCTGAATATTTACAATCCATGTCAGTGCGCACACAACCCAACGGCGCCAAAAAATCCCAATTCCGTCTGTGCAAAGGCCTAGCTATAAACATAAATCACCAAACATAGTATACATTTCAATATATTTACACCATTCCCTTTTTTCCCAGGGTTATGTATCAAAATATGTGAAAATATTGTCACAGTGGAGGGGTTGTGACCCCCACTCCTCGGTTAAAAGCATGCTTTGAGTGCCGTGGCAAACACTCCCGAAAAACCGGAACCGTTCATAGAAAGTCCTTGCGACTACGGGAATTGCCGAAAATCATGGATAGAAGTATACATGCAAAAACCTATCGCTAAGAAAAATCTCAATGTGATGCCAATCCCCGAAAGTGTCACCCACACCCCCAACAGTCCTCCAGCAGAGATCAACAACCATTAGTTTAAAAGTTTTGAAGTTTATATATATATATATATATATACAAGGTGTCCAGAAAGTTCCGGAACGGCGCAATACCTCGAGAAATACACTTTGGAACAAAAATAAAAAAACACGTGTTTAATATTTTTAAAAATGCTATCCAATGATACTAAAATTGACCCCCCCTCCCCTTCTGGGGATAGGGGGAGGGCAACTTTGAAATTTCAATGGGAGCCCCCCATTTTTTATTGCAGATTTGGATTCTCCAGAAAAATTACATACATTTGAATTACGATTTTTGATTTTTGCTCCCACAAACGGCGCTATAATCGAGAAAAACGAAAGTGGGATACAAACGTTTAAAAGTTGCAGAAAAAAGCACCCTGATCATAAGAGGCAAGGGGAGTTACAGAAAAAAGCACGCTGATCATGAGAGGCAAGGGGACTCGTGTTAATCAGCACTCCGGGGGGAACAGAAAATTACTACGTCCACATCGTTGTTCCTGGATAGTGCTAAAAGTAGTTTTGAACCGTTTTCTAAACTGAAATCAACAGTTGTCGCTGAAGTAAACGGTTAGCGGAGGGAGGGGGGGGGTCACTTTTAGCATCATTGAATAGTTTTTTGAAAATATTGAACACGTAATTTTTTTATTTTTCTATCCGAAGTATATTTCCCCAGACATTCCCATTTTTAAACGTTTGTGCCCCACTTCCGTTTTTCTCGATTACAGCGCCGTTTGTGGGAGCAAAAATCAAAAATCGTAGGTCAAATGTATGTAATTTTTTTCTGGAGAATCCAAATCTGCAATAAAAAATGGGGGTTCCCATTGAAAATTTCGAAGTTGCCCCACCCCTTTCCCCCAGGAGGAGGGAGGGGTCAATTTTAGTATCATTGGATAGCTTTTCTAAAAATATTGAATACGTGCTTTTTTATTTTTTGATCTGAAGTGTATTTTCTCTAGATATTGCCGTTCCGGAACTTTCTGGACACCCTGCATATATATATATATATATATTTATGATCATTTTAGAACATATAATCAAAAATACCTGTTATCACATAATATCAAAAATAGTTTAGATCTGAATAATATTTAAAATAAACTTATATACATGATAGTAAAACTTTAGATTTCAAAGGCCTCTTTAATAACAAATTTCATTCATAATTTATTTAAAGTCATACTAATTTTTACAAACAATTTACTCATTCAAAAAAATATATATTCCAAAGTTCAAAACATTGTTAAAATTCATTATGTTCAACCAGTATCTATCTCTCTCAGGATAATTTCATATACAAATGAAATAAGGGAATTCCACAGGGAAGAATCTCATCCACAATTCTGACCAATCTTTATCTACATTTTTACGAAACTCAGTACCCTTTCAACAGTCATATCATATAAAGATACATTGATGATATAATTATTATTAAAATTACTAATGATGCCACAATGATAAACTTTCAAATTTATCCTCCTAATCTACAACTAATTAAAAATGTTTATTCATCACACTGGATCAATTACCTATACGTTAGTTTAAAAATTCAAAAGAAGATAAATAAAAATTTAAATATATGACAAAACTGAATCATATAATTTCAAAGTAAACAAACATCAGCATTAATCAACCAATCTTTCAAAATCAGTATTTAAAAATATTATCAATAATCAGTTATAACAAAATAAAGTTAACTACACCATGTTACTACAAAGAACATATTATTAAATTTATAAACGCCAGTATCCAAAATAAATGCCCGCCAAACCTTATTTTTTCTTTTATTAAAACACAATTTAAATTTAGATTCAAAACCATGCTCCAACACAGCACCATACTGACAGGTCAATATCAAACACTACTGAATAATAAAAAAATTTAAACAATTTAGTATCTAAGTGACCACTAAGAATCCAAAAAATTTACAAATATAAACTCAATAACAGAATAATTATCAATAATTTGATCAATAGTAAATAAATAATAAATAAATAATAAAATTTTATAATCTCCATGTTTCTTTACCAACAGTAGCACACTTAATCTATAACCTTAACTGTAAACTGTTTTGAGTTGGCTTAAAGCTAAGTCAGTCTAAGTCAGTTTCTCAAACTAAGTCATTTTGTTCAGAACATGTGGTAACTGGATTTATGTCATTTTATTCTCATTCTTTGTCATCTTTTAAACATTACATTGTATTCTCATTTAAACATTTACAAGGCATCAAGCTGGTATATTTGAATATATTCTTTGATTATTTTTATATTTATATCTGATCCATTATCTACTTTCTTCTACGTCGGGTCTACAATTTACAGTTTTGCACACAGAAACGTAAATGTTTCAGCATTACCGAACCAGGTATGACACTTGATAACGTACATGGATTCGGAAAGGCTTTTCACTTTTCAATTATATTCATTTTCAAAAAAAAAATTATGGGAGCAAGAAAGGCTTAGTTCTAGATGCAATTTTTTTCTGTTTGAAACTTTTCCTTATATACACTATTCATGCTTTAACACCATGTATGTTTATGCAGGGAACAAGGGGATTGGTATCTTAAGTACCCGTATTTCATATGTGATTTATAACACTTAAAATTTTAAACCTAAGGATGTAGTTAAGGGATTATGCTCACCAATCTCTCACCAGATGAAATTATTTTTTCAATTGCTTACCTTATATATGGAACAGGGAAAGAGGGGTATTTCATGCCTATTTAGTACTTGTTTTACTTATAATATTTTATTTATTGTTTCACAAGCTTGTCGTAGAGTCAATTTTAATTTCTAATTTTCACTTCAGACCATTTTATTTTCATATTTGTTCTACAGACCATTTTCAATAAATGATCAATCTCTGGTATTTATAATACAAGTGAATTAAAATTCTTAAATATATATATATATACTCGTATATATATATGTGTGTGTGTGTGTGTGTGTGTGTGTGTGAAAAATAAACATATTGTAGGGGAACACTGCAATAGAGCAATTTTCTACAATACTTTGATTTAACATCAACGTTAATGTTAATGATTTAGATTTTTTTTAATTTTAATCTTGAAATAAAGCTTAAATGACAAAATTTTGATCCCGTATGAAGTTATCTTTCTATTTAAATACTGCGTCTTTATTTATTCCATTGTGTAAACAAAAGTGTGTAATTATTTATTCCATTGTGTAAACAAAAGTGTGTAATTATTTATTCCATTGTGTAAACAAAAGTGTGTAATTATTTATTCCATTGTGTAAACAAAAGTGTGTCATTAAACAAAAGTGTGTAAATGTTACTGCTGATCCCTGCTTACCTCCGTTCTTATTCCGGTTCTCAATAAGACAACATCAACTTCATTGGTGAGTACGATCCTCAGATTATGAATATCACCACTAAACTGAAATTTAGTGGTTCTGGCTTAGAAATTCAAAATACTTTTAATGTAATCATTCACATTTTCAAGCTCTTTACATTTGTATATAAATAAAAATTAGCATATATTCATTAAAAAAAGCCATTAAAAAACGCTAAACTATTTCATTTAATTTATTTCACGAAAATCTGAAATATCTTGATTGAAAACAAATAAACGTCTAATAGTTTTTTATTGGTGTAAACTAAAGTCATAAAATACACAACAAAAATTGCATTTTCCTGGAGTTGCTTTTTATATTTCAAAGAAATTATAATGTATTTGAAAGTAGTGAACCAAATATAAAATATTTATGCAAGAAAAGTAAAAAAATATAATTCAATTTTAAATATATTTCGTAATGTATGAAAATAATAATATACATATGTAATTTTTTGTAATTACTAAAATAATTTAATTACTTCCGTAATTTCGTGATTTTTATACATTATTTAATTTTTGTAATTGCGAAATAATGTTTTTGTAAATGGCATGTAGCATGGCATTAAGCATTAACCTCCACAAATAAAGCTGAAGTTTATGTCGTCTAATGACACACAGTGCACAAACAATGAAATTTATTTGCGGTAAATGCAAATGTTTACTTTAAAAAGTGGAAGTCCAAGAGTGGAAGCATATACAGCTCCAGCTGACAACATGTTTGCTGGTAGTGAACTTTGCAGAGTTGCTTCCAGTTGCAGCAATTACTTTTAGGCAGCAAGCAGACTCAAAGAAAGAGATTTGAAAATATTATTGTATATCCCTCTAACAAATTCATTAAATATTTTTATAAAATACTAGCGATTAGAAAAGCGAGCAAATAGTTTCTTATAGATCAAACATTTATTTAAAGACTATTTGCTTCAAATGAAATATAAATGTAGTATTTATTTAAAAAGCCTCATTTTATAACTTCCAGAATAAATAGCCTTGAGTTTGAAAATGTGGATATAATTTCCAGTCATTTATTATCTGAGAGGGCTTTAACAATTCATGAAACACGTTTTGTTCTGATCCACGTTTTCCGAACATATCATTTACTTCATATAAAGAGCAAAACATGGCAGAAAGCATGCAGATTTTAGTAATATGAATCCAGTTGGACTATTCAACCTTTTAAACGGATGTCAATTGTTATCATTCTCCAAAAATAACAATATTTTCAAGCATTTTTGAAAGATTTAAAAATTGTATCAATTCTGAATACTTTTATTTAAATAATTATATAGAATAAATTAGTACAGAAAGCAAAATATGTTTTTCTTGTGAAATGCCATCAGTTTTGGGGTGAAAATGTCTGACAGGATAGTTCATCGAATTCAAATTAATTAATAAAACAATTGTTACATTTTAAATAAAATGCCGCAAAACATGTATAACTTCACTTTGTGTTTTCATTAAATCCACCTATTACTGCTCTGCATGGAGAAAACCCTGAAAACGTTCCAATGTCAAATGACTTCATTAGTGGGGTGGTCAGTGATTACTCATAATTAAATTTAATCTATTAATTATTTTGACTTAAAATTCACAGTATAAAAACTTATAGTTAAGCACTTTGGGGGTATTTTGAAATATATAACTACAGAACCCAGTAATTATCAAATTTTGTTTTTGAACTAATTTTATATTTAACTTCATTACAATGGAATGATAAGTAGGTACAGCTAAGGACAAACATATTCTCACTTCCTGTTATTCAAACAATGTTCATCGTAGAGCAGATTTTGAGATGCCATTCGATCAAGAATAACGTCCTCTTCAACTTATTCTGCATTAAATTTGTATAAGGGACCATCTTTATATTAAAACGCGCTCACACTTTAACATTTCCAGTGGCATCATTCAACCTTAACAACATATTTCGAATCTAGAGCAACATTCAACTTTTGATACAAAATTTCAAGACATTTGTAAAGCGTTTCCGAGTTATGTGTATGTCAAATTTTAAGCTCCTAATTTTAAATTGATTTCTCAGATTTTAGTTATATCTTCTGTAATAATGACCTTCTCACGGGGATTTTTTTCCATTATATTACAATTAAGAAACCTAAACACAATTACGTGATTATTAATTTTTTTGAATAAAATATGAAATTAATATTCGAAAATGAATTCTAGACAAATTTTAAAGGAAATCGTTTTATAAAGATTTTTTATATGAGTATGCAAAAATTCCAGTTGTAGTTCTTTCGATATGTTTAAATATCGAATATCATCATCGAAATATCATCATCAGGATAATTTTAGTGTTCGCATATTGTAGTTGAAAAAATAATTAACTTGGAAAAGTTTTATTAATTCTAATGCACTCTTTATTTAGTAAAACGTACATGTCTTTTTACCGAGGTTAAGGAAAATTTTGTATAAAATGTGTATTGCAAATGCAGACTAATGAATGTAATTCTGCAACTGTATCGAAGAGTTTAGGAAGGGTTCGTAATTTGTATTGTTATAAATGAGTTTCTATAAGCCATCTAATGATGTATTATTTCTTACTCTGCGATTAATACTCCCGCAGTTAATGTGAATTGAAATCGTCCACAAAATCATGTGATAACTTTTCATATATTTATAAAATAAAAGTAATTGGTATATAAACATTTATTATAAAAATACATAATAAATAAAATTATGTTTACAAATTACTGTAAGATGTAGCTTTATATCAAAAGACTAATCTGCATATTCGCCGTGTAATTTGATAATTATTACAACAACCTAAAAACCGTTAGACATTGTTAAAATATATATATGTTCAATTAAGTAATCTCACGACTTTGACATATTCCATCATTCGCCTAATTTACAATTTTAAACTTTACTTTTATTTACTTAAACCTTTAATTTGCTATTTTAAAATCCTATAAGATGATTATTGAAGACGGTTTTACGTTCTCAAATACATGAGAGATTAGATTAAACCAGTAACATTTTTCAATGAAATAGGAAATGACCCACTTTAATTGAACAGTTGTGATCAGCCAACGAAATCTCAAACTTTCAGTTGCGTTTTTCAATATGGAGCTGACCCCTGAAAATTGAACGCGTCGGAATATTGTATATTCTCCGATATAAAGATGGGAATTGAACAAAAAAATTCTATCACCTTGCATAACAAAAAAAGTTGTCTGTGTGTATATGTGTTTGTATCTGCGTCTGTGTCAGTTGTAGCCGAAAATTGAAGATTGAAATAGAGCCGGCATTCAGTACAAATGTTCGTCATGTCAGCAGACGATATGGCTTGACAATTTTACTTTAATTTGAATCAGAGTTTAGGTTATTTTATGTTGAAACACAATTTTGAACGATTTTCTTACAAATCAGTTCCTTAGCTTCGAACATGTTATTAAAAGTTTTCCTGGTGTTAATTGAATATATCGCCCTCTGATGGTAATTGAATATATGTTTCCCTAGTATGTAACACCCTGTACGAGCATTTGCGATATAAAAGCATGCCATAAATCCTATTAGGTAAAATATTAATATATTTTCGTTTGAAATAAATATTCCAGAGTTAAATTATACGATTTCTTAAATTTACTACATTTATCTCTAACCGAGTTATCTATATTTTCTTTCAAATTACTAAGAAATAATCAGTGGATTCACCTACAAAAGAAATAATAATAGGAAAATCTTTATTAATATTTTATCATTGTATAATGATTAATTTTTGCAAAAAATTTGTTTAAAATCATTTTTCATTGAAAAGGCTTTTTCATTATTCTGACTTTTTCCGTAACAAATATTTCAATCAGGTATAATTTCTTTCGCTTCATTGAACCAGTTTTAACATTATTCTGACTTTTTCCGTAACAAATATTTCAATCCGGTATAACTTGAATAGATTTTCTGTTTTTTCATTGAAATAGCTTTTACATTATTCTGACATTTACCGTAACAAATATTTCAATCCGTTATAACGTGGAGAGCTTTTTTCTTTTCATTGAAACAGCTTTAACATTATTCTGACTTTTTCCGTAACAAATATTTCAATCCGGTATAACTTGAAGAGTTTTTCTTTCCTTTCATTGAAACATCTTTTACATTATTCTGACTTTTTCCGTAACAAATATTTCAATCCGGTATAACTTGAATAGACTTTCTGTTTTTTCATTGAAATAGCTTTTACATTATTCTGACATTTTCCGCAACAAATATTTCAATCCGTTATAACGTGGAGAGCTTTTTCTTTTCATTGAAACAGCTTTAACATTATTCTGACTTTTTCCGTAACAAATATTTCAATCCGGTATAACTTGAAGAGTTTTTCTTTCTTTTCATTGAAACATCTTTTACATTATTCTGACTTTTTCCGTAACAAATATTTCAATCCGGTATAACGTGAAGAGTTTTTCTTTCTTTTCATATGTATGCACCCTCATTGCCGAATATCAATTTTTCTACCACACTGAGCCCTGAAGACAGGGAAGGGAAGTAAGTATAGATTTTTCAGAAAGCGTGTTAGAAATCGATTTGGTCTAAAAGCCCTTTGTTGTAGCAAAATGGGAGTAAAATTTCAAATATCAGATTTTGGTCGAAAGGTTGAAATTTTTATTTTTATTTGCTTTTTCATTTTATTTATATGCTCCCCAGTTTCTCTTATATAAGTTATATTTATTTAAAGTATTAATCGAATAGAAATTGATTCTAGTCTTATATTTGACGCATAACGTTAAAACAATGTCTATCCAAGTACAGACAAACAAAGTGTCATAGACAGATTATCACTGTTGGAAATGTGATAAAGTGGAATGTTTTAAAAAAATTCATGTCAAAATCTGACAACAAATTTTGAACGAGCCAGAAAATAAAGCGGAGTTAATTTGCACCAAGAATTTATTTACAATACGTATTTGATATTATTTTATTACTTTTTGACATAACTGTGTTTGTTGATTTCACACGTAATAAACAAAATTACAAAAAATAACAAATGCTAAATGCATAACATTTAGAATTGTTTTCACATTTTCTAGAATACTTAAATGCACTAATCTTTAACCAACTCAAAAATCCATCAACTCCATTCAGCTAAACTACATTGAACTTAAAGTTGAAAGGAAATAATCACATTTTGGTGGCACTGTTAATCCTGAACTTTATAAATATATTAATCCTGTAAGCTTATTTAACACATTTAAAGCATCGAACTTCAGTGAAAAGTTTTAAATCCGAAAAAAAAATGTCTTTTTCAGTTTACAATGCAGGATTTTGAAGTGTCTTTTTAAAAGAAGCATTAAACTTAATCCCATGAATAACACTTGAAATTCTCTGAATAAAGGAGCTTCTTTTACTAACTGTTTTTATTACAGAAAATAGATTGACATCTTATTTAGCGAAGGATTCTTCAATGTCAAGTATTTAAAAATGCAGAACAACTCTTTATTTTTTAAAGATATATTATTTGGAAAAACGGGGTGTTAATTTTTTTAACTGCAGATAGTAGATAATTATTTTGCTCTTATCCATATATTTATATATATATATATATATATATATATATATATATATATATATATATATATATATATATATTGGTGTTATTTTATAAAATAAAAATATGGTGTGGGCAGCATGTGACTTTCTCTACACAATGCAATTACGTTACTTCTTTCAGAGCAAAATAACGGCGTAGAAGACCCAAGACACAGCGTTTTTATATTGAAATAATATCATGTAAATTGACATATTGGCAACTTATAAGTCTGTACAGTATTATTTATTGATACTCGCTAAATATCCATCAATTATCCGCGAAATAATATCCGATAATTATCCGCGAAATAATTAACTGTTCACAAATTATTGAATTATCAACGAATTCAAAACACACAAGTATTAGAAAGGGTAACTTCTCTCGTGACTGGGACAAACTGTATCTACGACAACGATGTTGACAGACTTGTTGCATAATATGGCATATGGAAAGGACAATTATTGGATAATACTACTATTTTTACTTTCCGTGCAATACATGGTAATGTATAGGGAAAGTATTGTAATCATGTCAAAAATCGCAACTCGAGTTTTCGACGGATCTACACGTTTCGAGAACGCTAGAATACGAAAAAATATTTTTAACGTGACGTCTGTGTGTGTGTCTGTCTGTTGTCTGTCTTTGTGTCCGTGTGTCTGTCTGTCTGTGCAGATTTTGTATCCACTCTAACTAAAGAACTAATGGACCGAATTTCATAACATTTGGTAGATAAGTCACTTGTGGGTGAATCTGGTGCTGATTAGTTTTGGGTACGATTCGCGATAAAAGAACACGCCTTCTTCTGCGAAATGGCCTGAAAAAGCTTGTATTCACTCTAACTGAAAAACTAATGGACTAAATTTCACAAAATTCGGTAAATAAGTAACCTGTGGGTCACCCTGGTGCTGATTAGATTTTGATATGATTCGAAAAAAAATATAATGAGCCTTTTTTTTTGCAAAACGGCCTTAAAAAATCTCCAAAATCTTAAATAAAAAACTACGTATGCTCAAATATATCCATTAAATGCATGTTTATTACGTAAGTTTTAAAGAAGAAAAGAATAAGATCAACCCCATTTCACTAGAACTAGCCGTTCTCGAGATATTTTAGTTGTTCCGTATTTTCTCTACGTCACCTTTGAAAATAAGCCCAGTTAACAAATGAGAACGACAATTGAATTAAAAGTGAATTAAATTTAATTAAAATAAATAGATCGTGGAAATAAGTATGCAGGGAAAGTAATGTACTGCCCACATCAGATTTTTAATTTTGGGGAAAGTGTATTTGAAATACGTGCAATATCCCAAGAACGGTTTACTCTATACCGTTCTAAAATGTATGACATTCGTTTTCTAAAAAAAATTGAAGTATGAAATGATTATTTACTTATCATTTTTAAAGGCCTTAATTTGTTAATAACTGTTTAAAATTCCATTTGAAAATTGGTGGGAGCTTATTCAAACATTCGATGGCGTTTAATATACATAAGGCTCCAGTATTTATTGTTTGTAATATTTGCACCAAATTACGCTTTAATGTCTCCATATGGTCTCGATATATATCATTCGTAGACTCGTGGACATATACATTCACACCAGAAAAAACATACATATATACAGATTAACATACATACATACACTGACATCACTTCAAATATGTTCGATTCGAGTTCATGGATACTTAACACTTGCTCTTCTCCCGAAAACTCGAATTCATTTTCGACCCCGACAGAACACTCGTACTTTCCCTATACATTAAACTATGCGTGTAGGGAAAGTAATAGAAACAATTTGTATAAAAATGTATTACAAAAATGTAGAAAAACACTTTTGTGATAATTTGAAAGACAAACTTATAAAGAGATTTTATGGATATGTTTAATGGGATTACCTATTTCATTCGGCCTTGGCGATTATGGCTGTCCGGCTATATATTAATGTAATGAAATGTTTTATATTATCTTGAATGTGAAGTGATCCTCTCCTTATTCCGATTCCAGATCTAAGAGTAATTTTTGACTTTTTATTTTATACATTCAGCGTTATTTATGCAGTACAGCATCCGGTTCACCGTAAGATCCCATAAAAGCACTATCACGAAGTGAAACAAGAAAATTGTAAATTTTAATAAAACTCTGAACTTTGTCTTTAACCTGCGAGAGGAAATTTTAAACAAAAACTTTATGAAAGGGACTTCATGCGGTGTCAAATGGTGTGTATACTTCCTTTTTACAGGAACTATTAAGCATTTTCATTCCGCTTTGCATACTTATTTCAAACAGATATGCGCTATTTCGAAAAAACCGGAAGGGATATTTTCAGAACCGGAAATGGAAATTCTTATTGAAACATCTCAACCCCGCCTGAAATTCTATGGTGAATCCCAAAAGCCACCATATGAGCATTATCTATAGACAATCCTCTGAAATATGGTTTCAATGATATTTTAGGATCCTAAATTGAGAGAAAATTCGGAAGTGTTTAGGGAAACTTCTACCACCTACGATATTTAATTCTGAATTCATATCAGTTTCCATTTAAGCTCTATCTATAGCTAATCTTGGGATATAGGTATTTTAAGAAAAATATTGCGTGTTTCCAACTTAAATGAAATTATTTTCGAATATGGATCTGATATGGGCAGCACATGACTTCTCTTATTTAATGAAATAGAATTACTAATTTTACAGTCAAAAAATAATGTATAAGATCCACGGCGCTGTGTTTCTATCTTTGAACTGTACATTTAGAGATTTTCCGGATGATAATATGTAAAACAATTTCAAAATACTCAATTAACTTTATATCCATCACAACTCTAAAAAATCTGATGTGGGCAACACATGATTTTCCTTATATAATGCAATGAATTTACTACTTTTACAGTAAAAAATATAGGTTTTTCTTATAGTAGATACTTATATTCTTTCCAAGATATTGAATTTTCGACAATTAGTCGTCACTTTCATTGATTTAGCGTCATTTTAATCCATATGCCGAGATTTTCGTTAATTTGGCAACATTTCAAAAAGTCGCCAAGTTGGCGACATTCTACCAAATTCTTCGCCAAAATCTCGCCAAGCTTTACCAACGGAGAAATAAGTTATTCTTATAACAGATAAATATTGGCGTTCAAATACAAAAGTATTACTCGAAGTATATTTTCTCATGAATGGAACGAGCTAGATCCACGAGAATGATGTCACCCAATTTATCACATGGTATTACATATGAAAAGTGAACATGTTTCTCAATAGGAAATATATATTTTTTATTTTATATGACTTTTTGACAATTTTTTAGAAAAATGTTAAATGTCTCGAGAACGGTTCATGTTAGCGTTCTAAATTTTATGTTAATCGTTTTATAATGAAAAATTACATAAGAAATGTCTATTTGCGTAACTTTAATAGCGGTTTTGATTTTTTGACGATTTTTTCAAAATTTCACTCGAAAATTTAGGCGAGTTCTAAACATTCGATTACGTTTAAAAACAATAGGCTTCCAGTGTTTACGGATTGTGATTTTTGTACCAAATTTCGTTCGAATCGGTCCATTCGTTCGTCAGTTATCGTCTCCACAGACCCACTGACACACACACACACACACACACACACACACACATACTTTCACACACACACACACACACACACAGACATCACTTCAAAAATGCTTGATTCGTGATCAGGGATGCTTGAAATGTGTTCTCCCGGCGAAAACTCGAATTCGAATTTTCGACCCCGTCACGATACTTTCCTTATACATTATGTATATAAGGAAAGTAATAAAAACTCATCAATATTGATATCATCCTCAATAAGTGATATAGTCCATATATTAAAATACTTTATTACTTACTTCATCAAATACGCGTAATTTTCATTAATTTAACGGCATTTTTTTCTATTTTGAGAATATTTTTGTCAATCTGGGGCGAAATATGTCAGTTGGAAATACTTTAAATTATTCGCTAAGTTTGCCAAATGCATCACCAAGTGTTACAGACAAACGGAGAAAATAGTATTTTTTATATACATGAAGGTATGTCCGTTATATGACGGAAATCAGAATATGCGAGACATTATTTCCAATTCGGTGGCATTTTTATCAATTTTATCGTGACATTTTTGCCATTTTAGCAACACTTAAAATAGTCGCCAATTTGGCGACGTCCCGCTAAATCCCTCGCCAAACGCTACGAACGGACGGAGAAATGTGTTATTCTGATTGCTTATACTTATGTTATTTCCAAATTATTGAACTTTCTTCATCTACTCGTCATTTTCATTGATTTAGCGTAATTTTTATCAATTTGGCGAATTTTTTGTTAATTTGGGAACATTTAAATGTCGCCAAGTTGGCGACATTCCGCCAAAATCTCGCGAAGCGTTATGGACGGAGACATAAGTTATTCTTGTAGTAGATAAATGACCATTGGCGTCCAAATACAAAAGTATTACCTAAAGTATATTTTCTCATGAATGGAACTAGCTAGATCCACAAGAATGATGTCACCAAATTTATTGCATGATATCACTTATAAAAAGTGAACATACTTCATAATAGGTAAAGATTTATTTATTTTACTTGATTTTTTAATAAATTTAAAATATGCAATATCTCGATAACGGTAAAAGCGTCCTACAGTTTATGTCAATCGTTTTCTAATGAAAAATTATATAAGACACGACAATTTGCGTAACCTTTTTAAATGTTTTAATTTTTTGATGATTTTTTTCAAAATTTCAGTTGAAAATTTAGGGGGGTTCTGAGAATTCGATTACGTATAAAAACAATAGGCTTCAGGTATTTATGGACTGTAATTTTTATTCCAAATTTTGTTCAAATCGATCCATTCTTCGTTAGTTATCGTCTCCACAGACTCACTGACACACATACACATACACACACCCACACACGTACACAGAGTACACACCCACACACACAGAGTACACACACACACACAAAGATACACACACAGTACACGCACACAAAACTTTCAAGCGCGCGCAAACAAGCAGCCAACGGCCCTACCGTGCTGAAAACACCGGTTCTCGTTAGATCACCGAAGTCAAGCAGCATCGGGCGCGGTTAGTACTTGGATGGGTGACCACCTGGGAACACCGCGTGCTGTTGGCACATTTCGGGCGCGGCAGTCCGTTGGTTTGCCCGCTGGATTTGCACGCTGCCACAACTGCGGCCGTGTTCATGCGGAGTACGATCACGTTAAACATGTGGGTCCGTAAGTCCTTCCGAGAGGTTGGTGGTAGGGGAAGGAGGGTACGGTCCCTGTGAATGTCTCCCCCAATGGGTTCCGGTCTGAATTGGGTGGTACTTTACGCCTGTCCAGACGGTTACCTTACACCTCTCTGGTAGGTCGGACGGCCTGGCTCCCAACAACAACAACAACGCGCGCGCACACACACACAGAGACATCATCTCAAAAACGCCTGATTCGCGGTCAGGGATGCTTGAAACGTGTTCTTCCGTCGAAAACTCAAATTTCAATTTTCGACTTCGTCGCAATACTTTCCTTATACGTTATATGTATATATAGAAAGTAATAAGAAAATGAGCTGTCCACATCTGATTTTTTGTTTTCATTCGGAGACTGGACATTTTTTCAAAAGCAAATTTGCAAAAATGAAAAAAATAGAACTACATTATAGTAGAAACGCTTAGTCCTTGAGTTATGGTGTTGGTCCTGTTATTCTTGTTGTTAAAAATTATGTATAAAACAAGTACTTGTTTGATACATTTGATCATATGCAGTCTTTTATTTTTAGAATTAGATGATTTTTGATGACCACTTTGCAAAACAAGACAAGTTTTTCAAATCGTACCCAAATCTAATCAGCACCAGGCTAACCTACAAGTGACTGATCTATCACATTTCGCGGTGTTTGATAAATTATGATTTCAGCTATAGTGGATACATACATTACATATACCGACACACACACACGCACAGCACACACACACATACACAAAGAGAGAACTCGAGTTCCAATGTTCAACACGATTCCAATATTTTCCTTATACATTGTCATGTACATATTGCAAGGATAGTAAGAAGAGCTGAATATCGTACAGGGACGCAATTTTTTTTCTTACAAAAAATTAAGTAACAAGCCATTACGTAATACAATTATTTGTGTTAGACAAATACACCATTAAAAGTATTAAATGATTATATTTTTTTATATTTTAATTACCAGCATATTATAGAAAACGGTAAATTAGATTTGCTTGTTTAGTTTCTGAATTGAACTTTTCTCGATAAGCGTATTTCTATGTCTGCAATATGTCTCTTATTTGCATGATAGCTAATCGGGCGTTGATAGGCACTTAAAACCAATGACCCTCTGTTATTTTTATGATCATGGTATGGAAATGCGTGCAGTGCACACATTACTTGGGCCATATGTTATTGATTATTTTATAGCAGTCATAAATTCCATTGCTTCTCAAGCGCATGAGCCTCGACGATAAACACAAAACATCCATGGCGTTTCTGAAAAATAAATTTGAAATAACTGTCTTGACGCGTTTGAAAGCTGCTGAATATATAAAAGTGCAAATTTTAATATTACCAATCTTGAGGAAGGACAATTGTCTAGAATAACACTACTTTTCCTACATGCATAGTTTAACGTACAACGAAAATATTGTGACGGGGTACAAAAATCGAATTCGAGTTTTCGACGAAAAAGCAAGTTTCAAGTATCCCTGAACTCAAATCGAATGTTTCTGAGGTGATGTGTATATGTGTGTGATCGAGAGTCAATGGATGCGATCTCTCACGAAAAAATGAAACGTTTTGAACGTAAGTTGGTACGATTATTACGATCCGAGAATACAGGAAACCTATTGATTTTAAATACGATTCGAAAGCCCCCTCCAAAATCAGAAATTCACAATCGCTAAATAAATAATTGCAATTTACGTATTTTTATTTCAACACGAGTTGCAGAGATAGAACGTTAGCTTGAATCGTTCTCGAAATATCGCATGATTTTCAAATTAATATATCTTAAAAATACACTCATTTTTATAAAAATTGTAACACCACGAAGGAATGGTCAGATTAGAAAGACTTTTATACCACGTATTACTAATGGTGATACAAATAAATGATTAATGTTTCAGACTAATACAACCACATTGCTGGTACAATATCAGTATTTTGTATAGCCGCCCCTAGCGGCAGTAAGAGCTTCTAAACTTTGAACCATCGATTCAAAGAGTGTCTGGATGTGTTCTTGAGGTATTGCCAGCCAGGTTTCTTCAATCCAGATCCACAGTTCATTGGTGGTGACTGCTGGAGAACATTAATGGTCTAGTCACCAAGTGATCTTATCCCATACATGTTCAATCGTTGAGATGTCTGGCGAACCGGCAGGCAAAGGAAGAAACGGTATCAATAATTCAGTGAAGAAGGCTTGGAAATCCCGGGTAACATGTGATCGGACGTTATCTTTTGAAATATAGCGCCAAGAGTGTGCTGAAGGAAGGATATAATAAAATTACAAGAACGGAAAGATAGAACCGTAATGATTTTGAAGTTATAAGAGTCTTTTTTATCAAATACATTTCTATTTATACAGTTATGGTGGGTGTAAATTTTTTTATTTATATATGAATAATTAACATTTTGACTATTACTAGGCTCATTAGGGATTGATTTTAAGTTAGAAAGGTAAATCGCAATATTAATTTGAATAGAATCACCAACGATAATACAAATTAAGTCTTCTACATATCGACATACAGGTATAATATAAGTACTAGAGATGCGTTTATGTTCATAATAATAAATATATAAGCCAGCAAAAATACTGCTACTGTAGCCCCCTTGAGGGACACCAGTTGTTCGGAAATATGTGTTATCACCTTGAATAATGTGATTGTTGTACAAAACAAATTACAGTAGCACAGGAAGTATATTAATTGTAAAAGAAATTTGATTAACTATGAGATAATCATTATAAAGAGAGATGATAACTTTGTATAAATCTTTAATATCTATATTATTAAATATAGCTTTAAAGTCAAAGATATGTAAATCAAACATATGTGTGGTAGCTCGATAATATAATTAACTAAATTAAACTAATGTTCAATATGAAATATCCTGAAACCATCTATTTAAGAAAATCATTAATTATAATTAAACAATTTAGCAAAGATTTAGTAGCAGTAGTGGTAAAGGTATTATAACCACAAGTGACAGTTTAACGTGAGAGGAGTTTTATAGAATTTTGAAACCAAAGTAACATATGGAAAATAATCAATATTGGTATCACGTCTGAATTCAATAGATAAAGTCAACGACAAAGCATTTTAAAAACCGAAAGGTCTTTTATTTAACACATCCTAAAAGACGTACAGAACATTATTAAAAACTGCCAGAGCGCTTTCGGACGTATATACGCCCTTCATCAGTGGCTTGATAATATAAAAACATGGAATGTTTATATATAGAGAGACCAGTTTAAAGCAAATTTGCATAAAATATAAAATGGTAAATGAACTTAATAAAAATAATACAAGAAATAAACACGGAAATTACAAAATATGTTTAAACGCTTACGATTTTTAAAATATTACAAGAAAAGAACTAATACAAATTTTAGAAAAACGTCAAGCATAATATTCCTGAGAATGTCGTCACAGGTCACTTTCAAGAGGTTTGAATTGCATATAGTCGAGAATGAGTCGCCAAGCATAACTTAAAATTTGAACAGGATCAACATTACTAATTGATTCACCGTAAATATAAATAAACAGGGATTCATAAAGAAGAATACTACTTGAATTGTTATAACGAACCAAAAGAAAAGTTTTATCACAATCGGCAAGAAATTTATCATTAACCACATATTGAGCAAGAGCCGTAGAAAGTTTACCAGATTTGACATCGCAAGCATGTTCTGCTAAACGGATGCCATTAGTACGTTTTGTACTACCAATGTAAGCCACTGATGAAGGGCGTATATACGGCCGACAGCGCTCTGGCAGTATTTAATAATGTTCTGTACGTATTTTAGGATGTGTTAAATAAAATACCTTTCGTTTATTAAAACGCTTTGTCCTTGATATTATATAACATATGAAAATTTATAAAATGTACAATTAATATTAAAAGTCTGCATATAATTCCAGCATTTCAGTTTTGATTTTGATAGACTGATTATTAATGGACTTAAAAATATGATTACTTTTTAAATAATTTTGTAATTGAGAAACTTTATATTTTTACATAAAATGGCATAACTATTACATGCTTTATCTACATAAGTTATGACAAAATGTTGTTGTGGATCTTAAATAGCAGAAATGAATTTTTGTAATATAATAACTAGACTTCGTAAACTTATTGCTATTAATTGCATTTTTAATAAGATTTAAGGTAGTAAACTTTCATTCATGAAATACTTCAATAGGTATGGTATGAGAACAGACCAGCTGGTGTATAAATTTATCAAAATCAATAGATAAAGACTATAGAAAGATACTGAGGCGATTGCAAAATGGAATGCGAATATTTCGACACTTTATTTATAATACCCATGAGAAGAGTTTAAATAATGTGTAAAAGTCATATCACTGCATACACATGATGGAAGATTATCAGACTTTAATGAATGGGATGCTTCATTGTAATTGTATATAGTTCTACTAATTGACAAATTATACTTGAAAAACTTTTATATTTTGATATTATCAATAGGTATCAAGTTTTTAAATGTTTAAAAAATATCATTACATTTAAGAGAATTAAGAATCAGATGTTGGAATGATATTATATAATAAGTATATTTTGTAGGAGGTTTAGGAGAATGGTGTAGATGGAATTTTAAGACACTGGTACAAAAAATTCTGAGAATAAGTATATTGTAATTTTAAAATATCAGCTTTGTAGTCAAGAGTGGTATTTTTTCCTCTGCCACGCACATTTATTTTTTATGATGGGATGATAATTTTGGAAACTGAAAAATATGCTTATATAAAGATTTATTAAAGTTATAATCAAAACTATTTTAACTACATTACTATTATTATATATTTGATTTAAGCTCTATAGGAAGAGAGTCTTTTTTAATATAATAATTTCCAATACTAAACGATCAGTTATTGAAATTTTAATATCTAAAATTTGAAGGGAAACATTATTAACTCCATGGAGAGCAAAGTGCTGATATTAAAATTGACTTTTATCAGGGAGATCATTAAAAACTTTATGATTAATTTTTTCAATATGACCCTTATGTGCACTCATCCTAAGATGTAAAGGGTTGTTGGTTTGGACAATATTAGATAAGTTACATATTGTACAAAGGATTTTATAAGCACAGTTTTGAAGAGGAATCCCTGCAGAAGAATCTGTCCAAAATGATTTACTTAAGCCCCCACATGTTTGGCATTAATGCATGGTCATTTTCTATTTTACAATTTTCGAAATCTCCCCATTGATATTTATTAATTATATATAGCTTGACGACTGGCTATATGCATTCTATTCTTCCCTTGATTGAAGAATCTATATTTTATACATCTTTATACGTCGCTATCTTATATTTCAAGTTATGGTTATATGATTTACAACTTGTTACTAATCTATCATTGGAATTTCATATAATATTTTATTATATGTGTATATATATATATATATATATATATATATATATATATATATATATACGTTTTGATAATTTAATACATTTTCCTATTTTAGCTACTCAGGTATTAGAGTGATCAATTTATTGTTACTTTCTAAGTAAAAATTATATATTATGGATTACATTTTATCAGGAAAACATTTTCCCGTTTTGTTTAACTTTCAGTTCTAAACATTTTTGTATAGAACTGAAAGAGATGAAAGGTTACATACTTGAAATTTAAGCGAAATTGATATTTAGTCGATTTACAAAACCTTAGATACATTAAGGATATTCAATAGAGCAAATATGTTGATTCTACTGCTGGGTATTTGTTTTATGACATGTTTTGACAGTTCCATAGTTTCATTAAACAAATGGCATGTTCCTAAAACGTGCTATAGAATAAACCATGTTTCGTTCGTGAAATGTTAAGACTACTCAAGATAAAGAAGGATTTGAAATACCTTCCGGATTTTCAAATTAAAAATATGTGTACGGGATAACATAAAATACAGCTTTTAAAAAATTTAATGTATATTTAGTTGGAACAACAAAATCAAATAAAATGTTCATTCTTAAGAAGTGTATTTAACACGATTTCCAATTGTGAGCATGTTTAGAAACGTTTGAAATGTATTTGTTTAAGAAATATACACGCACCGGTCAGTGAATTACAAACCCAGATTCACTATTTTATAGGATCGCCTTTAGCACAAATTACAGCACATATGTGATTAAGAATGTATTCCACCAGGTGCTGGAGTGCATTTAAGTCAAATTAATATCGTTGTTGGACTTGCAGATCGCAAGCTTCTGTATAGTTGAGTGCAGAAAAAATTGCTGTCGGATATGCTTTTCAACATGTCCCAAACGTTATCAATTTATATCTGGACTTTTTAATTGCCAGGGTATATGGTGGAACTCAGATCCATGCTCCGTGAACCACTGTTGCTCGGTTCCTGAACAGTTGATGATAGCATTATCGCCCATTAAAGACCTGTTGCATGTGGGGTAAAAATGCAACATTGCAAGGTGGATATAATATGCAGGAATGTGAATGAAGTGCTCTATGGATGACACTCAAACTTTCGGAAACACTAGGGGACCAGTACCAAACCAGAAGATCATTCACTTCACTCTAATATCCCCACCACAACCTTGAATTGTGTGAACAAGACATGATGGGTTCATGGCTTCATGTGGCTCTCGCCACATTCTCCGTCTGTCGTCAGTATAAACCAAGATATAGAGAGATTCGTCCAACCACATAACCTTTTTTCGATCATCGGTGTCGATTGACGCCGTTCCCGACACCATTGTAAACGCATTTTCAGGTTATCCGCTGAAATGAGAGGTTTCCGCACAAGCTACACCGATTCGCAGCAATTTCCTACATATTGTTCTGGTCGAGGATGGTAGAAATGAGCTTTAATTGAAGTCTTCCATTAGTTGTATCACAGTAGATCCCCTTTACTGCCATACAAGTACTGAGTCGTCGCCAATCGCGGGCTTGATTGATGAATTTTGTTCTGCAGTTTCGCCTTTCAGACAACACCTGGAGGTTCTGTTTCCAACTACTTTATATTTCACTTTTCGATGAGACAGTGAGTTGTTCTATTCTAGCATTTGTGGCTCCAGCCAAATGGGGAAATATGTCGTTGTCCCTATTTTGCTCCACTTTTCCCGGAACACATACCAACAGCATCCTTATATCCATGTTTCGATCAAGTATATCTTCCATGACTAACGTAATTTGCACACATCCACCTGTGGCCTGCATTTGCATACATGTTCTCAAGGTTTCTAATTCATTAACCGATGTGTGTATAAAGTAATGGTAAAATGCATGTGGGTGACATTAAGGAATAATTTTACAAAGCGACAGGAAAAGTTTATTTGATGTGAAGAACATGCGAATTTATCTACAGTCTAAGAATCTCAATTACATTATTCACGGAATATTAGTTATATAATAGCTTAAAATTTGCCGTCTAATATATCAACAGTTTGATTTAGCATATCTGATAAAATATGTCGACAGATATCAACAGTCTAATTATAATTGTATCGTTAAATCAGACCAAGAAGCGAAAGAGAGCCGACGAAACGGGAAACGCCAAAAGCAAAAGGAAAAATAATAGTCGCAGACGAATAAGAAGAAAAACCAATTCCATCTATTTCTGAACTTTGAATGAGAACTTCAGCGTCAGATGCTGAAGAAGATACTTACTTTTTTATATGTTCTGAGCAAGATTTACGGTTTTAGCTTTCGTGTTGATGACTGGGTGAAATTCATGATGATGTCCAGTGGAATTATGAGAAATGTATGAGTAGATAAAATATGACCTATTATGATGACTCAATTGAGGCCCAGGTTTTGATGTAGGAGTGCAGTTACGTCATGTGTTTCAAATATCCAGAATGTTTACGAGCAATAGAAATAATGTAATTAATTTTGTTACCTGAGTGTAGTCTTATTGGCTTTGGGCTTATGTGTAAATGGCATAAGGTAAAGTTGTCCTTATCAAAATTACTATACTAGGACTTACCTTTGATGCCTTCACTAAGGGTAGAGCATGTAAACTCCCGGTTCTCAAGCCGGAGAGACAAATACACAAGATATAAATAAACACACTTATCTAAACTAACCAATTTATTTAATATTTAAGTTCAAAGATATCTATTTATGTCTGGATTAATAAGACTATTCATAAATCCATTATTATAATACATCTAGCGCTAACAATATTTCACACATAATATAATTGACACATATATTTAGACATTTTCTTTTAATCTACCGAAACTCAAAATAGTTCTTTTAGTTTAAAATACAAGAACTCGTTATTACGACATAGATTCGTACGAACTAATTGTTCATTATTAGATAATCGTTAAATGTGTGCCTTCCGTGATAATTAGGGACAAGTGAAATACATAAATACATATGCTTTCTTGCATTCAAACACTTATTCGCGCAATCACTATGCTGTAAGATTCTATTACATGTCACACTTCTGAGCCACGCCTTCTTTTAGCGCTCACAATAGATATTTTTTGCACAAACTCAAGAGACATGTTGCTAAGTCATTTTCGCAATTCAGATCTGCTGAACTTTCTGTAACAAAACTTTGGGGCACTTTTTTATTTCCCCCTTTGGTTTCATACCACTTCTCCCATTTGTCGTTGATGCAGAAGGGGATGAACACTGTTTATCTATGATTGTGTTCTAATTGGTTTCCTCTGCTGCATTTAGATTGCTCATTATCTTTCTTGGCATTCGTAATTGGAAGTGAAACATGTTGTACAAGTAC
This sequence comes from Amaurobius ferox, assembly GCA_951213105.1. NCBI lineage: Eukaryota > Metazoa > Arthropoda > Arachnida > Araneae > Amaurobiidae > Amaurobius > Amaurobius ferox. The sequence goes on from OX578134.1 coordinate 11,109,037, forward strand.
TGTACTACAGTAAACTTTATTATTTAATAAATTATAAGCTATAAAAACTTAACCATCAGTCAAATTATATTTTCCCAAAAATGTTAAAACAGCAAAATAATAATAATAAAAAAAACTGTAAGACTAGTTAACATACTCCGATCTCCTTATGATTAAAACAAGATATCTTAAAAATGCGACATATACTTTGTAGTATACTTTAACATTTATTTTAGAGGATGTAAGAAGAGATATATCATCTCCAAAATAAATGCTGAAAAATGTGCTTCACTAATAACATGATAAAATAAAACTTCGTAAATACAGCGTACATACAAATATAAAGTGGTCTTACCAGCTTATATTTGTATATACGCTGTATTTACGAAGATTTTACTTTATCGTGTCAATTATGATTGAATAAAATTTCAATTGTTGACGTGTGGAAGCATTATCCATTTGTTACAAAATATCTTCAATATTTCAAAAATATGAAATGAACCTAATACATTGATCATCTCGAACTTATATGCGTGTGTGCGATGTATCGACCGTTCCATAAAACAAATGGCGTAGTTATGAAACGTGCTGTAGAACAAATCATGGTTACTGAGACGTTAAAGTTGCTCCAGGTAAAAAATGGATTGAAATATTTTCCGAAGATCCAAAACACGAAATATTTGCTCCGGAAAACGTGAAATAAGGGCTTTTGAATAGTGCCTATGTATTTTATTCCAAACAGATAATCCTTAAAGAAATTCTTGATCCATGTGAAATATTTTGCACGCTCTGCTGATCAAATATATTCTTAAAACATTTAAAATAAAGTTGTTTACTAGGTGTACGATGTATAGGTAAAACTAATGTAGAATAATGTTTCAAAGCGATGGAAATGTAAAAGTATCAAATTAATTGAACTATCTACGTCGTTTGTGAAATAGAAAAATGAGTTTAAGCTGGCATTTAAACTGTACAGAGATCCCACAAAGCCCTTAAGTTCCCATTAACTTCTTGAGAAAAGGTCCATAAGGATGCACATTAGGCCTATCTGTATTAAAGTAACCATACCTGATCGAAAAAAATCTTATCACAGCGCATCTGGCGGGCAATTTAAAAAGTAGTATGGCTGTATTAAAAGGATATTTATCCCGCATACCAAAATGTGACGGAAATATATGTATAATTAATTATATTTTGGCATATACTTGTGAACTTTAACATACATATACTTATTAACTGTAAACCGAGCAAGTGATGTCTAACTGCATATTTCCCGAAGTCTCGCTTCCGCCCTGAGGGTGCTCATCCCTGGGCATGACTGACTTTATTATTTTTGCCTGACTTTACGCATATAACGACATGTGAATTAAGCACGCTTGCTTTTTGTTTACGGGCTCTCAAGAGGGGCCGATTTTGTTAACTGTAATTGCCATCTTACTCCAACAACGTCACGCAATTTCCTTGGATGTCGATGGGTCTTATGTGCACAATTCAATTTAAAGTCTTTGCGCAAGTTGTATACGCCTGGATATTGCCACTTCAAAATTAACAAACTATTTTTAACTATAATAATGAGTGTGTTTTGGCAACTCTTCTCAAAGTTTACTCTGGATCGTGACATCACGAATGAAGATATTTTATTCCATTCCATGTCGTCAAACCGTCAACTTTTTCAGTGGTTTCCGGGCTGACTGCCCAACCTTATGTTTAAAAACTTTGATTACGGCCATGTGCCTTGTTTGCGTTTCTATGTTGCCCGTTTTCAGTACCAAATAATTTCTAATTTGACAATGTATCATGTTCACCTACACTTAAGGATGCGAAATTTTTCGACGAGTACTTGTGAGCTCCTATACAGAGTCAGAAGTGGTGTTGTGATTTCGAATTTGATTGCGGAATACGTGGCATACATCGCCAGGGGGTCCTATGCTGGGAATGCCAGACTTCATTTGTTTTATTCTGGCTCTGTGCATATGATGTCATGAGAGTAGCAAACGCGCGAATTTTGTTCTTGGGCTCTCTGAAAAGACCGATAATCTGTTTGGACATCACTGTGGTACAGCACAATTAAAACTCTCTGCGCAGGTTGTTTACATCTGGATAATTCTATTTCAAAATTAATAATCAATTTGTAACTGTAATTATGGGAAAACTTGCTGTGTTTTAGCGACAACTCTCCCAGTACGTGGCGTCACGAATGACGGAATGCTCCTCTCGTCGACAGCAGTCTGACATGTTTTTGATTGATTACGGGGCTCATAGCGCCCAGTCGTTCTTTTAACTGTTCCACACTCTCGAGTGAGCTGAACGGTCTGGGTTCTCAGGGATCATAGAGCAGTACGTCGCAATGGTTGCGTTCGGCGATATATCGTTTTACCCAACACTTGAAACTTGGTCGCAATACACTGAAAGATTTTACCATCACATTGATGCAAGTGGTATAAAAGATGTAAACAGGGGAATGTCTATTTTTACAGTTATTGAACCAGGAGTGTACACGAACTTCCAAAGTTTGCTCGCGCCGAATACAACGGTTAGTAAAACATATTCTGAGTTAAGCTGTTGTCAAATCATTACCGCCCGGCTCCTTCTGAAATGGTGGACTGTTTCAAATTTAATTCAAAAGTTAGGAACCCGAAAGAGGTCTTCGTTTCGGAATTACATTGACTTTCAGAATTTGTAATTACGATGCAACTTTGGATATGATTATTCATAATAGACTTGTGTGTGGTATTGAGGATACTCAAATATATAGCCGGTTGTTATCAAAACCGGATTTGTGGCTCACTAACGCTATTAAACTTGCAATTTCTATTGAAACGGCTCCAGACTCGATGAATTTTGCTGGTGTTTATATCTACGGCGGTAAACAAAATACGCTCTTTGAAAACGGAAGTACTTAGTTCTAAATTTCCGATTAACATTTCGTGAATGTATACGATTTGGCAATACTAACATCGATTTTCAAAATTGTCCATTTTTAGCAGGTACTTTCCACCCCTGTGGAATTAGGGGTCATTTGGCAAAAAATACTTAAAGTCAAATGAAACAAATTTTCTGAATCGGAATGTGAAACGGGGGAAATCTGAACGAATTCATCAAATGAATAATGCATCAGTGCCGGTGGACTGCACAGGACCAACCATCCGTGATACAGCTAAGGGAACCGATAGCATTTTTCATGCAGATTCAAATTATTCTAAGATTACACCTGGGTCAGTTACAGTAAACGGGGGTAGTCAATCAACTCATCAGCATGGAAGTGGTTACGGATGCGGGATTGGCGTTTTTTCCCCAGGAAACATACCATAAATTAAAATCGTCATACTTATAGTCACCTACAACGATGTTAGCCACGTTTGCATGTAAACCTATTCCAATGTTAGGAACCACTACAGTGAAAGTAAAATATAACATAAAAGGTCAGCAGTTATCATTCTTGGTAAGTCGTGGAGCTCAAAATTTGTGTGGCAGTAATTGGATTGCATCTTTAGTGATGTTAGAGCTACATGCTCTGCTCATTTTGTCAAGGATGATAAAATGGACTTGAAGGAATTATTGTCATATTACAAGCATACGTGTGAGAATACACTGGGGTATTTTAAACGCTTGATAGTCAGTTTAATAAGGAAACCTGACGTATAACCCAAATATTCCAAAAGTCGATCATTACCATCCGCTATGCTGGAAAAGTTAGTGATAAATTAGATCGCTTACAGCATCTGGAAATGTTAAAACCTATTCGATTTTTTAAATGTTCTACACCTATTGCTCCTGTTCTGAAAGCAGATAAGTCTTCTGTGATAATTTGTGAAGATTTTTGCGAAAGATAAAAAAAACTTGAGCAACGTATATAAACACTAATAAAATAATGCGGCATGCATCTGTTTCGGGGATACGCTGAGTCTTCTTTGCAAGAGAACCCGAAGTCAATAAAAGGTATGGTTGCAAAAGGGAGAACCTAAATCTTGGTTGTTTCCGAGACCTAGATTAAGAAAGAGCGAATAAGAAAGCAGCATGAAGAACAGACCAGCCAATATGAAAGCATTAAATAATCCTTAATAAGTTTTAAATTATTTATTTTTATTTTAGTTATTTTCCAATCCATCTTTTTATTACAAAACAGCTTGCGGAGTATTAATTGCAACAATATTATTTATATTTATCAGATAGAGTAAGAGTGACGAGCGTGATGATTGATATTAGCAGTCCAAAATCAAATTTTGCCTAAAGAACTCGACTGCTGAACATACAGAAATTCACACATACCTCTATACAGCATGGTGCCCGCATTGACATCATTGCCGAATTGACGAGGCATTCATCTGGCTTTCAATCACTCACTATTTGAGCATTTTCGAAAAATTATCTGGATCTTATGATTCAACGATTTTTAGTCAATTCGTCTCATGAAAAATATTTTCTCAATTGCAAAATATTTTCTTCTTGATTTGGTTAGGCACTTTTTCTTGAACTCAACTTCGGGCAGATACGCCTTCCTTCAAGACCCCGAACCCGATTAGTGATTCAAGACCTCTCATGAATGCATGTAGCATATTTGTCAGTCCTGATTGGATACATAATTCCCCCCCCCCCTTGTGGACATTATTTTTTCGGGTTGACTGTAGAGAAGTTTGAGCGCCCATAAGATAGCTGAGTTCCCATTTTCATTTATTGGTTATAAACAACTGTTCACTTTAATGGCATATTAGATGTCAATGAGTCTGGATTTTACTTTAACTCGCAATTCCTCTTCTCATTTTTCTGTTCAAATGAAGGGTCTCTTCAGACTCTCTTTTGTCTCACACAAACAAACTCGGCAACAAAGATAAATGCAGTAAAAACTACAATTACAAAGTTGTAACGTATAGTTTAGTTAGTAATATATGACAATACCACACTATTACAGAAGGCTTTATATGACACAATATGGTTATTAACGATATTCTGTCGTATTTAGGAATGATAAAGGAAGAAGTATCTAACATGAACAAGAATCTAGTGTACAGTCTTCCTTCTTTCTATTTAAGCGATTTGTTCCTTACTGATACAATACCTTATTAGACAATGATCCACAATTTCATAATTGGCTTTCTCTTATATCTTTCTTTTTTCCCCGAGTACATTATTCTATACTTATAAATTATCCGCTGTTGAAGCTGAAATCCATTTTATTAGATCGACCATAGAGCTTTTCCAGGGAACCAAACTCAGGTATAATAAGTATAACATCAGCTAGCAGGATGTCTGCCTTTATAACTTTGAATGTCCAGAGGAGCTAGTGCCATTATTGTCCTCTTCTATGAGTGTCCAAAGCTAAAGTAACAATTATATATAATAGTCAAATGACCCGCCTATATGGAACTCTTCAAAGTCTGAAAATAGAGCTTTTAGTTCAGCAACTATCATCTATAGATCATTTTCGCAATTTTCTGGATATTTAGCACCTAACAGTAGACAATTTCACAACCAGTGAGGCATCTTACAATTATTGCAGAAACAAAGTTTTCTTCTTCCGAGTACAATGGCAAGTCCGGATTGATGAAGGTTAATAATGATAAAAGTGCCAAAGCAGACAATTTATATGTCCCTGTCTATTACACATGGTCTACTCAACCAGATTACGACCCAGTAACTTTTATTTTAATTACATATTCAAATCAAATCAAATCAAATTCATTAAGATAGATAAGCACAGTCGCAGTACAGTTAAGCAGAGAAATACGACATGGACACAGAATACAAACAATTTGTTACAATGCGGCCTAGGAACTAGCAAGTCTATTCAGTCGCTAAGCTAAACTAATAAAGAGAAATCGGTCCGTATCTATATATGAATAAAGATAATATTTCATCTTAAACTTACAGTTAGGTGCCATTTCAGATTGATACTCATTAGGCAGAACATTAGCATTTTAAGAAGCTAAGCACAATAAGTTCTTATGCCACGTTACTTTATCAGCTTTACAAATAACATAGTTATAGTTGCAAGAATGGATGAATTTGATGTTTCGATTGATTTATAAGTAATTAGAGTTCTTAGATAAAAACAAGGAAGTTCAATCATGAATAAAACATTGATTATAAAAAACGTTCCAGCTGGGATGTAATTTTATTTAAGCATATCTAAATTGTGATACAGTCAGCGCTGATAATTTTTAAATTATCGCAGTACTAAAGTAAATTATTATATTGCTTCTTCTTCGACCTGGACATTCAGAATTACCAGAACTGTATAAGGCTTGAAAAGTTTGGACGATCGGGAAGTGCCACCCAATTTAGACCGGACCCCTGTGAGGGAGGCATCCATAGGGACCGTACCCTCTTCCTCTGCCACCAACCTTTCGGAAAGACTTCGGACCCACATGTTTAACATGATCGTACTCTGCATAAATACAACGACAGTTTAGGCAGTGACGAGAATCGAACCCGACCGTCCGAGTGCAATTCCCGCGCACTAACCACTGGGCTGTCACGCCCAACTTATTACATTTGACAACATAAGACTTCATCAGAGAAGACAATGATAGTAAAAATAAGCAGTTAAAACTCCACATTAATGAAACGCCAATACAATGAGACAGGTGGCGCTGAGATAAAATAAGTAGTCCTGCGTTATCAATTTCTATGGCAAAAGTCCTAAAATAGTTTTTTAAACTGTCAATTTTGTTAAAAATAAATTGAAATGGTAAGTAAAATTGGCCTCTTAATAATTGAGGGCGTCCAGCATTTGCCTCTGTTGTTTAATGTAAAAAGGTATCCTATGTCTACAGTATTTTTATTAGTTGAGCATTTTTCGTACGCAAATTTAAGAGGTGCCCACTTAGTGAACTATATCATTTACTGTAGTTGCTAAAAAAGAGCCTGCACAGCTAATAAATATTAAACACGTTTTAAATGTAAATCAGAAAATAATTTTAATAACAATTAAAGTTTAAATACATTTTACAAACATTTACAAAATAGGAAAATCAATTAAATGAATGCCAACACGCATCTCCTTGTTAAAAGTCACACTTAAACATTTTTAATTTACACTTAAACATTATTAATTTGTGCTAGAATTTCATTCAGAAATTGTAGAAAATAAAAATATCTGTTGTAGGCAGCACATGACTTTCCATATGTAATGCAATGAATTTACTACTTTTACAGTTAGAAAAATGTTATTCTTACATATTTATTCTTATATATTTATTCTTACATTCTTCCAAGATATTGAATTTTTTTCCATCAGTCATCATTTTCATTGATTTAGTGACATTTTTATCAATTTGGTGAGATTTTCGTTAATTTGGCAGGATTTAAAAATGTCGCCAAGTTGGTGACATTCCTCTAAATTCGTCGCCAAAATCTCTCCAAGCGTTATGGACGGAGAGATAAGTTATTCTTACAGCAAATAAATGACTATTGGCGTTCAAATACAAAAGTATTACTCAAAGTATATTTTCTCGTTAATGGAACGAGTTAGATCCACGAGAATGATGTCAACAAATTTATCGCATGATATTACATATAAAATGTGAACATTTTTCTTAACAGTTAATATTTTTTTTTAATTTATGGGATTTTTTTGATAAATTCATTTGAAAAATGTTCAATGCCTCCAGAACGGTTTATGATAGCTTTATAAAATTTATGGCAATCGTTTTCTACGGAAAAATTACATACAAATGTCTATTTGCGTAACTGTATTAAATGTTTTGATTTTTTGATGATTTTTTCAAAATTTCACTCGAAAATTTAAGGAGGTTCTGAACATTCGATTGTCTTTAAAAACAATACGCTTCCAGTATTCACGGATTGTGATTTTGTACCGAATTTCATTAGAATCGTTCCATTCGTTCGTGAGATATCATCGCCACAGCCTCACTGACATACTTTCACACACACATATTTTCACCCACCCACACACACACAACACACATATTTTCACACACACACACACACATGCAGACACAGACATTACCTCAAAAATGTTCGATTCGTGATCAGGGATGCTTGAAACGTGCTCTCCCGTCGAAAACTCGAATTCGAATTTTCGACCCCTTCACAATACTTTTCTTATACATTATGTACATAAGGAAAGTATTATATAAATTTATCGTTATAATAAAAGCTAGCTGGGTTTGCGGATGGCAAAATAATTTCTTATTGCAGCTCACAACAGTCCAACAGAACTACAGAACCATTTTAGATAATATATTAACATTTTTACAAAATAGTGCTTATTTGCGCCAAATTATTGTTGGCGACAAATAACTCTTTAACAACTAACATTACACAGCCTGATTCGAATCCTCTCATTTCTAGTTACGGTGCTGATTCTATACGGTGCTGATCCTCGAATCCTCTCATTTCTACTTACGGTGCTATTCTAATAACGGTGCTGATTCTATCTTCCGTACTATACGACCTGCTTGGTCATGATCTTTGAAAATGATTTAGTCTTAGGCTGGATAAAAAAATATTGAAGTTATTGGAAAGATATTTTTATAGAATATAACTCTATTTTCTTTCTGGAGAATATAGCAAGAGTCAGAATTTAATTGAATTTGTTTTTCTTCCTATATTAAAAATGTTCATTTTATAAACTATCTAACATATTGTGCTGAATTTTTTTTACATTTTGTGTGATAATTTATATATTTCCTAAAATTTTCGAAGCCATTTGTGAATTCAAATTTTTACTTAAAATTTTTTGAAAAATGAGGTTCCATAGGGTTCAATGCATTTCATTTCTTCAACCCGGGTTCAATCCGAAACTAATTGGATGATATTATTTATTTTTATTCCCATGTGTCTCAGTTATTGTCTCAACAACATACGAAAACTTCATTTTAATACAGTCATTTTTACGGCAGTTCTTATGCGAACGAACAACCAGACAGCCAGACAAACAGACAGAATGACCAAAGTCATAAACAATTTTCAACATTGTTGGAAAGCCTTAATAAGATACTGTTACGAACGTATAAAATGCTCTCACTGGAATTTCTTTTGAAAGCCAGAAAGGAGAAAACACTCGTACAAGCAATTTTTCCTATGATGAGAATCTAGGGTTGTCAGCTACTGAAGATTGCAATAGGGTTTGCCAGATTTATCACTAATTTGGTGATTTTGGGCTATTTTTCAAGGTTCGAGAAACACCTCAAAATAACCAATATTTTACGAGATATGACAGATTTCTAGAAGTTTCTATAAAGATTCTATAAAAGTTGTCATCACTCAGTCGGAGAGCTATTGACATTATACGAGCTACATTGAATTGCGACATCTGGTAATGTTTTGCGAATAGTAGCAGCAGTGTTGTGAATTGAAATACGTCAATATTTCGAAAAAAGTATCTTTAAAAAATGCTCTTACCGACTCTTTAAATTTCTTACTGCTCGACATAGCAACATAACACCTCACTCAATAAGTCTCCGGTCTGACATATATATGGCAATACTGTTGACAGACCCATATGATTTCTGGATAGTACCAACCTTCAAATGACACGTGTCAAAATTGCATGACATTCTGACAATTAGTTTATAGGTTACAGTGGTTTTAGTGACCCCAGTTTTGTAATTTTCAAAACAATGGATAAAAAAGAATTTCGTCTGTTGATTAAACATTGTGTTTTGATGGGGAGAAATACAGTTGAAGGCAAACAGTGGCTTGATAAGCATTATGAAGACTTTGCACCAGGGAAATCAACTATTATTGACTGGTATGCTGAATTTAAACGCGGTCGTACAAACACCGATGATGCTGAACGCTCTGGTCGCCCAAAATCGGCAGTTGTTTCGGAAAACATAAAAAAAGTCCTCAAAATAGTTTTAAAAAACCGTAAAGTGAAGTTGCGTGAAATACCTGACACCTGAAAAATGTCAGAAGGTAGTGTGTTTACAATTTTACACAAAAATTTGAGCATGCATAAATTGCTTTCGAAGTGGGTGCCGCGTTTGCTCACACCGGACCAAAAACAACAACGCGTCGACGATTCAGAGCGCTTTTTGGAGCTATTCAAGCGAGATAAGAAGGATTTTTTGCATCGGTATGTGACAATGGATGAAACATGGATCCATTACTATACACCTGAATCAAACAGATAGTCAGCTGAGTGGACAGCAGCCGGTGAAAGTCGTCCAAATCGACCGAAAAGTCAGCTGGCAAGGTTATAACATCAGTATTTTGGGACGCGCATGGTATTTTGTTCATCGACTATCTTGAGAAAGATAAAACTATCAATAGTGAATATTACATGGCATTATTGGATCGATTGAGTGAAGAAATCAAGAAAAAACGGCCTCACATGCAAAAGAAAAAAATGCTGTTCCACCAAGACAATGCTCCGTCGAAAACCCAGACCACCCGACTCGCCTTAGGGCACGAGCACCCACCGTACTCTCCAAATCTGGCCCCCAGCGACTACTGTTTTTTTGCAGACATCAAAAAGATGCTCCAAGGAAAAAAAATTGGCTCAAATGAAGAAGTGATTGCCGAAACTGAGGCCTATTTTGAGAGCAAAGACCGTTCTACAAAAAAGGCACCGAAAAGTTAGAGGAGCGTTGAAATGAATGTATCACTCTTGGAGGAGAGTATGTTGATGAATAAAGTCAAATTTAAAAAAAAAATTATTTTTCTTAGTTAGACCAGAGATTTATTGAGTCTGATATGTATATCCAAGGTTGGGACATCATGAAGCACAACAATGTATGAGAGGGAAGAATATCCAATTTCTCCGGAAATCAAAAACGGCAAATTTTATACTTTTATTTTGAAATTCATACAGAAGTAAAATAAACGTTATTAAAATATTAGAATTCGACGATATAAATCCATATTCTTAACAAAGGTTAGAATTATGCTAATATTCCATATCTTAAAAGGATGAAATATAATCTCATTATGCAATATCAGATACAATAATGTTTGCATATTTCGATGTGTTTACAGGGGCTGTTTTGTACAAATTTTTGTACACATTTTTGAAAACATTTTTTAGAACAAACTTAAAGTAACAGAATTAATGTTTGAAGTAACAATATTTATATCTTAAGTACTCTATCTGATGCCCCTTTCTCTGGTCTACAATTATGTATCTTGATTTCCAAGATAAGAGAGCATTTCTTAAAGTTATGAGTGGTATTTTAATCCACTTGTCTTTCAGAATTTTCTGTAGTTCATTCTTAGGTCTGTGTTTAAAAAGTTCAAAATTTGACAATCTAGAAACATAGTAATCCATTAGTGACACATCAGGTGACTTTGAAGAAATTTTAGCAAAATTCGTAGCTTGCATACATGTATTTTTTTTTTCAATAAATTTAATGGTAGATATTTTATGTCTGACTGATTGTTTTATTCTCATGAAGTTCTACTCTATTAAGGCTCTGTGGATAAAGCGTATGCCATTTCTTTAAATAGAGGAGTTAAAACATTATCTTGCTAATACGTTAAATTGATTTAGATATTTTTATTTATTTTTCTTAACTTTTATTTACAGTTGTATGAAAAGTCAGTAATCATGAATCCTTTACTGAAACTTTCGTTTGATTCTTGGAATGAAGTTTTAAGGTCTTTCTCAATCGCTTGTGATAGTTAGTCGATACTTTTGGTTACAGTAATTTAAATACATCGTTTTTTCATCAATTGTCACAATATATATCCATCTGTCACAGACTAAATGATTTTAATAGAGAATTCTACAGCTTGTTCTGAGTTCAGGCACATGTCTTAGCAAATGGAAGTGAGCGTTTTGCTTTTGGCTTTTTTGAGATATAAATCTTTATTCATTATCTTGTTTATAGTCGCTATAAAATTATTTAAAAGTGTTGCAATTGTTTTTGTAGTGGGTGGATTTTCTTTTGATGCAAGATACTTTATTTTTGAAATAGCCGTAAATGTACGTACCTTCTTTGGGTATTTAATAATTGTTAGTTTTACGATTATAAACACTTTTCAGTCTATTATTAATAATATTGCTTAATTTGCTTTCAGAAATATGAGTTTCATGGCTTTCACAGCGTTTGCATTGCTGAATAAGGGTATAGAATGAGCAAAAACACAGCCTTCAATCCAAAGTTTCTTTGCATGCACCATTATTAAAATAGACAAATTTTAACAACAGCAGATTTAAAATTTAATTAATATAAAACGAGCTGTTGCCAGAAATTGTTTTGGAATTAATTAAAGTTTTGCCATTTTTTTACACTAAAATCGTTCTAAGTATATGTAAAAAGCCTCTGCAAAAATAAATAAATAAATATAAACGACATGATTTCAGATTCAGTTCAGATATCGTTGGAAAGTAGGCTGCTTGATTTTTCCAATGGGTGTTAAGATGAAAATTCTTTGACAATATATTGGATTGCCTAAGAATCTATTTTATTTTTCAAAATCGCTCAAATTCAACATAAAATAACTAAAAAACTCATCGGAAATAAAAAAAAACATGACAAGGTCTGTCATCTAAGGATTTCAGCTAACCATGTACCGAATTTAGCACCTGTCTGAAGCTTATATTTTTCGCTACAGAAGACACACACACAAAAAAAAAACACGCAGACAGAACAAAAAAGAGACAAGCATCTCATTTTCCTTCTTTTGTTATGTAAGATGCGAGCACCATTCTAATATATTTATTATAGCCAAACAAACATACTTTCAAGAAATCTTTGATTCGTAGGAGGAACATTTTGCATGCTCTACTGATCGGAAATAAACTAAAAAACTTTATATAGTGTTATTTATAAAATATGCAAAGAAGGTTAAAAACGGTTGCGAAAGATATCAAAAAATCATTTATCAAACGATGCAAGGGGACTAAGTAAAACGAATACGGATACCCACGTCGCTTGAGAAATAACAAATGCTTTATGTTGATCTCGAAATCGGCATTAAAATTATTTGAAGTGAGTCTAATATTTTGATAAATGATAGGATAGAAGATTGTAGAAATATATGAAATTTAAACTGTCTATGCAAGAAAATTGCGTATTCACAAATTATGAAAAATGAATAGTAGTATATTTAGATACATACACACTCTGAAATACAATAAATATATACATCCACAAAAATATATACATACATAAAAAATTGAACTACATCCGAACCATGAGACCACATGAGAACCAGCCATCGTTCAGCATTAAAAACGAATAGTGTTCTCACTCACGGGCAATTTAAAGTGGATTTTCTTCTTAGATACTGCAAGTTGTGTACAAAGATGGCTTCAAACGTAGTCTATGACGCTACGCACAATTGTTAGAGAGAGGTCGTATCACAGACCTAAGGGAAGCTAGTTGGTTCAACAGATGTAGCGGTAGTCATATTGGAAGATGCGATATGGTTGCTGCTCGATGTTTACAACAGTAGATCAAAGAAGGGGCATGTAAATGTCGCAGAGGCTCTGAAGACCTCAGATAGACAACCGCCCGAGGGGCGCGACAGCCTAGTGGTTAGCGTGCGGGAATTGCACTCGGTCGGCCGGGGTTCGATTCCCGCTACTGCCAAAACTGCCATCGTGTTCACACGGAGTATGATCACGTTGAACATGTGGGACCGTAAGCTCTTCCGAGAGGTGGTGGTAGGGGAAGGAGGATACGGTCCCTATGGACTCCTCCCCCACTGGGTTTTGGTCTAAATTGGGTGGAACTTCCCGGCCGTCCAAACAGATACCTTATACCTTTCTGGTGGGTCGGACGGTCTGCTCAACCGGTTACAGAAGTTACATAGGGCAACTCCATAAACTAACTTCCAAATTATTTGTGTGAGACAATTTAAAGACATCAGAAGAAGAAGAAGACAACCGCTCGAGTTAAGAGAAGAGCCACGTCCACACAAATGGCGTCGCAATCAGCAATTCGATTGAGAGATTCTAGTTGGAGACGACTGGCAGAAAGTGGCATTATGAGGCGGCATCCATTAAGGCGCGATCTTCCATTATGTGATGGCAATTGCAGCCTTCCAGTGTGGGACGGCAATTGCAGCCTTCCAGTATGGACGGCAATTGCAGCCTTCCACTATGGACGGTAATTGCAGCCTTCTCAGAATACCACTTAATTAGCGGGCCAATTGCAAAATTTATGGCGAAATCTACCGCTGAGGGATATACGCAACTTGATTGATGCCACACCGAATATCAGGCTTATATAGCTGCCAGGGGAGAATTTACAATTTACTCAAATGGCATATTCATGTTGCCACAAACTCTTAATGAAAAGTATTTTTACTCCCACATTCTAATCTGTAGTTCAATTTCTTATGGGTTCATGAATGTTTTTGCAACAGAGTGCAACAATGTGTATTATGTTCAGAGAAAAACTAAGTTATAATCAAGGTTGGATAGTAACGAATAAAAATAACATCCTTAACCGTAACGATTGATTTCAACATAATATGATTGATTACTAAGATATAATCGGTTCTACTTGATAAAAGTCGCTGTAACTGTAATTATAAATGCATATTTTATTATGTTACAGTTTATATTTTTTAAAGATTTTATATTGATTTCATGAATACTGTGTTTCTTTACATAAAGTATTTCGTTCCATAAGTATTGTTCAAAGAATTTATAAGTCGTAAGTTAAAAAGCTAAACATACAACATAATTAAATTTGCAGCTGAATACCTTGAAAATCAATTCCAAACAATATTTTTATTACATAATTTATCTGTAAAGTTCGATGTCGATTGAAATATATCTTACATTATTATGATTTGTCAAACAGTTGACCAGAATATTCAATTGTATGGCTTGTTTGGATTGTTTGAAAATAGTCGTATATTTTGTGTACTCTTAATTAATATAATGTTAAAAGATAATGATTTATTTTTGCATTTGTCCAAATGCGGATTATTTCAAGAATTCTTGCATATACATTTTTAATTAAATATGTTTAAGCAGAGAAAACTATAAGAATTTGCGATAAAGACTATACCGTGTCTTATAAATATTTAGGATAAGGACTATATTGTCACTTCTTGGTAAGGAAATCTCCACTCCTAAGTATTGATGCCTGCACTCAACTTCAGAATATGCGTGATCACCGGAAAGAACCTTCAATTTGCTATAATTTATACAAGACTATGTGTTTTGCATAAAACAATTCTTTTATATATCCTGTACAATCAGTCCTTTTTATAACAGTAAATTTGCTCTCCAGGACTTACTGCATCACACGAATATAAGAAACAAATTAAAAGTCCTTACTTCTGATATTTCGAATCCAGCAATCTCCAAACTGGGTTGATTTTCCCTATTGTTTCGGTTACGTCAAGTGTACGGCATAAATCGTACATCTGATGAAAACAAAACAATGAGAAGTCTCATAATCAATTAACTACTAAATTTTCAGATTATTTTTTGCAGAATTCTTACATGCTAAATTCATTTTTTTTTTAATATGTGAACAAATTTAAACGTTTCAAAGTAAAATACGAATTCTGAGCATTTAAATTTTAGGACATCTTACAATAATTAGTTATGTTGAATTCACTGCAATATTTTTCAGTGACTGGATATTTTTTTTAATTCAATTCGTTTATTGATAATAAAAATTTAAATTAAATCTCTCAAATTGCAGCAAAACAACTGTCAAGTAAATATTTCTTTAATAAAATTGTATTTAACAGTAATATAAAGGTGCCAACATGTTTCAGCAAAACGGCTTATTTACTTCACTTTTGCTATTGTATAGCACATGATTTCATAATATTTTATTCGCAAATAATTTAAAATGTCTTATAAAAATAATTTTGAAGTTAGTTTATAATGTTGCCCTATGTAACTTTTGTAATCGGTTGAGCCTTTCTATATATTTTGTCATAGAGCACTTATGTTCTTTGTGCCATTCATTAGAACGACATTTTGAATCCCACTGCAGTTTGTTTCATTCCTCCTAGCATTTTCATTTAATTTTTTATGCTTCTGTTTGGTAACGCTTTTTCTTCCAGGGTCAGCTCTTTATCGACAGATGCCTATTTCTTTTCTACCGAAGCGGTTTCTTTGTCTTAAAGACGGAGTTTCTTCTGCCTCCAAAACCGGTTAGCACGATTTTTTCTTTGTTACATGCTATGTTATTAATGAACTTTAATAATTAGATTTTATAATAAATATATTAAATTGGAACAATATAGGTATAAGGTATATATATATATATATATATTTATATATTAGAAAAATATCTAAAAATAAGATATACAAAAAACACAATCATAACACTTCATAACATTAAGGCGCATTGCCGCTCTTTCATGTTTAGCAGGTATATAAAAGTAAATACATCATCAAATTGAAAAAGGGGGGGAGGTACAAAGGAAAGGGGGAAAAGAAAGGAGAGTGTTTACAGGAACGACAGAAAAAAGGCCGGGGGGGATAGTGACCCCCCGTTCCCGGTTAAAGCACTTTTACTCTAGAAACACTCCCGGTGCCTCTGTCTTCCTGAAGCACTCCTCCGTCCGATGAAATCTATGAAACATCCCGAAGTATATAGACCATGAAGCAATTGTATATATATATATATATATATATATATATATAATAGTAGTATGAAAGTCGAATGAACGAAAAGTAAGAAGATGCTAGATGATAGTAAGTAAAGTAAGAAGAACGAAAAGTAAGTAGAAATAGTTTATAGATATAATCTATCTATTTCTTCCGAAACATACATGTTTTGTGTCTGCTTCATAAAATACTTGGACTTGAGAACGAATTTTACGAAGTGAACACTTCCATTTGTTTAGGCTTTGCCCTTTTTCCATGTGTATAGCGATATAGCTTGTTTTATTAAGTTTTTCTTTTTTCGTTTCCATACCTTTAAATTTCGTTGATTTTCTGTAACTTGATAGCTTGTGTTTTGTATTTTTTTCCATTTGATTGATGATTTGCTGTATGATATTTTATTCTGTGGGTGTTTTAGAAAGTTAGGTTTATTGTGTTGCATCTTCTTACTTTTCGTTCATTGGACTTTCATACTACTATTATTATTGAAATCATTTTATTTATGAGCTGCATTTGCGCAATAAATTAAATGTATTTTGCATTTTCAATCCATTTACTTAATAACTTTAAATTCTTTATTTAATCATATTTGCAGAGTATTCTTCATATTTTAGTAAGCAGTAGTATCTATAAAATTTATATATATATATATATATATATATATATATGTATATATATATATATGTGTATGTATATATATATATATATATATACATATATATATATATATATATATATAAGGAGGATATTGGGTGTGTGAAATCAGGCATTTATTTGCCTAAAATCATTATGACCCAAATTAAATGTTAATTGGCACATGCCTCTGTTGTCATCTTGGACACTGAGACACACAATGTTATTATGTACATTCTGGACTCAATTTCTCCAAATAAAGCCTCTTCGATGGTCATTCGTCGTTACTGTCAAGCCACTTCTCTATATATGAATAGTGACTAAATAACGTCATAACGTCACACCCTGTCTCTATCTGCATGCTGACTGCATAACTTACTCTTGGCCCGCATCGCCTCTCAATTTTTAGAGTAGACTTCGAATGCTCATTTTTCAACATCTGAATTCAATCTGACTCTTATTCAATAATGACTGAAATCTCTTGAACTTTCTCTGATTGTTGCCACATCGTGTAGCCTGAGATCCAGAAACGCCCTCCTTATCTCGTTGGTTGTCCTCACGGCGATGCAGCAACACTTATCCATTGGTTAATTCGTCTACCAATCATCCTGATTTCGACTTGCAGTAGATTTTCTGACCCAACAACACCTGGAGTTTAAATGCCTGTAGTTATCGCTTTCATGACCTCTCGGGCCAGGACAGTCATAAATTTGTGCCTACGAGTCGGCGCTTTTGTCTTGCTTGGTAGATCATAAATCTACGTACATTAACACTGCTTAAATGTCGGTTGATCTCACATAATTACTGATATAGTTTCAGCATCCGATTCTGAAAATGGCATTGTGGTTCCTTAAGAATGGCCACTTCTTGTTTCTTTTCCACTCCCGTTTAAAAATGCTTTCTTGAAACATATGTTCTTAGGATTGGTTATATATAGAGCTTAGATGGGTACTGGATATTCAGCTTTAGATTTCAGAGGAGATAGGATAAGTCACTAAGGATTTTCACTTCCGTTTCTGGCTACTGAGCAGTTTATATTTTCCTTGTAAGATTAATTTTTCAGGATTGGCTATAGAAAGAGCTTAGTTTATAATTGATATGGGTTTAGTATCAAATTTCAGAGAGGATAGGGTGTTCATTAGAGATATCCACTTCTGGGTTTTCCGCTTCCGGTTGAAAATGTTGCTTTAAAAGGTATGGTTCTCACGATATGCTATAGCTAACGCTTAGATGATGATTAATATGAATTCAGCATTAAATTCCATAGGAGTGGGATGACTTTTTTAGGATCGCAATACACGCTAAACACTTTCCTTGGAACTTCTAATTTCTCATAATCAGTAATCAAACGTATTTTTCATAGCAAGCTAAATTTATTGAATAGATGATGACTGACATGGATTCAGCATTAAATTCTACTGAGACTAGAGTCTGACTAGAGATTTCCTCTTCGGGTTCTCATGTCAATTATGATAAAAATATAATTTTCCTTTTTGCGTATATTTCTCAGAATTAGTTATAGACAGAGATTATTAAGACTTTTATGGGTTCAGCATCAAATCCAGTTTTTAATTCCAGTTTCATATAGTTTTCCGAAAATTTGCAGGACCAAACGAAATAAGTGTTTAAAATAATATAAAAAATTCTTAATACTTCTGTCATAAATGAAATGTGCGACCCATCATATGAAAGCTCTTTTATAAATTCATTGTCTCTAATCATTTTACCTCAGTTAAAATTAATTATATAATAGATGAGAATTTCCCCCCTATCATTCAATATCTATTGCAGCCTAACGACCAGCAGACGTTTAAAAAGACTGTTTTAAAAAAACTAAGAACTTATTCAAGTTTTTCAATGGAAGGGATCTTCAAATAAAAGAGGGAAACGTTTGAACGAAAAAAGAGCTCTTAAAGAAATTGTCAAGGTGAAAAGAAATTGTGGCAGCTGGTTTGGAAAGGTAGTTTTAAAGATTCAATACAAAATGAATAGAGGAAGTTGAAATATGTCAAAAGATATGTAAGAAATATTTCTTTCGCGTTTCAAAGGACTATCCGTTTTATTCTTTGAACTTAAAAACAAGCAAAGTAAATACAATTATTTTTATTTTTTATATTTTATATATTAATTTAAACATGAACCAACTATTTTATCGAAGTGTCAATGGGATTGTTGGCATGTATGTCCTAATGTTTTGTTTCAAGGTAAGTTCAGGAAGTGCTAGATTGTAGAAAAAGAAAACCAGTAAATTATTTTATATTAATGTAAAGACATTTCACATGAATGGCATTTTAGCAACGTGTTCAGTTCATTCCATATGCGTATTAATATAATCCCCTTGAATATATCTTTCAGTTCATAGAATTATAATTTCAAAATCATCGGAATTTACCTCAAATGAAGCAATTTATCATAGAACTACATTCGGTGTAATATTTTTAACTTCTTGACCTCCATGAATTCAAATTTTGTTATTTCCTCTTGTTTTTTCTCACTTCTTTAAATTCAAAATTCGCTTTCTATGTACCAATTTAACAACCTTGAGCGAACAGATTCAGGTTCTAACGTGAATTCTTACTCAAACACAGGCATGAATTCTTCATTCTTTTGCAATCGAAAATAGTGTTCTATTGACTAAATTATCTGAAATTTGGACGGAACCTTGGGCTAATTATATTTTTTCTGTTAACTTATTTAAAACAAAATGTCTTACAAATTCAATGTAAACATTTCTGCTGCCCTTTATTCTACTTCTGCTTAATAATTTAGTATAACAATTTTATTGTCACCATGCAAATTTCTACTGCACTTCTAGTGTTATAGATGGTCTTAAGCTTTCCTCATGACAATAAGAGTATCTGTGTGGCCTAACAATGAAACATTTTAAAGTTATTAAAAATTTGAATTCTACGAACTTCAGACCCAGTTCTCTTTGTGCTCTTTAAATATTACTAACCTAGCAGACCGGGACCCGGGCGGATCCCGGTAATCATAAAAAGAGGAACTGTGTCTTTGTGGCCTCTTTTCAGACCCGTCGGCGACAGGGGTCGGGACTCGGCTGGACCATCTTCGGACCTCGTCCAGTGAATAGTTTTGCTGACATCGCTCCCCTGGTCGTGTTCTCGTTTAGTGGCTGATAGAATACCTGCTTCCCTCCCTAGTAATTGACATAAACCAATCAATGTTGTCACGCAGGTTGTTTGAATCTGTTAGACTGACAGACATTCAGATAAGGGACGGGATTTCCCAGAGGTAGGGATTGCACTTGGAGGACCTGATTTCGAATCCCAGCGCTGTTCAAATTATCCCTGTGTTTAGGTGGAGTAGGGGCACAGTTTATTTGTGGGTCTAAAAGCCCTTCCAAGAGGTTGGTTGCAGGAGAAGAAAGATACGTTCCATGTGCATATCACTCTCAGTGGATTTCGGTCTAAATTGAGTGGCACTGTCCTGCCACTCCAAACAGATGTGTAATATACATTGCACCCCTGTGTAAGTCTAACAATCTGGGCATAAAGGAAGGAAAGCATTCATATAAAAAGTCTTATCCGGTTTATTAAGATATATTTTAGCACATGGAGATAAATTTGTACTATTAAAAGATCTTGTAAACTACATCTTGTAAACTACATCTTGTCACATCTTGTAAAATACGATTAAGTATCAAGCGTTTGCAATTTATAGACCGTCCATTTTAAGTCTTTAAAATGTTTTGTTGTCATCAGATGTGTCTACGATTTGTTACTTAGCTCCAATCAAGATTGAACTGCATGTCAGAGAAACATGATAGGTAGTCAATAGTCTTAATAGAGCCTACAAATATGGATTCTATCTTTTGTTGGAAGCATTAAAGCATCATGTAAAGCGCAAAACAATAATAAAATATATGGCATTATAATAATATAGTATACTTATTTTCCCTAATCTATTTTCAAGTTTTGTAGTTACGTAGCTTATATAAGCATAAGTGTGTATCTCCAAAATAGCATGTCCTTCAGATATCACTTAATGTGAATTCTAATGATTAAAACTTGTGATTTTAACAGTGAAAATGCCTACAATTATATTTTATTAATTTTCCAAAGTTACAAAAATCTTTGTCGAAATAATGAACTGCGATAGGCTGCAGTAATAATATCCAAAAATCATTTTTTTTTAAATAATGCATTTACGTGTATGTGTTTAATAACTAGTGTGAGACCAGAAATTGTTCTCACATGAGACACTTTTATTTGTGAAATTTATGGTAGCCAGAACGGCAAACAAACCTGTAGTCTGGCTGGCACCAAGGTTTATGAGGACTTGAACTTAAAGGTCAAAAGACTATAAATTGAGGGGTGCAATACCAGAGGGAGCTGAGCTGGGCCGTGCTAAATGTGCAATGGTGCCATTGGGTTAAGAAGAACCAATGAGCGCCAAAGAATTAAAGGCGGAGCTACCCCCCCCCCCACACACACACACACACCGAAGGAACCACAGCCTAAGGGAGAACGAGATCAGATGTAGACGAGAATCAGGATGGAGATCAGACTTTGACGAAGAAAGTAATGGAATATCAGACATTGGAGAAAACAGTTGGATTTTGACTTAGGAGACGATTATGCGTTTTGAGTGAAATACGACATTTGTGCAACGACTGCGACGTTATGACTTGGGCGGAGGCTTACCTGCCATTATGATAGAACGACAATATTAAAGAAGCAGAATATGGCGTGGAAGTTTCCAAATAAGGGAGATCTAGGATGTGTTCAGTGCAACCAAGTATTTGCAAGCATTATGGTCTATTGCAAAGGCCCAAATTGAAGGTATGTGTTCCTCAAATATCCACAGGTTATTAAATACGTTAGATATATGGTTAAGGGTCTCACATGCTATCTCCTCTCACATGCTGTCTTCCTAAATGAATAATAAACATGTAGTTATCGTAATTGAATTTAATAGGTATTTTGTGTCTTTAATAAATGTTATTGTTAAGTTTAAATTGGTCTAATCTTTTTATATTAATTAATAATTCTTTTCACGACTCACACAAAAGGTAAAAATAATTGGAGGGTTTATTACGGCACGATATAGCTATGTACATTAAAAATAATGTGCATTCCACTAAATATGAATTTACGGCAATGTGAAGATGATTAATAAATACTTAATGAATTTATAATTAAAACTTAAACTCTAGATTTCGCGTCCCACAACCAGTTGCTATCACAGACAGTTACAGAATATATTGTGAACTGCTTGACATAGAAAAGATTCAGTTTTGAATAAAATGATAATGACATATTCATTTAATCGTGATAACTATTCAAATTCTTTAAAATTGACTTTATATTGAACTTTAAAACTCCTCAAAGTACTGCCATTACTGATTCAATAATAAGATAATACATTATTTACCAGGATTCCACTCTTCTAAAGAAGTTTCTACAATCTTTAATGTTTGTTCACAATTTAATTCGAACGCAATACATCAGAAAATGAAAGAATTTTCTTTTCTGTCGCTTTCAACTTCTGGTTACTGACTTTGACATTTTAAAGCTGAAAGGTGTACAAACTACATTAGATGAATGATACTTAATAGAACTGTTTACTAATATCTTAATATTATAATTTTAGTACTAATTAATAATGTAAATGTAAGGCGAAGCAGATATTGCAAAGAATAAGGAATTAATTTGCAGAATAAACAGCAATGCATGACTTTCCCTGCAGACTCTACTTCCTTTTCTCTTTATTTCTTTAATAATTCATTAAATTGAATTTTTAATTGCACAAAATAACACTGAATTTGCACTTTTAATTCAATTTTTGTTTTTATTTGGTAACTAGAAAGTTTTCCCAAGGCGGCGTAACAAAAATGCGAAAAAACTAAAATATCTCAAGAATGTTAGTTCTAGAGAAATGGGCTTAGTCTTATTTTATATTCCTCCTAATAATTATGTATAAAATAAGTATGTAATAAATATGTGTGGGTTTACGTAGTCTTTTATTTTAGATTTTCGCTATTTTTGAGGGCCATTTCGTAAAAAAGCAAGTTCTTCTTTTTCAAATCGTACGAAAATCTTATCAGCTCCAGGATATCCCACATGTGATTTATTTGCCAAATTTTGTAAAATTTAGTCAATTTGATTCTTAGCCAGAGTGGATATATGAGATTTTTGCTGGCCATTTCATAAAAAAGGCGGGTTCATTTATTCCGAATCGTACCAAAATCTAATCAACACCAGGGTCGCACACAAGTGACTTACTTATAAATTTTTATGGAATTTTGTCTTTTACTTTTTAAGTTAGAGTGGAAACATATATTACACAGACAGACACACACACAGACGTCACTATAAAATTACAAAATGTGTAAATCAGTCGAAAACTCCAGTAGCGATTTTCGACACGATTCCAATACTTTCCCTATATATTACCATGTATTCCAGGGAAAGTAAAAATGTTAAAACCGCGTTGTTGGCGTCACCTTATGGTACAAAAAAAAAAGAATGACACTAGACAGAACAATGAACTTAAGCAAATGATAATATGCTATTGCATCGTAACATTATGTACTCAATAAATAAATATCCGTATATAATAATAATATATATATAAATATAGAACTCAATAAATAAATAAATAAAATAATATAATAATTGTTTGACATTCAAAGTAAGGAGATTACAGGATCCATGAATAACCAATCCTAAAAGACGTGTCAAACAAACATTGCATAATTTAAGCCGTAGTAGATGGAGTCTGCTTGAGTAAACAAAATTTACAGCGTGAAAATATGACTACTGAAAAAATTTGAGTCAATTATTTTATATCCTACTGAAAGATATTTTTCTGCGTAAATATATTACTTTTTATAATCGCAAATAAGTATGATGTCTTGAATCAGAACGTATAGGTAGTATGTACTAAATCATACTATCATAAATTACAATTGAAAATGGATGAAAATATTAATTTATAATCAAATGAAAGGCATTCAAAGCAGAGGTGGCAACCCTCAGTTTCTCCTATCATGGCTAATGACAGCTCGTTGCTGGCGGTTTCATTATGCCGGCCTTGGTGGTTTTAGGTTGGTGGTGGTAAGTCAGAAGGGGCCTTTACCGCAGGCCTATCTGGGCCAAAGTGCCGGGAGTGACTAGAATGCTGCCGCAATAATGAATCATCTCGATATGTGTCTTCGAGCTAGTCGAGTTTTATTATTGTTTACTGTGTTGGAGACCTTAAGCGACCGCTTAATTCGCATATCGTAAATACGCATGTAAGGTTCAGGACTGGATTTAATCTGTGCAGGGTTTACAGAAATTTTGTGTGAATGTTTCATTGGACCCGGTGTACTCTTTCAGGAGCTCAAAGTGATTGCTCAGTCTTCCTATCATAAATCCAAGTGATCTTTACGGTCGACCAGTGATAGCTCAGTCTTCCTATCGTAAATCCAAGTGACATTTATGGTCCGACCAGTGATCGCTCAGTCTTCCTATCATAAATCCAAGTGATCATTATGGTCGGACCAAATTTGTAATTAAAAAATTTGCGTCCCCGTATTTCTGTCATATAATTTTGTCGTAGCATTGGGTCGCTTTGTCCACCTACCGTAAATTCATATGAGAAATTTTGTTTCCTTAAAACATAAAAATTTCGAGTCTCTTGGATTTTTCTTGAAATATTTAGTTGTATGGGATCTGCTGTGGATTCGAATAGTGACACCAAGCGACCGTTTATTAGGTCTATCGTACATCTACATGGAAAGATTTGGGTCAGGCAGGCTTCATAAATAGATTTAAAACGTTCTCGTCCCCCGAATTTTTAATAAAATATTTCTCAGCATCGTATATTTTGTCTTGCGGTATGTATATGATCGCTTGGATTGCCTATCATAAATCCACATCATATGACGTTTCGGCCCCAGCCTGGCCTGGTTCGTATTTAGCTTTAAATAAATTCGAGTACACTGGATATCAATTAGATGATTGTTGTCCGGACTTAGGCCGATTTCCTAATATGTCGCATGTTTAATTTTATTAAGAAATTAGATTCGTTTATCACACAGAAATCAACAAAAATTAATTTCTAAAAATAATTCATTTTACAAGGATATTCTCGTATAACCTTTAAATTTTCATCATTTGCTTAAAAATCAAAACTGACTTTCTTTAATTATCTTTAAAATCTAATTTTAAATCAAAATTTGATTTAAAATCTGTGGTTTATTTGATGAATGTTTTTTGCAAGAAATATCAAAATCTAATATGTCTTTGATGTATATTCAATAGGAGGAACGGTATCTTAATCTACTCCATAGTGACCCGATCTTCACTGATAGACTGTTGAAAAACAACTCTAAGTAATAACTCAATAAAATAAAGAATACTTTCAAATTAAAGGAAATGTTACCGTTTATTTCATTCAACAATATCATTTAACAAAATTTAATTTGCTGATACGTTCCAATTTACAAACCGTCTTAGTTGCTGCAATAATGTTTGTAAGTTTACCATTAGCAATAGTATGTTTTGTTATCAAATATGTAGTAAACTTTAAAACTATACTTTGTATTGTGTAATTTTATGTTGCTTTTCAGCAAAATCTCAGAGGGTTACAAATATGTTTTGAAAAGGAAGGCAATTTGCGGGGTCTGTGGACTAACACTACTCGATATGCAGTTTATCCAAATTGAATAAAATACTTAATTTTGACACTAATGATTCATTATTGCACGAAAATGGATATGACTTATAAAATGTTTACAAAAGATAGGTTACTATCTTGTATGTATATTGCATCTGAAAAAAGAAAGCATTATTTCTCGGAAATTTAATATGGTATTTATATGGTTGAAAATAATAATGCATGCATGTATTTAGTTTATTTCACATGCTTATCATTTTAAGATGTAAGGATATAATGTATCCCTCTTTCAGATGCAAAGTAGATACATAATAGTTTTCCACAGTTTAGAAACATTTCATAATATCTTGTCTTAGATATTATATAGATAAGATAGCTCATATGTTATTTATTTACTTAAGCATTTCTGTTTCAACTTTAATAAATATAATCATACACTGAAAGAGACATATTTGTTAGCAAAACAATTTTTCAATATGTCTTCCAGTTTTAAATCCATAGGTAGAACCATGTTGCAAGTGCTGAAAATATATTTCGACACGTCTTCAAGTATTTTGAATAAAATTCGAAATTCAATCTGTCGCTTGAATATTTTAATACCTGTGCAGTGTCGAATTCTTTTGGATTATATTTCCTAATACTTAGTTTTAAATTATTTTTCGCGTCGTTGAATGTCAAATAAAACGTCTCTTCTTCATTTTCATCGCTCTGAGTTCTCGTAGAATCAATTTATGTTTCTGATTATCATTTTATCTTAGACTTTGATTTACGATCTTGAGCAAAATTGTTTAATCTAACTTGATGATTTAAGATATTTTATATAGGATTTGCATATTATTTAGGTGTATTTCGAATCAGAAAAAGTAAGAATCTGATGTAGACATCACATGACTTTCCAAACATAATAAGCTGAATTTACTTCTTTTACACCGAAATAATGCTGTACAAAATCTACTGCACATACTTTTCGGGATTGCATTAACACCACGTATATTAAAACTGGACTATATGCAAACATGCATGCTAGTAAGTACTTACATTTTTTATGGAAATATATATATATATATATATATATATATATATAATATAAATATATAGAAATTGAAAAATCGGAAATAAAGATGTTTTAGTAACTTTTGCGCAAGGCAGCAGAGGGTACCAAACACTATATATATAGAAAAATAGAAATATACAAAGTGAAAAAAACATGTAAAAAGGAAGGAAGGCTCGGCAAAAAGCTTACATTATGGCGCTAAGGGGTGGTGACCTTACTCCCCAGTTCAACGAGCTCGTCAAAATCGCCGCGGCATTTTCACTCCTGGTCGCCAGCCCTGGCCCAAGCCAACCTCCGGAGTGACTTTGAAATCATCACGAGACCTGGATAGAGATGTGTACGAGAGCCATATCACCACAAATAAAGCCAGCTGAATCGCCGACTCTAATGAAATGTAGTTCCAGCCGCGGTCCTGTGATCACAGTGCGGTCCTGTCATATGGAGGGTTCGATGATTTTGTCTCTAATTGAACTCAAAAAATACTTAAGTCTTACACCATATGCAAAATTGTTTCTGTATAAATTATCAATATTTTTAATCATAAAGGAAATTGGATATTTATTAAAAAATGCTTGTTTTAAAAATTCTTGATCAAAATTGATACGTAAATGTTCCTCTTTGATAGTTCTTTTTATTCTGATTAAACCTCCCAAGAAAACATTGCGAAACACATTCAAATGTATGTTGGAGTTCCAATGTATAATTCCAATAATAGGTAGTTTAAATTGTTTTCTTTTATCATATATGGTGAATATGAGAGGGATTTGACTATAGTTGATATTCAAATCCAAAAATTCGACTTCTTTGTTATTTTTAAGAGGGTTTTTCTTCAAGATGAGGTTTGGTGGATAAAAATCAAAGTTCATTGTGTAGTTTTCATTCTCATAGCCAATAATTACGTCATCCACATAACGTAGGTATATGATTTCGTTGTTTATATGAGATCTTCTTTCATAAAAACTAAGATATATATCAGCCAATATGGAAGAACATCCCCCCCCCATGGGGATGCCCTTAATTTGTTGATAAATAGACAATCCGTTGTAAAGGTAATTTTCTTTAATAACTATTTTGATTATAGACTTGAATTTATTGAATTCCAGACTCCTTTTTAAATCATATTCTTCAAACAAGCTGTAAAGTATATTTGTCATGTCATCTAGATCTATGGTATTAAATAGCTCTTGGAAATCATAAGTTCTTAAGTGCAAAGGATGTTTATGATCTTTCAAAATACTGATCACTTGTAGACTGTTTTTTATAATATAGCTTCCTTGGTTATTAAGTTTCAGCAAAATAGGTTGTAAAATCTTCATTAACATATTATTGGCTTTCGTGAGATAGGTATTGCATCCGACAGTAACTGGTCTGAAAGTAATAGGACTTTTATGAAGTTTCGGAATATTAATCAGATACGGATACTTTATAATTCCTGTATATTTGATACCAGTTAATAAATACAAAGCTTTGATTTTATTTGAGATTTCCTTAAGGGAGAGGTTGATTTTACTGTAAAGAACTTCATTTTCATATTTTTCTTTCAATATGTTAATGTAAAATAGTTTACATGTAAATGCGTAGTTACTTGATGCCTTGTCAATATATGTAATTATAAATTGATTTTGAATGCTCTTCAGAAGATGGAAGTTTATTTTACATTGGTCAGGAGGTTGGTAGAGTTTTTTATAATAGCACTTGAAGTCCTTGCACATCTTAGATCGCCATTGATGGAATGCCATATCTGACATACTGTATTGAATGGAAAGTTTATAAATGAATCGATCAATGTTAATAATCAAAGCTTTGTATTTATTAACTGGTATCAAATATACAGGAATTATAAAGTATCCGTATCTGATTAATATTCCGAAACTTCATAAAAGTCCTATTACTTTCAGACCAGTTACTGTCGGATGCAATACCTATCTCACGAAAGCCAATAATATGTTAATGAAGATTTTACAACCTATTTTGCTGAAACTTAATAACCAAGGAAGCTATATTATAAAAAACAGTCTACAAGTGATCAGTATTTTGAAAGATCATAAACATCCTTTGCACTTAAGAACTTATGATTTCCAAGAGCTATTTAATACCATAGATCTAGATGACATGACAAATATACTTTACAGCTTGTTTGAAGAATATGATTTAAAAAGGAGTCTGGAATTCAATAAATTCAAGTCTATAATCAAAATAGTTATTAAAGAAAATTACCTTTACAACGGATTGTCTATTTATCAACAAATTAAGGGCATCCCCATGGGGGGGGATGTTCTTCCATATTGGCTGATATATATCTTAGTTTTTATGAAAGAAGATCTCATATAAACAACGAAATCATATACCTACGTTATGTGGATGACGTAATTATTGGCTATGAGAATGAAAACTACACAATGAACTTTGATTTTTATCCACCAAACCTCATCTTGAAGAAAAACCCTCTTAAAAATAACAAAGAAGTCGAATTTTTGGATTTGAATATCAACTATAGTCAAATCCCTCTCATATTCACCATATATGATAAAAGAAAACAATTTAAACTACCTATTATTGGAATTATACATTGGAACTCCAACATACATTTGAATGTGTTTCGCAATGTTTTCTTGGGAGGTTTAATCAGAATAAAAAGAACTATCAAAGAGGAACATTTACGTATCAATTTTGATCAAGAATTTTTAAAACAAGCATTTTTTAATAAATATCCAATTTCCTTTATGATTAAAAATATTGATAATTTATACAGAAACAATTTTGCATATGGTGTAAGACTTAAGTATTTTTTGAGTTCAATTAGAGACAAAATCATCGAACCCTCCATATGACAGGACCGCACTGTGATCACAGGACCGCGGCTGGAACTACATTTCATTAGAGTCGGCGATTCAGCTGGCTTTATTTGTGGTGATATGGCTCTCGTACACATCTCTATCCAGGTCTCGTGATGATTTCAAAGTCACTCCGGAGGTTGGCTTGGGCCAGGGCTGGCGACCAGGAGTGAAAATGCCGCGGCGATTTTGACGAGCTCGTTGAACTGGGGAGTAAGGTCACAACCCCTTACCGCCATAATGTAAGCTTTTTGCCGAGCCTTCCTTCCTTTTTACATGTTTTTTTCACTTTGTATATTTCTATTTTTCTATATATATATATATATATATATATATATATATAACGTGCAAAATCAAGAAAATGGATCATATTGATATTCTAAAATTTGTGCCCTTACTATTCTAATGAAATATTATGTCTGAAATAATAATTTATGTAACAATATTGAATGTTTTAATTTTTAATGATTTATTCAAAAATTCATTCGGAAATTTGGGCGTCTTACAAACGTTTAATCGCATTTAAAATCAATAGTTTTCTAATATTCATGGATCTTAATGATCGTATCAAATTTCGTTCAAAATTCTCCATTCCATAGTCAGATATCTCATTCACATACACATACTCACATAGGCATTACTTCAAAATCTTTCGATTCAAGTTCTATTTATTTGAAGAAGTATATTTTCGAAAATCGCACAATATCTCAGTAAAAGTTCATACAAGAGTTCTGAAGTTTGTATCATTCGATTGAAAAATTGCGCATGACATGATAATGTATTTATCGTCATTGAAAATCCTGACTTTTAAAATTTTTATTATTAAAATTCTTTCAGAAATTGGAGGGTCTTTCCGACGTGCACTTGCTTTTAAAATCAATAGGTTTCCATGTTGTAATAATTGCACTAAATATATTACAAAATGTCCCATTTGTTCGTCAGATATCGCTTCCACACACGCATACACGAACATACACACACACACACGCACACAAACACGAAACGTTCGATTCGAGTTCATGGATGCATGAAACTTGCCCCTTCATCTAAACTCGGATTCCATTTTATCAACCCATTTGGGAAGCTAAGACAAGTACGAATTTCTCTGTCTTGTACCGCAAAACCTATAACATACAAAAATATAAAAATTGATACATCTGTTGAGGACTTTTAGGAAAATACCGAAATAAATGTTTTCGATTTAAATGCTAGTTGAAATTTAAACTAATATTTGATGTCAAAGTCAAAGGAAGAGTGTTTCAGTTGCGACAGACTAGCAATAGCGAGACCATGAAATGTTGCAGGCATGTACCCACAAAGTTAAATTTTTTTCAAAACGGAGCCCCTTTTTTAATTTCGATTTAATTTATGAATTATTCTTATGCATTTCTGAAGTGAATTTTTTTCAGTATGAACACAAATTTAATTGTTGATTGGAAGTTCGAAGACGGTCATGTGCTGCGGTCTGGTTGAAAAAGCTCGCGAAGCGACCTCCGACATTAGTGAATACCAATGAACAAAAGGATTACTCATTTCGGGCGTGTTATATCTGCGTATTAGGCATAATGCAGCAAGCTTATCGAACTCCAGCAAGTAAAAGGCGAAACCCTTTAATAATTTTAATTTCTAATTAATTCGCGGATAATTTGCAGAGAGTGGTGAGCGTAATAATCAGGGAGCGGAGCCCCTTGGTAAAATAAACAAACAATAAAATCACATTTTGTAACTGTATCAAAAGTAACTTTTAATAAAATTAAATTTTAAGCATGAGAAACGTTATTTTATTTCTTATTTTGCTGCAAGACATATCATATTTCCAGCATTTTTGGTAAAGAAGACTGAAAAAATTCCATTGTGGATTTCTTCAAAAATGTGACGAGAATTGATTTGCTCTAAAAAACGTTTTAGCTGAGCATAAAAGGAGGAATATATTATATTTCAACTTTTAAAAGAGAAATTACATTCATCTTTGTCATTGCTACGCCATTATTATTCTTATATTAATTTTTCGCTGATGTATCTCTATTATATATATATATATATATATATATATATATATATATATATATATATATATGTGTATATATATATATATTTATAAAATATATTATAATCAGAATAAAGAATCTCAAGGACACATGCCGTGAACTATAATAATAAACGAGCATAGAATAATGTTACATCGTTTTCTCGTCTTCAGAAGATGTATACCGTAAGACTTTTCTTATATAATGGAATGGGTTGACTTGTTTTACAATAAAAAAATAATGTATAAGATCCATCGCGCTGTATTTTTATCGTTGAATTGTACATTGAGCGATTTTCAGGATGACAACATATTAACTACTAAAACTATTTCAAAATTCTCAATTAACTTATACTTCACGCAACTCTGAACAATCATCAATATTGATAGCATCCTCAATAAGCGATATAGTCCATATATTAAAATAGTTCAGTAATTACTTCATCATCTAGTCAACATTTTCATTGATTTAGTGTCATTTCCATTGATTTAGCGCTATTTTTATCAATTTGACGACATTTTCGTTAATTTGGCAACATATAAAATATCGCCAAATTGGCGAAATTCTGCCAAAATCACCGGCCGAAACAATGCAGAAACAGCGCATGGCAATCACCGGCAGAAACATTGCACCTGTTGCAGCAGGTGTAATGTTTCTGCCGGCGATTTCCATGGACGCCAATATCTGCAAAGAGGGGATCGAACTCTTTGGAATAGGATATGTCAAATACCTGTCTTTTTGGGAGGTTCTTCGTTTGGGATGGACACTATCCCACCCGTAAGCAAAAGGTTAAATGTGTAGAACAATGTTATATATTTTTAAAAAAAAAACTTTTTTAGTGGATTTTTGCTTATTTCAACGTCCACCGTCCCCTTAAAGTAAAATAGGTAAAATTTGCAAATTGCAAAATAATAGAGCATTATTATAATGTTCTAATGAATAGGAATCGGCAATAAAACTACTAATACTCTATATTTGCTATTCTTTGTTGTCTATCTCAATTTGTTGCTGAGTTAGTTATATCAACTTTTAAAATTATCCACTAGGTACACTAAAGTCAGCATTATTTAATCGGGCATAGCCCCACTCCTATAGGTTAACGCAACGTTTACAATCTAGGATATTTCGTTACAAAATTATAGGGATACTCTTGGAACTTACTAGGAACAGTATATTGAAACGTATTTAATTGATTATAAGGAAGGATACTATGATGTTCCTATCTAAGAAATGTTTAATTCTCCAGATTTAATAAATAATTTTTGCACATAAAATGTTTGCAATATAAAAGAAAAGAGCGATCAAAATTGCCGTTCTGCTTCGAGTCTTTTTTCACTCATATCTGGCAGTCTGGACTTTCATAAAATTAGCAAGAATACTCTTAAAAATATACAAAATCGGTTTTTGAAAAACGGCTAAATTTAAATAGTTCTTAAAATAACGAAATTTGCCAGCTGAAGTGTTGAAAATACGTAAAATATATATTCGACAAAATTTCAATTGGGTAAGCTATGAATTTAATGATGTGCCCATTATATTCCACGTTATTTTTAATTAAAAGATTGCCGATATTGCCGCGCTGTTAAAAGTGATGTTTCCTTCGATAATAAATCGCAATTAGTTACTGCGCTTGGGAAATTAACATAGAAAAATAATAAATTTTAATGATCGTTCTCTTAATAATCCTTTAACTTTCTAACTCATTTCGCCCAAAATTACGCTGTAAGAACGCTGCATAATCCATGCATTTCCTCTACAATATAATTTGGTTGAGTTTGGACATCTAGGTAATAGCGAATAAACTTTGATTTCCTGTACGTTAATTAAAATTAACTTATATTCCATCTAAGAGAATATTATGGCAAGATATTTTGTTTTTTACAAACCCGACATAAGTAGCACTCCCCCCTCCCCCCTCCCCCAAAGAAAAAAATTCAAGACTAGCGTGGAAAGAAGTCAGCATCAACATCGAGAAATTATTTTTATAAACTTTGTATTATACACAGCAGGAAAATGAATGACAGAAAATGAAATAAACAGCAAATGAAATATTACACACATTCTGTTGCCCAGGGCCAACGGCCGTACCGTGCTGAAAACACCGGTTCTCGTTAGATCACCGAAGTCAAGCAGCATCGGGCGCGGTTAGTACTTGGTGGGTGACCACCTCGGAACACCGAGTGCTGTTGGCCATCTCGGGTGCGGTATCCCCGTGGTTTGCGCGCTAGATTTGCACGCTACCACAAATGCCGCCGTGTTCATGCGGAATACGATCACGTTAAACATGTGGGTCCGTAAGTCCTTCCGAGGGGTTGGTGGTAGGGGAAGGAGGGCACGGTCCCTGTGGATGCCTCCCCCACTGGGTTCCGGTCTAAATTGGGTGGCACTTCCCGGCCGTCCATACAGTTACCTTACACCTTTCTGGTAGGTCGGACGGTCTGGGTCTCAACAACAACAACAACACATTCTGTTGCCCGGCCGCCCATTTCGCTGCTCCATGTCTGCGGACGAGTCGGTCGGCCTGGGCTTTCGACACACTCTGTTGCATCTCAAACAGCTGCTCGTATCCTAGGGTGATTCGAATGACCTGTATTTTCAACACACTCTATTGCAAAAAATATATGCTCCCATAAGAAATTGAGCCACTGCAGCTAAACACGGTATGTATATTTTAAGAAAATTTGCAAATGATTAGAATTTGGGAAAAATTTTTTTTATAAGAAATGGCATCAACAAGAAGGTGACATTTTAATGAGTGGTAAATCCTCTCCTGGCAGCTATATAAACCGATATTCATTCGGTTTATGTAGCTGCCAATTAAGCTGTTTATGTCTCTCTGTGTAATAATCTGCCATAAATGTTGCAACTGGTCAGCTAATTTAGTGGAATTCTAAGAAGGCTGCAATTACCGCCCCAGCATGTTTCAGACGTGTTCTATTGACGATAGTCAGGGGTCCCAGATGGTCATG
The DNA here is from genome assembly GCA_951213105.1 of Amaurobius ferox. Lineage (NCBI taxonomy): Eukaryota > Metazoa > Arthropoda > Arachnida > Araneae > Amaurobiidae > Amaurobius > Amaurobius ferox. The sequence continues at coordinate 11,143,653 of OX578134.1, forward strand.
GGAGAGTATTAAATCCTCGAAGACAGTGTTGTGAAAATCATTCAGCATGTGGTCGAAGTTGTCTTGTTAGTAAATGGAACCTGGGCGGTTTGACAACATAGGTAGAAAAATTGGGGATTTAGTTGTAGACATCTTAATGGACGTAGACACCTAATTCCACCAATAGCGAGGCTATTGGCGTGGACGTGGCTGCACTACTGACTGCACTATACTCTGTAGCAGTTGTCTGTCTGGGGCGTCCTGAAATTTTGCAGCGATTACATGTGCTTTCTCTGATCCTCTATTAACAATGTTAATAAACGGCTCTATCGCTCCGACCAAAATGACAACTGATACGCCTGTTTTTCCAACTTCCCTAGAACTATGATGCAACATCTCTCTAAATTCGACAATTGTTCGTAGCACCGTCAAGTACGTCTCAATGACATATTTGCACTCAATTTGCTGTTTCAAAGCAGAAAATCCATTTCCAATTGTCGAAGAGTGAGAACAATTGTCGTTTTAACTGCTTTACGATGCATCATTCTCATGCGCGTCGCATGAACCCTATGACATCATTGGCGCTGACAGTTTGATCATTTGCATAACTCTTAAGAAAATTGCATGCCGAGATTCGCGTCTCTAGCTCAATTTTTATGGATGCTTATATTTTTGTGCAACGGAGTGTATAGAGAGGAAAAGGTGGTAATATGAGCTAACATTTTGTTTTTTATTTTTAAAAAATCAATTTAAAAGGATTTTGTTCAAATTTTTATGGTAACTTTAATATTTTGTGTAAACTATTTGAAAAATATTAACCTTCTTAAATAACTTTAAAGTTATCAAAAAATTAATAATTCCAACAAATCATTTTTTGAAAAAAATGTTCAGTTCTGGTATTATAAGTCCCTTTAATACATGAAAGAAATAGCTGATTAAAGTATTCTGCAGGTCTTCTGAAATAGTGAATTTGCTGATTCTGTCCGGGTCGATTGAAGAATTGTTGTAGATGAGATTTGATTGTGCTCTTGTCAGGTTCCTACATCAACGTTTTGTCCTATATCGGCATTAATTGAGTGTTTAAGAGTTTTTCATTTTCCTTTCTGCAAGGTTTCCAAATTTAGTTTCTCTTCAGAGGAAGCTGCAAAATCTGCAGCTGAAAAGACGTTCCTGTTGCATGGATATAACCCTGTGATTTTAAACCCATTCACAGCAATTGATCTGGTCTGGAATTTCAAATAAGCTTGTCCCAGCAGTTCAGCAATGTCATAGGGTCCAACTCGTCTCTTACCATGACGCATCCATTGGCGTATATTTGCACTGTAATGGTGTTTTAAAACTCCAAGAAATATTTTGTCAAGAGGTTGTTGCTAATGCGATGTGAAGATGAACATGCAATAGATATGAAGTTTTCTCGTTCAAGATATTCATGTCTTTGTGTGAGAGTTGTGGCCATCTAGGATAAGAAGCACTGGATCATCCTTTGTGGGCTTAGCTTTTCCGATAAAGTGCTTTAGCCAGTCAGTGAAAATATTTGCTTGTATCCATCCGGATGGATTACACCTACCAGTTGCTCCCAGAGGAGCGCCTTTCATGAGAAGCTTCGTCATATTTTTCCTTGGAAAAATCAAGATCGGGGGTTGTATGATGGTTCCACTTGCACTCATGCAGCAAATCACTATCACAAGAGAGCCCCGTTCAGCAGAACTTAGTGCGGCCACATTTCTTTTTCCCTTAACTCAATGAATCGGGGTATTTTGCTTTGCACGACCGTTATCCCTGTCTCTTCGGCATTGAATATTCTATCTGCCGTGTACTTATGTTTAGCATACCCAGCTTTGAAGATATCAAAGAAATTGTTAACTGCCTCTTTGTTAAAGCCATTCGATCTAGAAAACGATGCCGCAGTAGGATTCAAAACAGTTAAAACATTCTTGGAATGATTCATAAAGAGGTCGAATCAAGCCCTACCAGCCTATCCGTCTTCTGTGAATAGGTGTTTGATTCCATTTCTTTCACACAGTTGATAAGCTACTCTGCAAGCATCTTGTCTGGTGAGACCGTTGAATTTGCTTTCCATGATAAGTAAATACATTAGTAAAGCTTTCTACAGGTCTTCTTCCTTTATAGATTTTCTTCCTAATTTAGTTGAAGCGGCTTCTTCCGGAGGTTTCTCAACTCGAACAAGCCTTTGAAGAGTAATTCTGGGAACGAGAAACGTTTTGGAAGCCTTTTATAACTCCATTTCTTTGCTTCTAACAGCCTTAATTGCTTTAACCATATCCCCAGTATTCCAGTTTTTCCTTTTAGGTTTTATTTTTTGGCCCAGCACTTTTCGTGGCACCTGCAACAAGACACAAAAAAGTGGGAGCATAAATTATAGTGTATATAATATGAGTCCCTTAGTGTTTGGGGCTCATATAGCGAGAACAGTTGGGGCTCATTTTACAACCATCGCCATATTGAAATTCAAAACCCCATAACCGGTCTTTGCTACTTTCAAAATTACACATTATCTACATAAAAACAATCTTTAAAATGTATTGCATCCTATTCATTAGCAACTAGAGTAAATCTAAGCAAATTGATACTGTGATTAAAAGCAAAATACGTACCTTTCAAAGTTTTTATAATCGAGAAAACACAAACACTTTTGTCGTCCATTAATTGCCATTCGCAACCGAACCAGAGGGACAACAGGAGTTACTTAACTAGTAGTTAAAATCATTCCAGCTAGATTATGTGCGCTGTATAAACAGATACTAAAGGAGCCCATATAATATGCAGGGCTGATAATACCACATTTACCTCTAAGGGAACCAATTAAGAAGAAACTAGTAAAGGATAAGGATTGTTAAGAATATTAATAGAAATTCTCCAATAAAGGATAAATAAGAGGAGACCAATTAAATAAAACATCATTTAAGCTTTACTGATAATTCATATCTAAGGCGTGTATTTTTTCACTCTGAACTTTTTAACACCGTAAAAGAAATGTCACTTTTAATTCCTAAGCGCTTTATGAAATAGTTTTGAAATGATGAATATGAGAGCACCTTCAGGAACTATAAATAGTATTACTTGACATCAGATATAATTTTTCAGGAAATAGCCGTTTCAAATTGATACTACATGTAAACTAAATTTAAAATCTCTAAAGTTGCATAACTGCTTTATAACTCTCAATAGTGATTACTTTAATTGTTTCAGTAAAATAATTAAATAATTACATTGCACAGTACACTATCATAGATATATGGCTCTTAGTAGCTTGATCAAAAGTTTATACTGTTTTGAAATAATCAAATGTTCACTATCTCGTAATCAGTGTCATAACTTTTCTAATTTAACTTTCTTTTTTAAAATGAGACCAAATAACTAAAAATAGTAACGGATACTTAATATAGCGTTACAGTTCGTCCACTAAAGACACGCCTAGCTCAATTGGGTGAGTGAGTACAAACCCAGAAGGGGTAATAGTTAGAAATATGTGTAACTATGCTTGAAGTTTCAGCTCGGAATTCCTTTGTCTGCTTGTGTTTGCAGCCATCACCCTTATTTTGCCTTTCATTATTTTGCCTTCAGTTAGCACATGTACACTAGCATTGATGGTCGCAACTAAGTATAATGGACAATACCTGTATTACATGCGTTCTCTGTCTCTTATGCACGAATTGTTTTTCCTATAACAAGTACAATCACAAAATTCACTTTATTTTCAATACAGAATTATTTTTTTTATTGTATCAAACTGCAATCGATAGTTTTGCAAGTCTTATCATTCTTCAAAACCTAAGAGACGCTACGTTTTAGAATAAAACGTGTTATGTGACAAAATTTCCAAATATCAATGAACTGACATTGTTACAACTCGAGCTTACAGCGAACCTGCGGTTTAATCGTCAAATGACGAGATACAGAGATGAGAGACCAAATTACGTGCTGTGAATATCATGGTTTGCAGTGTGATAATAAATGACCAGATCCAGAAGAGCACAAGTATCATCTGAAGGATAAAAATGTCTTGACTGCTCTTTGAACAGTGAATTAAAGTTTTACGTCTGCATGTGCTGGTCGAGAGTCCTGATGAACTGTGAAAGTTTTGTGCAGGTTATCTTAATAGCTGCATTATCATAATGAACAAAATGAAGTATTGTGACTTTGTTCAATATCTCCTATTCTTCCTTAACCGTTTTTAACACTTTTAATATTCTTTTTTACATATTTTTAATGTTTCACTCGTAATCGAATTTAATTGGTAAAACGGAAACTCATCTGTGTCCTATGAATTCGATGAACCCCCGATTGCGATAGACTTCCAGCTGGAACAAGTATTAAGCCTTTTTTGCATAGAGCGAAGCATTTGCTCTGAAATGCATAGAAAAAAATTTTGAACTACAAGTACAGAAACCATTACAGGATATTGATACTATTGTTACTTCACCACTTGCGTTATTTCACCAGTCATCGTTGAGAAATATGGGTCGAGTTGCCAGATAAACCAACCATGTATTCAGTTTGCATCTGAGATAAATTAGAACGTTTTCTTCATTCTTGTGTTTTTTTAACACTTTACAACATAGTTGAAAAGTGTTTATGACATTGTTGTTCATTCTGTCTGTCTGTCCGTTAGCACGATAACTGCCGTAAAAATGACTTTATCAAAATGAAATTTTAGTATGTTTTTCAGACGGTCTGTGGGACCTATGGGAATATAAATAAATAATATCACCCAATTAGTTTTCTATTGAACCCGAGTTGAAAAAATGAAATACATTGAACCCTATGGGACCTAATTCTTCAAACATTTTTTAGGCAAATGTAAAATTCACAAATTGCTTCGAAATTTTTAGGAAATATTTACATTATCCCATAAAATATATAAAAAAAATTTCAGTAAAATATGTTAAGTAGTTTTTTATTTAAAAATTATTTAATATAGGGAGACAAACAAATTCAATTACATTCTGACTCTTGGGATATCCTCCAGAAAGAAAAAAGAGATATATTATATAATAAATATTTTTCTAAGAGTTTAATTATTTTGTATATGAGAGATGCTTCACATTTTAAAATAAATTTGGTAGATAACAATTTGTCAAATTTTTTTTTAATTTTATATAACTCGTCATGATATACTTATTTTATGGAATTTTTAATGCACTTTCCTACGTCCTAGAGAGTTAAAATTTGGTATACAGCTTAAATTTGTTGAACATTTTATTCTACAAAAATTTGGTGGATCTCTAAATATAGATCCTACATTTTTTTCGAAATGGCCTGCAAATAATCCCCGTTCACTTCTATAAATCATTGTTGTAATATTGTTAAAAATTCTGATGTGGGCAGCACATGTCTTTTCATGCAGACTCATATTCACGTTCTCTTTATTTCTTCAATAATAATTTGAGTTTATCTGCACAAAATAACAGCCATAAGTACTTTAAATGACATTGCACTTGCACCTTAAACTTGAATTTGGTTCTCATTTGATAGCTGGACTTATTGTCAAAGGTGACGTAGCGAAATCGCGAAAAAACTAGAATATCTCAAGAACGCCTAGTCCTAGAGTAATGGGGTTAGTCTTATTCTTTTTGTTGTCAAAAATCACATATAAAATAGGAATTTAATTGATATAATTGAGCACACGTAGTCTTTTATTTTTATATTTAACGATTTTTGCGGGCCATTTCGCAAAAATACCCCGTTCCTTTTTCTCGAATCGTACTAGAATAACCTACAAATGATTTGTATGCCAAATTTTGTTAAATTGGTATATATATATCACTAGTAGGTTATTGAAATATTATACACCAAATTTTGTTAAATTTGTTCCATTAGTTTTTAGCTAGAGTGGATAAAGGAATGAACCCAATGAACATCAGGGTTTCCCCCAAAAAACATACCGAGTAGATTTTATGAAATTCGGTCAATTAATTTTTCAGTTAGAGTGGATGCAATATCCTCACAGACACACAGAAACACACACAGATACACCCTTGCATACACATACGTCTTCCTAAAAATAGTTTTTTCGTGTTCTAGAATTCCCAAAACGTGTAGATCCTTCGAAAATTCGAGTTCCGATCTTCCGCACGATTCCAATACTTTGAATACATACACACACACACACATACACACACACACACATATATATATATATATATATATATTATCTGTGTATCTGTGTATTACCTGTGTATCTAAATTCCGTGCCTACGCAATTACAATAGTTGTGATTTTAAATGATCCCTAAACTTTTATTATTTCTTCAACGACGCCTAATTTTAACTTATGCAGAATGCAAATATCTCAAGCGATTGTAAGATGAGTTACATAAGAATTGCTGAATTTTTTTCACACAAAATTATTTAGCTTTGGAGTCTGGAATATAAAATATATGAATGAAATATTGATTGATTTTGCATAGAGAATCAGATGATTTATATTTCAAATCAGTTTTAAATATTTAAGTATAATAAATTACTGTAGTACTGTGATAATGTAAAAGATATCACCACTGAATGTAGCACATTTTAGAAATTTTTAAATGAAATTGCATTTCAGTTGGAAAGTGTTTCATAATCAATGCTTATGCATGATTAATCTTTCTTGTTTTCTTTAGCCCTCGTTCTTACTTACTAACTAATGTTGGGTAACGAGTTTTAACAGTTAAATAGCAAAGTGCGAAGGGGATTTGAGCTTTGCGACCTTCGATTTTATGAATTGATGCTATCTGCATGGTCTGGATTTATAACAGTTTATTTTTGACGAGCTCAAGATTATTTAACAAATCAAAGTACGTATATTGTTGTAACGGTAGTAAATGCTTTTAGGTTCTGATAAAATTTGAAAAAGCACCAAACTGGTTGAAACATGCTCGTTTCTGTAGTGGGAGTGTGATTTCTTACAGCTAATGATTTAAGTTTTGAAATTTATGGATCATTCTAAAGTATTACACCGGCAAAACAGGAGTAATTGTTTACAGGTTTATTTCAGATTTAACTTGTTTTCAAAAATTGAGCAAAGTTAGTTTCAAAACTTGAGCCCGTTAAATGAATTTGCGTTTGTTTATATATACGCATGCTCACTAATCATAGCAAAATAACTTAAAACTAGCCAACAAATGTTAGTTGTATGCAATGGAAGCGTGATCCAGACTTTTTGAGCCCTTAATGCGGGTTATGAAATTGTGAGTATTTAATAAAATTGCTTTCAGAATAAATGCTTGTAATTAAATTCATCTCAAAATCATTTATAAAAAACTACATAATATGGGGATACTAAAATATTAAATGAAAACAAAGTCTGCAAAAGAATGCTATTTTTGCACTTAAGATTGGGCACGGATACAAAAGGAAAAGTATTCGGAAAAAATAACATTTAAGGCGTTAAGGGGAACAAAGAGTTTTCTAAGTGCACCCGAAAGTAAATGTGTTGCAGTTTTCACCACATTAACTACTGATTTAATTATGCTGAAACTGTTAGCGAATGGGAAAAATTATGCAGGAAGAATAAAAGAGTAAAATTAAGATGTAATGCCTCAGCATTAAATTGTTTCATCTTGGTGAACTCGCTTCTGAGAGACGTAAAATTGAAAAAATGATGCCATGCAAGCAACAATTTCGCTTATTTTTACACGTCACAAAACTTTTATGTTATTATTTTAAGAGCGCTCGAAGAGGAAAAGAAATGCAATATGATAAATAGCGTCTAAAAACTAACCTACTTGAAATAATGAATGAGAAGTTATTTAAATTAAAAAGTTCTCTTATTTAGTCAAACAAAGCAAAATATATGAAATCCAAATAAAAAACTGTGATAACCAATATAGTTTACACTCATTTATTAAACTTGATTTGCTGTTTGTTTGACAATGCGATTTAAATACACTACGTGACTGTGAAACTGAGGCACCGAGATGGAGTGGGCAGAAAAATATGTAAATTGTAGGTTAAACGCAGCTCACCGAGTTATGTACATAATTCAAAATATGCAGCTGTCCCGCGCACGTTGAGTGAGATATAAGAGATAGAACCTGCAGAATCGACAATAATCGCGTCGCTTTGTCTGCCAGGGAAATCATTTTGCAATTTGTTTCGTCTCAGAGGAAACTTGTAGTAGCAGAGAACGCCCTGCCGACGCCACCCGAGGCAGGTCCAGCAGACAGCTGATTTCATGAGGGTTATGGTGATTAGATTTTAAAAAGGGCATGTTGGTCCAAACGTCAACTCTCAGCGGACAGCCACCTACACGCGTACAGTCACCTACACGCCGATACGACCAGAGAGACGTCAACACGTGTGGACCGACGTATCTGCTCGCAAGCGTGGGAGGCCCTGCAGCCCCCTTCCGTCAATCTTTTGGAAATGTGAAGGACACTTCCGTCATCTTTTTGCAGCATTTGCAGGACACCCTTGATGATTCCATATCGACCAGGACCATTATCCGCGAATTGGTTGTCGACGACCTGCACTCATGGCGCCCGTTAAGAAGACTGCCATTGACCCAACAGCACAGAGGCCTCCGTTTGCAAAAGTGTCGGGATAGAGAAACATGGACGGCAGAATGGCACAGTTCTCAGACAAGTCGCGCTTCTGTTTTAGAAATGGCAGTTGCCTTGTACGAGTCTGGCATCTAAGTGGTGACAGGTCCAATCCGGCCGCATCTGTGAAACGCCACACCGCGCGATAACGCTACATCATGGTTTAGGGCGCCATCGCCTACGATAGCAGGCCACCTCTGGTCCGTATTGAGGGCACTATGACGGCCCAACGATACGTGGATGACGTACTGCTGCCAGTGACACTACCCTTCTTCATGGGGTTCCCAATGCCACTTACCAGTAGGATAACGCCTTACCACATACGGTGCGCAATCAGCCAATATGCTCTGCAAGGTACCCAGGTACTTCCCTGGTCTCCAGTCTCCTCTGATCGCTCACCAATCGAACACACCTGGGACGTGATTGAACGTTGCTTGCGTACTTTGCCACCGCCGCATTTAGAAGACGAACTCTGGCAAATGGTTGACAGGGAATGGGTCATCCCTTAGGACACCAACCGCATGCTCATTGACTCTGTACCTAGACGTGTTGCTGCCTGTATCACCGCCCGTGGTGCCGATTTTCATTTATTTCTACCCATTCCTTCTTGATGTCTCATTTCTACTGTCACGTAATGTATTTGAGACACTAACTAATCGCGTTTTATTAAACAACATGCAATTTTATATGTCGTTGTCGTCTGTAGTACATGTTAAAACCTCAGACTTCGAACCTTACCGGTTAGCCCTTCCTAAGCCCATCATACTAATGTGCTTAATTTGGATGAAATAACTCATGAACCGGAACAGCTTGATAGTAGAAAATTGGTGCTTCTGTGGTTTATTTTAACTGCCCAGATTTTGGACATTTTTCAAAACATTCTTAATGAAAACGCCCAACATATTTTTTCCTAATCTTTGCAATTACGTTTTTGGGGTCCTGATAACCTGTTAGTTATCATTTCATTAATTTGCTATACTGTTATTTTCCAGTTGACTGACATACTCTTAGCGCTCTGGTTTGGTGCATCAATCAAGAGCTACCCAGAAAGTTTGTGGATTCTGCAAGTGGCATGGTCAGCTCAACTTCTACTTTAATGATATTCCTAGTGCTCCTTCGTCGATATTTGCTTGTATGCGATTGACACCGCCCTGGTAGGACATGCCGTTCTGGACATGTCGCTCTCGCGATATTACAGAAATATGTGGATTATAGCTCAATAATTAGCGTGTGGGGATGCATAAATATCTATGTGCTGGAGACTTTCACTAATGTTAGACCTAACAACTAGCCTCTACCCTGGAAAACTAATTATAAGTACCTTGGGGTGTATTTAGGTTACAAATTAACTTGGAGCCTTCCCATTTCCAAAAGATGTCAGAAGACGAAGGCTGCAATTATCAACCTTAAACATCGTTTTAGCTAGAAATATCCGTGTGTTTATGTCAAAAAAATTACTGTTATATAAATTAAAACTACGTTGTGTCCACTATGACTTATCTTTTCTAAAATTCATCTACGGAACCATTAAATGACTCGGAGCTTGGTTCTCCGTTCTATTCTTAGAGTTCCTCGATATATTAAAGTCGAGATCATTCACAAAGATCTCAAATTAGACCATTTTTGATAATTACTAAAAAATATCACATACATTTTTTCGAGATATTAAGAAAGTCTCAAATTCTACAATCGGTAGCCTCGAGGTGTAAGACACACGGATTTTGATATCCTCCAAGCGGCCAAAGACGTTCCTTTGAATTGGGCCAGAAGACCCGCCTTTACGTACAAAACGCTGGCAAATTGCCTAAGATTTATAGCATCTTTGAACTGCTCTTTTACAAATAATTACCTCTTGACCTCGAGTTGAATCGCACTTTAACAGTTGGGTATCGCAACGCTTGCCTACTTAGTGTATCACTGATTAAGGCGCATTATTCTATGCCCATTTTTAACACTTTTCAATATAGTTGTAATGTGTTTATGACTTTATTCATTGTGTCTGTTCACCAGACTGTTCGCACGATAACTGCCGTAATGATCACGTGCCCCCATTGCAAAATACAATATGGCAGCCTTATGTGTGAAAATCGTGATTTTGTAGCAAAAGTTTATATTGATGTTTAGTCAACCGCTTTATTTTTGCCTATTATCTGTATATCTAAATTCTGTGCCTACACAATTAAATGTTTTTTTTATTTTAAATGATCACTAAACTTTGATTGCTTCAGCAGCGAAGCCAGATTTTAACGTATGCAGAATGTAAAGAAATCAAGCGTTAGCAAGATCAGTTGTACAAGAATTGCTGAATTTCTAACGTAAAATTATTTAGCTCTGGAGTCTGGAAGTGATATGAATGAAATAGTCATTAATTTAACATAGAAAAGTAGACGATTTTATAGTATTGCCTTTTTGATGAAGTTTTAAGTTGCCAAGTGTAATAAATTATTATAGTGTTGTGATAAAATAAAAAAGATCAGTTCTAAATGTATCGTATTTTAGAGATATTTAAATAAAATTGTATTTCAGTGGGAAAAAGTTTCATAATCAATGATTTATGCATTATTAAACTTTTTTGTTTATTATACTGTTCTTTTCGACACTATTAAAAAATTAACAGACTAAAAATTAAAAAATTAACAGACTAAAAATTAACACTATTAAAAAATTAGGCGCGGCATTAAATTTTTTGCGACCCTTCCCTAGGAATTTGAAGAAAGACCCAAGATCAAGTGATTAGCATAAAACTCTCCACAGCTTCTTGATATCCAGAGACACTCTGCTTTGCCTGTGACGAATGAGCAACGCTTCTGCACTGGCTCATAAAATTCAGTCCCAGAACATTATCATCAGTGAACGGACATTCGTATTCAGATGGCTACGTTCATGAGTGTTATGATATAGTATCATGCTATGTAAATTCTTGTAAATAACTTGCGTTATGTTCCTTTAAATAAACTAATTATTTTTTATTGCTTCTGTAATGATTAAGATAAGACATCGCACTTTCGCTATAGCGAGGTGCAACAACAACACTATCTATTATTAATATCACTATCTATTATTACTATTATTACTATCTATTATCTGTTATTACTTTCCGGCCATCCAAACAGTTTCCTAACACCTTTCTGGTAGGTCGGACGGTCTGGGTCTCAACAACAACACTATCTATTACTTATTGTACACAAAAAATGTTTTACAAAGTTTGAACAAAGCAAGCTCTATAAAGCGCAAGTTATGAGCCAGGACGAGGGAACGAATTTTTAGTCTTGTTCAAACTAAAGCTATTTTGGGGTCCCTAAAACTTAAGCTGAAAAAAAAAAGCATTTTCTTAAATGCTATTAATGGTGTAGAGCAACATTGTAGTTTTGGAAAATCTACAATTTTCACGGATTTTCTAATTTAAATCTTTATTACTTTTAAACTAAATTGAACCTAAAAGAAATATCGCTGAGCGATTATGTCCGGGATATTATGTGCGATTTATGTAGGTTCGTTTGTGCTGAATTCCTTTGCTGGCCGAAGCTCTGATTTGCAACATTGATTTGCAACAACTAATTTGCAGCCTGTGATTTGCAACATATGATTTACAGACGAAACAGACAGGCAAAAATACAGAAACATTTTCTGTCATTATACAGGGTGTCCCCAAAACATTGACCTCAGCTTTTATTCCTTAAATACTGATCTTAGATATATATAATAAATTACAAAGTTGCATAAAAAAGGCACAAAATTTTATGAAATAGATTAAAATTTTCGAGGAAATTAAATTTTAAGATATTCAAAATTTAAATTTTTATACGACCCCCATACAAAAACATTTCCAATGAGTAAAATGTGCTCCATACACTAATATGGCGATGTACAAAATTTCAGCATTTTATTATGAAAAATCACAGAGATATGAAAAGGCAAAAATTCTGAATTAAACCATTTTTCGATGCATCGACATGAATTCTCAGAGCGAAAGAATCATGGCGGCAGATCGTGTTTCAGGGGTCATACATAAATTATGAAAGAAAACAATGATTACATAAATAAGTAATAATTTTGCTACTTATTAGTAACAAAGTATCTGCACAGTGCAGAAAAAATAACTTTACACAAATATTACAAAGCTTGTTCAAAATGTTTTCCATCCATACCAAAGATCCATTAAAGATAAGAAGCAAATATTATTTGCCTATGATGCATTTCTGAGTTGCGTCCTTTGCACTCTTGCTTTAAACATTTATACTTTAATTTGTCATTAAGCAATCACTAAGTTTGTTTAAATATATCTCTGGGACTTTTTATGATAAAATTCTGAAATTTTGTACATCACCTTATTAGTGTATGGGGCACATTTTACTCATTGGAAATGTTTTTGTACGGAGGCCGTATAAAAATGTTTAATTTTTATTTCTTCAGATTTAATCCTCTTAAAATTTTTCATAAATTTCTGTATCTTTTTTAACGCAACTTTGTAATTTATTATATATGTCTAAGATCAATATTTAAGGATTAAAAGCCGAGGTCAATATTTTTGGGACACCCTGTGTGAGATATGTACCTTCGTTTTCAGCTTTTATCTTACGTAGACTAACTACATGAATGTGTTTCAGAAGCCGATTGCCCACTTGCTTATTGCTCGGTGAAAATCTCTGAATTGTCCTAATCCTCCAGCTTTGGGCATAAAATATTTTAATTAATTTTTACTTTACCTGCAATACATGGTAATGTAGAGGGAAAATATTGGAATCATACCGAAAATCACAACTCGAGTTTTCGACGGATCAACACATTTCGAGACCTCTAGAATACGATAAAACCATTTTTAGCGTGACGTCTGTGTGTGTGTCTGTGTGTGTGTCTCTGTGTGTGTCTGTCTATGTGTCTGTCTGTCTGTGCAGCTCAAAAACTAATGGACCGAATTTCATAAAATTTGGTAGGTAAGTCACTTGGGTGAGACACTGGTGCTGATTAGTTTTTGGTAGGATTCATAAGCACAGAACCAGCCTTTTTCTTTGCGGAATAGCCCGTAAAAATTTCATGTATCCATTCTAGTTAAAATACTGAATGACCAAATTTCATAAAATTTGGTAGATATGTTACCGGTTGGATATTCTGGTGCTGATTAGATTTTGGTATGATTCGAAAAGAACAGCCTGCTTTTTTACGAAATGGCCCTCGAAAATCGCCAAAATCTAAGAAAAAAAGCTACGTATGCTCAAATGTATTAATTAAATTATTGTTTTATACGCACTTTTTGACGCAAATAGAACATAACACTTCATTATGCTTTAGGACTAACCTTTCTTAAGATATTTGAGATTTCTTGCATTTTTATTTCGCCGATTACGGAAAATTGTCCAATTACCAAAAAAACACAAAAATTGAATTAATAATGTAAATTTAGTGCTATATTTGGTGCAATTAAACTCAATCTAATGAATTATTAAAGAAATAAAGAAAATATGAATTTGAGTCTGCAGTGAAAGTCATGTGCCGCCCGCATTAGCTTTTTACTTTCCCTGCAATACATGGTAATATATAGGGAAAGTATTGGAATCATGTCGAAAATCGCAACTCGAGTTTTCGACGGATCTACACGTTTCAAGACCTCTAGAATAAGAAAAAACCATTTTTAGCGTGACGTCTGTGTGTGTGTCTGCGTGTCTGTCTGTCTGTGTGTCTGTCTGTCTGTGTGTCTCTCTGTCTGTCTGTGCAAAATTTGTATCCACTGTAACTAAAAAACCAATGGCCCGAATTTCACAAAATTTGGTAGGTAAGTCACTTATGGGCGAGTCTGGTGCTGATTAGTTTTGGGTACGATTCGTTATAAAAGAACCCGCCTATTTTTGCGAAATGGCCCGCAAAAGCTTGTATCCACTCTAACTAAGAAACTAATGGACCGAATTTCACAAAATGCGGCAGATGAGTCATTTGTGAGTCACCCTGGTGCTGATTAGATTTTGGTATGATTCGGAAGAAAATAACCAGCATTTTTTTGCAAAATGGCCCGCAAAAATCGTCCAAATCTAAACTAAAGAACTACGTATGCTCAAATATATCCATTAAATGCTTGTTTATGCGTAATTTTTAGCGAAGAAAAGAATAAGACCAACCCCATTACATTAGGACTAGCCGTTCTCGAGATATTTTAGTTTTTCGTATTTTCTCTACGCCACCTTTGAAAATAAGTCCGGTTACCGAATGAGAACGAAAATTGAATTAAAAGTGAAATAAATTTAATTAAAATAAATAGAACGTGGATATAAGTCTGCAGGGAAAGTCATGTGCTGCCCACATCAGATTTTTACTTTCCCTGCAATACATGATAACGTATAGGGAAAGTATTGGAATCATGCGAAAATCGCAACTCGAGTTTTCGACGGACATACATGTTTCGGCATCTCTAGAATACGATAAAACCAGTTTTAGCGTGACGTCTGTGTGCGTGTCTGTCTGTGTATCTGTCTGTCTATGCAGCTCAAAAACTAATGGACCGAATTTCATAAAATTTGGTAGGTAAGTCACTTGGTTGTGACGCTGGTGCTGGTTTGTTTTGGGTATGATTCGGAATAAAAGAACCCGCCTTTTTTTTGCGAAATCGCCCGCAAAATTTGCTGTATCCACTCAAGCTAAAAAACTAATGGATCAAATTTTACAAAATTTGGTATATAAGACACATGTGAGTTACCCTGGTGCTGATTAAATTTTGGCACGATTTGGGAAAAAGTAACCTGCCTTTTTTTGCGAAATTACCCGCAAAAATCGTCAAAATCTAAAATAAAATACTACGTATACTAAAATATATCAATAAAAACATAATTTTTAACAATGGAAAGAATAAGACCAACTACATTACACTAGGACTAGCCGTTCTCGAGATATTTTATTTTTTTCGCATTCACACTGCGCCACAGTTGAAAAATTGTTCAGTTAACAACTAAAAACGAAAATTGAATTAAAAGTGCCAATTCAATATAATTTTAAATAATTGTGGGAGTTATTTGTGCAATTAAACCGTTGTGCAAACCGTTCTCGAGATATTTGAGTTTTTTCGTAATTTTGTTATGCCTATTTTGAGTCCATTATTTATGTGTGTTATTTAGTACAATTAAACTAAATTTAATGGATAATTAATGAAATAAAGAGACAATGAATTTAAGCTTGCAGGGAAAGTCACTCACAGCAGATTTTTTCGTTTTGCAATAAATGATTTTATATTTTATAATATATCTGATGGAATAGTAACACATTATTTAATATGGAAAACAAACTATTTTTTCTTAATTTAAAAGTCCATTTTTTCATGCAGACATATTTTTTACTTCAAGCGTTGATCCTATTTCAAAATAAAAATTATAAAACACAACCAATTATTTCCATTCGAAGTGCCAGAAAGGTGAAAAAATATCTTGTATAAAAATTAGATCTCATCTTTATTTAATTCAATGTCTCTAAATTCATTATATTTCCTTTAGGCATCTCAAATTTAATTCTTGAACAAAAGAAATATATATTCCCCGCCTTGGATGAAAAACATTAAGAAATGTTTCAAATCACCTTTTCTTTTTTTACTCGGAAGAGATAAATTGCCTTATTATGCGGAAGAATAAAAATTCATTCCCACAAAACATAAATGTTGGGATACATATTCGCCACATATTTTCGAACGTTTAATAATCCTATGACATCTACAGGGCTTAACATGCTTTTAAATAAAAACAATATATTGTTTTCATTCCAACTGAAGAATAATTTAATATTTCGTATTTCTCAGTTTTAAATCTGTGATGCACAAAATAGAAAAAATGAATAAATATTTATATATTCTTTTAAAACATAGCAATAAATATTAAGAACAAAAACGAATTTTTACTGCATTGTATTTCACAGAAATATACTGATAATACTCAAAGATGTAAAATGATTAATTGGTATTATTCGATTAGTAACTATAACTAGTTGCAGTCTTCACAGCTGACTGCTGATTTTAAAGAATAGTTTAAATAGTTCTTTAGAAAATCCAATATACAGAGTTTCTGTAAAAGTCCTTAAAGTTCCCAAATATAAAGGTCTGCACTTAAATGCACATGTTAGATCTCTATATCTCTATATAGTACTCTATATCACTATATAACGACCATGTCCAATCAAGTAAAATTGATTGCAGACACTAGCGGATAATCGGCAACAAAATGAAACAAATAAAAAGAAAATTACAAAATTCTTGATATTTTTAATGAATATAAATATAAACCAGGAACGCACAAAATGCACGTATGGGAGGTAATGAATACCAATAAAAAGTCATATTTTCGAAAGGCAATAAATGACTCTTAAAAACCCGTATCATCAGGGAATGTAACATAGTGACACCTGTAGTGTTTGTCAAAGTATATGTAATATTCTGTCTTGAATTCATATATGCATTGTGCATTATTGCAGAAACATAATATTTCGGACAGACAATACATTAGATTCCCGTTAAAGCATGTTTTTTTCAGCATTCCTTAATAGGATGACAATAACTATATTGTTCCAAATACATGTTCTGCCACATTTGTATTACCTATTACCTATTTCTACTCAATACACAATTTTCTACAACTCTGTAATTGGCATTTTTATCATCTATTTCGCTTTGTTACCCAGTTTGTTTTGAATTATCCATTTAAATTATATATAATCACATTTCCTTTCGATCGCCACTTATACATAGACCTATCATATGCACTCATGGACCTTTCTTCACAGAATTTATTGGGGTGTATACGGACATACTTATAAAACCTTATGTCTGACTTCTACGTATGATGTCACGACTAACGATAACCATGCGTGCTCAAATGAAACCAATAGAACCGTTATGGAATCCTTTATTATAATGTTCGAAATTGATCAATACCTCTTCATACAAGTGTTCTAAAATGAGGGGCAATGCTTTGTAACGATAAATTACGAATGAAATTATTAAGGCTGAACTACCAATAACGCAACCAATTAAGATGTCAAAAAATTATCTTGTCGCACAACTCACATCCGAGTTCCGTTGCATGTTATTTCCATTTTTGTATTTTATAAATTAATTTACAACAACAAAATTTTACCCCACTGATAAAACTGAATGCTTGCATTCTTTCAAGATGATTTTTTGCCTGACTTCTAAGAGTTCGCTTTAATAATTAAAAATCTGATGTGGGCAGCACATGACTTTCCCTGCAAACTTATATCCACGTTCTATTTATTTCAATTAAATTTAATTCACTTTTAATTCAATTTTCGTTCTCATTTGATAACTGGACTTATTTTCAAAGGTGGCGTGGAAAACTACGAAAAAAACTAATATATCTCGAGAACGGCTAGTCCTAGTGTAATGGGGTTGGTCTTATTCTTTTCTTCGTTAAAAATTACTCATTGAACAAGCATTTAATGGATATATTTGAGCATACGTAGCTTTTTAGTTTAGATTTTGATAATTTTTGCGGGCCATTCTGCAAAAAAGGCAGGTTATTTTTTTCTGAATCGTACCAAAATCTAATCAGCACCAGGGTGACCCATACGTGACTCATCGACCGAATTTTGTGAAATTCGGTCCAGTAGTTTTTCAGCTACAGTGGATAAAAGCTTTTGCGGGCCATTTCACAAAAAAGGCGGGTTTTTTTTATTCCGAATCGTACCTAAAACTAATCAGCACCAGTCCCGCCCACAAGTGACTTACCTACCAAATTTTATGAAATTCGGTCCATTAGTTTTTTATTTAGAGTGGATACAAAATCTGCGCAGACAGACACACAGACAGACAGACACACAGACAGACAGACACACACATACAGACGTCACGCTAAAAATGTTTTTTTCGTATTCCAGAAGTCTCGAAACGTGTAGATCCGTCGAAAACTCGAGTTGCGATTTTCGGCATGATTCCAATACTTTCCCTGTACATTACAATGTATTGCAGTGAAAGTAAAAACGTATTAATTACATTTTAAGTTTTTGAATACTTAACGGATGTTCATTAGATGTCCACCAAATTTTTGGGGTGAATGGATTAGCTGAGAAAATCAGTGTATATGTAGATACTTATATATTTATGCATGCATGTGTGTATATGTCTGTATGTGTATATATTTATGTGTATGTATGTATGTGTGTATATGTATGTAAATATATATGTATGTGTGTATATATGTATGTGTGTATGTCAGTAGCGAATCCTGGTCTAAAAGCTAGTCATGTGGCGCCTTACATACCATCTACTGTATTATCAATCACAGCATAATACTTAAGGGATTTCATGGCGATAATAGTAACGATAATTAATACTGTTAAAGTTTTTATCGAGAATTTATTGTATACAAGGAGCTATATCTATCTATTGGTGATAAGAAGGGCAAAGACTAATGATTCTATCATTATTTTAACACATATTTTCTGATGTTGAGTTTAAAAATGGCCCGATTCGTAGACGTCTGCTACGAATGAATTGAATGTAGATTTCTTATACTTCAAAACCTGCAATAATATTGAACAGAAAATTGTATGCCAATAGATAAAATAAAACGTGGCCGGAGACGACATTCTTAAGATAGTCTGTCAATCACAGGAAACTAAATGTACACATATGATGCAAAAGTACCAGGCATTCTGAGTGCATACGAGTGGGTCGCTTGTTTCCTGAATCATTCCAACAGGTTGTCGTGTACTCCAACTCCCCGACAAGTTTCTCAACAAACTATGTTTATGAAATTATACTACCTACCAAGAAGAAATAAAACTGTAAATATTCATTTTGCAACACGAGCCATCCAATACCAACTATTTCACAGCGAAATCCTGTGCGGAAAAATGCACCGCAGAATACGACACAGACGCCAGCGATGATGAGAAGCATCATATTGATACGTCGAAATCATACATTTTGTTGTATAAAGTAAATATTCATTTTCATTACATTCTTGATTATTTGATACCTCTAGTAGCCTTGTATTGCTTTTATTGCTTACTTATTATTTTTCCTATATGCATAGTGTAATATAGGGGAGTTATTGTGACTGGGTCGAAAATTCAATTTAGAGTTTTCGACGAAAGAGCACGTTTCAAGCATCCCTGAATCCGAATCGATTGTTTTTGAGTTAATGTCTGTGTGGGTCTGTCACTGTGCGTATATATATATATATATATATGTGTGTGTGTGTGTGTGTGTGTGTGTGTGTGTGTGTGTGTGTGTGTGTGTGTGTGTGTGTTTGTATGTGTTTGTATGTGTGTGTGACCAAATATTCAGAACGAATGGAGCATTTCGGAAGGAATTTGGTACAAAATTTACAATCAGTGAATACTAGAAGTATATTCATTTTAAACGCAATCGAATGTTCGGAAGACCGCCTATAATTTTTAATGAAATTTTAAAAAAATGTATCAAAAATCAGAACTTTCAGTAATGTTACGTACATAAATCATTTCTTATGCAATTTTTTATTAGAAAATGATTGACACACATTTTAGAACGGTAGCCTTGAAATGACTTTATTAAATAAATTTAATAAAAAAGTCGCATGAAATTAAAACAAGTATTGAATATTATGAAATATGTTCATATTTCATATGTAATATTGCTCAATATATTTGTTCATATCATTCCCGTAGATCTAGTTCGTTCTATTCACGAGAGAAGGCATATTTTGTAATGGCTTGCTATTTTGTCACCTAACAATATGCCAACAATCATTTTTATATTGGAAATACTTTTCTTTCTCTTTGTCTGTAAAGCTTTGACGACAAATTTGGTTACATGACGACTCATTTGGCGATATATTGCCAACTGGGCATTATTTCGGTCCAAATTGAAGAAAATATTGTTGACATTGCAAAAATAACGCTAAGTTAACAAAAATCACGACAAATTGCTTACTTAATTATTAAAATGGTTTAATATGTGGAATATATTGCTTATTGTGGATGCTATCAATATTGATAATTTGCAATTTACAAGTACGTGAAATATAATTTAATTGAGCACTTCGAAATTATTTTAGATGTTGTCATCCGGAACAACGCCACATGTATAACTCAACATTAAAAATATTGTGCTGTAGATCGTATACATCATTATTTTTTAAATCCATTAAAATGATAATAATAATCCATTGCATTATATAGGGAAAAAATCTGTTGTGAGCAGTAGATAACTTTCCTTCTATAATGGAATGAATTTTCTACTTTTGCAGTAAAAAATAATAGGTTAATCTTATAGTAGATACTTATATTATTTCTAAGATATTGACTTTTTGTCAATCACTCAGCAGTTTCATTGATTTAGCATCATTTTTATCTTTTTGGCGATATATTCGTTAATTTGGCAACATATAAAATGTCGCCATGTTGGCTACATTCCTTCCAAATTTGTCTCTAAAATCTTTCCAAGCCTTATGGACAGAGAAATAAGTTATTCTTATAGCAGATAAGTGACCATTGACGTTCAAATACGAAAGTTTTAATCAAAGTATCTGTTCTCGTGAATGGAATGAACTAGATCCACAAGAACGATGTCACCAAATTTATCGTATGATATTACATATGAAAAGTTAACATATTTCTTAACAGTTAATTTTTTTTTTAATTTAGAGTATTTTTTGATAAATGTATTCGAAAAATGTGTAATATTACGACAACAGTTCACACTAGAGTTCTAAATTTTAAATCATTCATTTTCTAAGGAAAAATTATATAAGATATGTCTATTTGCATAACTTTCTTAAAAGTTTTAATTTTTTGACGATTTTTTCAAAATTTCACTCGAAAGTTTAGGGGGTTTTGAATTTTGGATTCAGATTAAAAACAATAGGCTTCCAGTATTCATCGATTGTAATTTGGGTACCAAATTTCGTGCGAATCGGTCCATTCGTTCGTGAGATATCGTCTCCACAGACTCACTCACACACACACATACTTTCACACACACAACACACACACAGACATTACCTCAAAAATATTCGATTCGTGATCAGGGATGCTTGAAACGTGCTCTTCCGTCGAAAACTCGAATTCGAATTTTCGACCCCGTCACAATACTTCCTTTATACATTCTACTATATACATAAAGAAAGTGATAAATTCATTGCATTATATAGGGAAATAAATTCATTACATCATATGCGGAAATATATTCATTGTATTATATACTGTTCTGCCCACATCAGATTTTTTTATTTCTTACTTTCTTTATAATAATCTTTACATAGCATACAATAAACAATATTAACGCGTTTGATAGAAAAATAATTTAAAATTTAAGAGCACAATTGATCAACCTGATAAGGATCAACATTTTATGTAACTCGGATTCATAATTCCACCCAGTATATATTTTTATATTTACTCAAAATATATATTTTTGAACATACAAGAATTTTTTTTATTTTGGACTTTTCAAAATCAGCGATTTAATTGATACATTATTTAAACAAGAAAGATCAATCATGCTTAAAGCATTGATTATGAAACACTTTCCAACTCCAATGCAATTTTATTTAAACATCTCTAAAATGCAATACATTCCTAAGTAATATTTTAAAACTTATCACAATACTACATTAATTTATTATATTTGAAAACTTAAATCTTCATCGGAAAAAATGAACTTCATTCAAATGACGGCATTAAAATATGAATTGCCTGGTTTAAACATCTCTAAAATGCAATGCATTCCTCGGTAATATTTTTAAAACTATCATAATACTGCGATAATTTATTATATTTGAAAACTTCATCGAAAACGACTGAAATTCATTCAAATGACGTCATAGAAAAAATAACACGCCTGTATCTCTCTATAAAAACATCATTTCATTCATAACATTTTCCCATTCATTTCATTCATCACAATACTATAATAATTTATTTTATTTAAAAATTATGACCATGGAACTACAAGTAATTAAACTCTACGCTTAAAACTTCTTCGAAAAAAATCGACCTTCTTTGTATAAAATCAATGAATATTTCATTCATATCAGCTATGCAGACTCCATGATCTAAATACTTTTGCGTTAAAAAAATACAGCAATTCTAATACAACTCATCCTACATATTCTGCTGTTTACATATCACATAAGTGAAAAATAGGCTTCGTTATAGAAATAATCAAAGTTGGATGCTCATTTAAACTCAAATATATTGTCATTGCGTTGTTTCAGTATGTAGATGCACAGAATTTAAGCGAAAATAAAGAGGTTTTACGACGAATACAACACTCAATATGAATTAAAAAGAACTTTAAAAATGACGATTTTGAGACAAGATGGATGCCGTATTATATTTAGAAGTTGGTCACGTGATCGTTTCTTATCATGGTCACGTGATCGCTTCATATAAGAGGTGTAATTATTATTTTTATTTTTATTTAAAAAACTACTGAATATATTTTGCTGAAATTTTTTTTATATATTTTATGGAATAATTTGAATATTACCTAAAATTTTCGAAGCAATGTGTGGATTTTAAATCCGCTGAAAAAATGTTTGAAAAATTAGGTCCCATAGGGTTAAATGTATTTCATTTTTTCTACCCGGGTTGAATCCAAAACTAATTGGGTGATATTATTTATTTATATTCCCATAGGTCCTACAGACCGTCTGAACAATATACTAAAATTTCACTTTGATTAAGTCATTTTTACGGCAGTTATCGTGCTAACGGACAGACAGACAGAATGAACAAAGTCATAAACACTTTTCAACTTTGTTGTAAAGCGTTAAAAAAGAACTTGACAGAATCAATAGACTTAATATTGCTACGGATTAAAATGTACATATCATACTCATGTAACTTGATTATTTTGAGAGATATGCTCAAACATTTAACTTGATTAATTCGAGAGATGCCCTAAACGCAACTGGTCAAACTTCCATGAAAATTCTAACAAGTGATTTTTAACATGAATTATTTAAATATTACAGTTGTCTTATTCCTGACAAATGCTAATAAAAATAGCTCTATAATTCATTCAGAAACAAAAATATTTTCATTTGCATTGAATTTGAAAACGGAACTGAATTTAGTTCGCATTGAAATGATAAATGCTTTGATTCCAGACACGCATTTAAAATTCGACGTAATTTTAAAATACCGAGAATCAAATGAATCTTTTCCTTCTTTTAGAAAAAGGAAGGATGAGACGCAAAGTGCTATTTACATTATATTTACTTAAAGCGAATGCAGACAACTATGGCAAACATTCGTGTCATCTATTTAAATTTGTGACTCTCCGAATAAAAGAAGGAACTTCGCTTGAAAGCAAATTTAGGATTTATTTTAGCATAAACTGTTCTGCATCAATGAATATAATAATAGAAGGAAAGATCTGAAGACCAACTCCGCTTTTAATGTAAATAACACAATTTTCATTGCTGTTCTTTTATAAATGAATCAATTTACTTATAAAGTATATATTAAAGAATACTTCAAAGGACTAGTTGAATTTTTCATTTGACATGAAAGGTATTATGGGAATTTTATTAAATTTTGCATAATAAAAGTAAATGTTAGTCTGTCTGTTGTCTATCTGTGTACCTGTATCCTGAGCGGAAAATCCAAGTATCGGTTAGCGGTGTAATTAACTACAGATATGCTAGAGATCCCTGGATGATACGCCACAGCCAGTATTTCATTTATTGATTTAAATTAATTTAAAAGTTATGAATAATTAAGGCCGAAATTCTGTCAAAATTTCTACTTCAGAACAAGTTCCATTTCCATCAGACGATAAAAATTAAAGGGCACATATTTTTTGAGATGGAGAAACGACCGTTTATCTAACGCAGAAGATTTTATTAATTATTATTTTTTAGAGAAATTAAAATACATCATTATAATTTTATATAGTATTTTATTATTATTATAAGTACTGTGCCAATATATGGCAAAATTTTGATAACGATTCACTGAGATAGCATTTAATTGTTTTTAATATTGCCATATGTAGTTTTCGCAGCAGTCAATTTGATATCTCACTTTAAGAAGCGAGTGGGGCGCGATTACGTCTTTTGTGCTTTTTGTGTTACACCCTGCTTGTATTCCGGCCACTCTAACGGTTACTCTAAGTCCTCGGACGAGTCGGGTGGTCTGGGTTTTCGACCCTGCTTGTATTGAATGGAATCATGCAAAAGTCAATGCATAAAGGTACAACAATGTATTGATAATTATGTATTGATAATAATGTGTGTATAAAAGTGAAGATAGTAATTTTATATAGTAAAATGTTTCATTTGCTAATTTTACAATAATGATAAAATAACAACTTATTTTTACCATCATCGTAAATAGTTCAGTTTATAAATGTAAAGTGTTAAAGTTGGGCAATCAAGTTGAAAGGACAAACTCAATATCACCATGGGAATTACAATCAAAGACCATATAATTTAAATGATGATAAATTGAACTTTATAACCTCGTATGATTTGATTTTTTTCTAGCAGAGAGGTTAGGGTAGATTTTTAGGTTAGGGTGGACAGTTGGACTGACAGACAAACGTTGCCGAAACATAATTACGATCCTCTCCCATTTCTGAACACAACTAATTTATTGATTTGATGCCATGTTTGTCAATTTTGCGAAGTTTTCATCGATTTGGCAATATTTTTATCAATTTGGCGACATTTTAAGCTTGGCGGCATTTAAACACTCGGCAAATGGGACGGTTGGACTGACAGATAAATGTTTCCGAAACATCATTACAACACTATCCCGTTTCAAAACATAAATAATTTCATTGATTTGGTGTCATTTTTATGACGTTGGCGAAATTTTTAATCAATTTGGCCACATTTTTAACCGATTTGCCGATATTTTGATAAATTTGGCGACAATTAAAACTCGACAAAATGTTTGGCAAGTAGAACAGTTGGACTGAGAGACAAACGCTGCCGAAACATAATTACAGTACTATCCCACTTCAAAACACAATTAATTTATTGATTTAGCGTCATTTTTATGAAGTTGGCGAAGTTTTTATCGATTTGACGACATTTGTATCAATTTGGCGACATTTTAATAAGCTTGTCGAGATTTAAACACTCGGCAAATGGGACGGTTGGACTGACAGATAAATGTTTCCGAAACATTATTACAATACTATCTCGTTCCAAAACATAAATAATTTCATTGATTTGGCGTCATATTTATCAATTTGGCCACATTTTTACCGATTTGGCGAAATGTTCATCAATTTTGCGATATTTTGAAAAATTTGACGACATTTTAAAAAGTCGCTAATTTTGTCGCCAAATGGGATGGTTGGGCTTGACAGACAGGCAAATGTTATCGAAACATCAATACAATATTATCCCTTTTCAAAACGCAACGAATTTCATTGATTTAGGGTCATTTTTATTAGCTGCCCTTTTTATTGAATTGGCGACATTTTCGTTAATTTCGCAACATTTAAAAATAGTTGCCAAGTTGGCGAAATCTCGAAAAATTTCTTAGCCAAAATTTTCGCCAAACGTTACCCAGAGATAGATGGGTAAGCAGGCAGATAAATAAAAGATTTTATATTATTAATATGTTATATAGATTGTTTGAAAAAGAAAATTGCACTTTCCACAATCCAAGAGTCATTTCATTCCTTCAGCCACAAGAACCTTATATCTTTACTTACCATTTCTCGTCATTGGAATCTTGTCGAAAATCACAAGACGAATTTTCGATGGAAATACACGTTTCAAGCATTCTAGAACCTGTAAAACCATTTTTAGCTTGACGCTTATGTATGTGTGTGTGCGTCTATTTGTCTGTTTATCTGTGCAATATGCCCACGCCAGCTGAAAAATCCACGGCAGCACATAACTTCCTTTATAGACTTGAATTCATTTTCTATATATTTCTTTAATATTTTAAATTGAGCTTAATTGCACAAAATAACACACACAATTATATAAAATAACTCTGAATTTACACTTTTAATTCAATTTTCGTTTTCATTTAGTAACTGGACGTATTATCAAAGCCGACGTAGCAAAGATGCGAAAAACATTTAATGTCTCGAGAATGGCTAATCCTAGAGTAATTGGGTCTCTTTTCATCGTAAAAAATTAGGTATCAAACAAGCATATAATTTATATATCTGAGCATAGTTAGTCTTTTATTTTAGATTTTGACGACTTTTACGGGCCAGTTTGGAAAAAAAAGGCAGCTTCTTTTTCAAAATCTAATCAAGGGTTACCACGTTTTCAAAATCAGCACCAAGGTAAACCATAAATAACTTATCTATAAAATATCATGAAATTCGGTCAATTAGTATTTGAGTTAGAGTGGAGACATGCATTGCACACTTCCCGGGCCGTCCAAACAGTTACCTTACACCTTTCTGATAGGTCGGACGGTCTGGGTCTCAACAACAACATGCATTGCACAGGTACACATACACAGACGCCACGCAAAAAATAGTTTTGTCGTGTTCGAGAGGTCCCAAAACGTGTAGATACGTCGAAAACTCGAGTTGTGATTTTCCGCATGATACCAATACTTCCCCTACACATTACCATGCTTTACAGGGAAATGAATAATTATCGGTGTTATTTTGTATAAGTAAAATCCATTTAATAAATTATGAAAGAAATAGAAAACAAATTTATGTATGTAGGGAAAGCCATGTACTGTCCACATCTGATTTTTTTATTATTATTATTCCCTCATTTTAGCCATGTCGCTTTGGAAATACCCCTGCCTCCAAATAAATATGCGAATTAAACCTGCAAATTCAGTATAATATAAAATAACTCTACGTGTTACTTTGCATAAGTGAAATCAATTTAATGAATTATGAAAGAAATATAAAATGAATTTGAGTCTGTAGGGGAAGTCATGTGCAACACACATCAGATTTTTTTACTTTGCTTATATACATAATGTATAAGGAAAGTATTGTAATGGGGTCGAAAATTTGAATTCGAGTTTTGGCCGGGAGAGCATGTTTCAAGCATCCCTGATCACGAATCAGACATTTTTGAAGTGATGTATGCATGTGTGTGTGTTAAACCGCTCAAAAAATCAAAACCGTTACTAAAGTTACGCAAATGGACATATAAAATATTACATGTGGCAATAAAACTTACATGTGGCAATATATACATGTGGCATATATAAAATATAAACATGTGGCATATATAAAGTATAAAATATTACATGTGGCAATAATACATGTGGCATATAAAATATTATAGAAGGGACACTTTACAGTTTAACTTACAATTAATATTATAATTGATTATTTTTATTATTAAGCATTAAAGACATGGCCGTTGATCTCATAAAGTGGAATTAACATTTAAATGTACACTGCTCGTTGTTGTGCCGCAATTAACCTTCCAATTATTTTTACCTATGTGTAAGTCCTGAAAAGAATTATTAATTAATATTAAAATATTAGACTATTTTAAAACTTAAACAATATCATTTATTAACAACATCAATTTATCAAAAGCACCAATTTTCATAAATATCAATTTTCACTTATTATCAATTTTCATTTGATTATTTTAGCGAGGGGAGATATGCGACAAGAATTATTAGTTTTACGATGGTGTCTAGTACCGGTAGCAATCAGAGCACATACCTTCCAGTTTAATCTTGGGCTTATCATCTCTCCAAGGTTTTCATCACTCTTGCCACAACTCCTCATTGTCTTTCGTATGCTACTGCACTCTCATTTTGTCTATAACTGAAACTCGTGTATTTCGTCCACAAATCTGGGGTGTGTGTCTCCGAACTCTGATTTCTTTCCTCTTAAGTCATGATAGTGTAAATACTCGTACTCTAATTGCAACTCCTAAGTCATGCCTGCTAGGTCATATTCACTTCGCTCCTTTCGTAAATCTTTTTTGACTTGTGGTTCCTTCGGCGGGGGGGGGGGGGGGTAGCTCCGCCCTTCTTCCCCTTGGCGCTCATTGGTTCTTCTGAACTCAATGGCATCACTTCACAGCCCCTCTCAGCCCCTGTGGCCTGGCACACCTAAATTTATAGCACTATGACCTTACAGTTCACGTTGTCGTAAACCTCGGCGCCAG
Organism: Amaurobius ferox; assembly: GCA_951213105.1. Classification (NCBI taxonomy): domain Eukaryota; kingdom Metazoa; phylum Arthropoda; class Arachnida; order Araneae; family Amaurobiidae; genus Amaurobius; species Amaurobius ferox. The sequence goes on from OX578134.1 coordinate 11,172,231, forward strand.
CCAGACTCAAGCTTTCTTTTCCTTAACGGACACCATAAATAATCAAATAAAAATGTCTCATGTGAGAACAATTTCTGGTCTCACAGGACATTTCTTATGTAATTTTTCATTAGAAAACGATTGACATAAATTTTAGAACGCTATCATAAACCGTTCTCGAGATATTGCACATTTTTCAAAAACATTATCAAAAAGTCATATAAAATAAAAAAAATATTTCCTACTGACAAACATGTTCACTTTTCATATGTAATACCAGGCGAGGTTTTGGCGGCGAATTTGGTGGAATGTCGCCAACTTGGCGACTTTTTTAATATTGCTAAATTAACGAAAAACTCGCCAAATGGATAACAATGACGCTAAATCAATGATGACTCATTGATGATGGCGACATTTAAAATGACGACTCATTGACAAAAATTCAATATCTTGGAAATAATATAAATAACTCCTATAAAAATAATGTATTTTTTTAATGTAAAAGTAGTAAATTCAATTATATATAATAAGTATATATTCAATTATATACTCAATTATATATAAAAGTATTAATTCATTATATAAGGAAAGTCATGTGCTGCCTGCCCACATCAGATTTTTTATTAGTAAAATCACCAAAATTTTGAAGTCAAAATATTGTACTAAAGTTTTAATATATGGGACTTTAAATTATAGTCGAAATATTAAGATTTAGTAAATATGTTTAACAAAGAAGGAAAAAATCAAATTCCGTATATACGAAAAGTCGGTCCACACCAGATCTTTTGGCTTAAATGTTGAAGTTAATACGTTCAAAACTCTGCTTATAGTCTTGTTATAATGGTAGTTTCTTAAAAGTTTACACATTTATATCTTGAAACTATGCACATTTATAATTTGGAGAACATGTGCCTCACAAACACAAAATAGAAAACTTGAAAATTCCCTCATGCTTATGGAAAGTATCTTTAGCATCAGAACTACCGGAGCTTAATTGCTTTGCGCCATTTTCTTTCTTTACATAGACTTTTAAGTACTGTGTCAAAGATTTTTATCCGAATTAAAAGTATCATAGTGTAAAAGCATCATCTATGGTCACACAAATGTTATGATGGGAAGGTACGGATCTCTTAATCCGATTAATTTGGTAACTTTGATGACATATTTGGAAAAATGTCCCAAGTTTTGCAAAGTTTGAGGAAAGAAGAGATGGAATCTTTTCACAGAGGCTATATAAAAAATCTCATGATTCAAAGATCAAAGTTATGTAACACGAGAAACAGTAAATTTTGAATACATCTATGTTTTAAGAATACTATATAGTTGATGAATTAGATGAGTTACGGTGATCGACTATGGAGCAAATTTATATACGCAAAGTATTATTTTTGCCTCGTGAATATATATATATATTAAAATGATAAAAACAAAATGTGCAGGAGTGCATATCTGTAAACATAGCATTAAATTGTACAGAACGTAAAACATTTTAATTTATATTAAAATAAAAAATTAACAAGAAAGGGCAGGAAAAGTGGACCATTGAATGATTAGAAAAAATAAATCAATCAATAGAATATCTATCAGAAACGTTTTCAGGGACACATTCTATACAGATATACTAATATCCGCTATTTCTATGATTGGATAAAAACAAGTGGTTAAAAATGTATGCAATCTGTGTCCAACAACGGAATAATCGAGATCCATAGCGAAACGACATAAGAGGACAATACTTAACTAAATGCCATAACATAACACATAATTATGAAACATATAATGCATAAATGCGCAAATATGCAAAAAGGCAACTTATAAATCTTGAATCGACTTTCAGCTGGAATTCTCACCAAGTGAGACTGAAAGTGCAATAGAATGGACCAATTGAAAAAGACTGGAAGTAGTTTTTATAAAGCATTTGTTACCAAACATCCCAATCATATTAAAATAAAAACTGCCTTAACTTATCCACTTCATTTTATTTAATAACTATATTTTTCATGGAAATCAAGTTATAAGTATCAAAGTGGTTGCAATAGTAGTATATTAGCGTATTTATATCTTTATGAATGTACATTTACATCAACCGACTTACAAGTATATCGATGTGTAGACGATGATCTGTGTTGTTAAAACGGATCTAATTAATATCAACATCGATTTCTATCCGGATAATTAGGAATTATTGAATAATGAACCTTCTATTACTGCTAAGGTTAACTTTCTAGATTTAAATATATGTATTGAATCTACTAATAGTATCATTTATAATTCATACGATAAAGAGTTATTTTGATTTTAATATCAATAAATTATTACCTTTTATTTCTTGAATTCGGTACACAGTTTTCATAACATCATTAAAAATCAATTGATTTTCATCTATATGTATTAATATGCACTTATTGCATTTTGAATGCAGTTTCTATGGTTTTTATATCTTCTAATACTTTAGAATGAATTTACTATTTACAATTTATAAGAATGGCAACATGTACATTACTCTTTAGGGTTGGCAATTCCATTTTTTCAATTTATTCAATTATTTCTAGTTTCTTAAATATCTCAATCATTTTCCATTTTTAGCACATAGGCCTTCAGCATATTGACTTTTTGTTTACAGTAACAGATCAATAAATGAAATATGCTAATTGAAGCTGATGTATAGTAGTCACCCTTTGAAATTTTGACTATTACATCACCTTCATTATATATTTGATATTCCATTTTTTTAATATTTTTATTTTAAATGAAATTGATGGTTTCTGACATTTTCTTATTTTTCTGGTTGGTATTTGAATTCTTTTACTTGTTATGGATACTTTAGAATTTATCTTCAGTAATTCTATTTTAATTCATCGTTATTACTTATATATATATATATATATATATATTACTTTTCTGGCTTATATATATATATATATATATATATATATATAGTCGGTTAGCAAAGTATATCAATTAGAAATTGACATAATTCTCTGAAAATAATGCCAAAATGAAATTTATATCTACATATATCAAAATAGAAATAATTTAATTCTCTTAAAATATATTTTAATTTTATGTAGTTTTAATTCAAATTAATTTATTATATTAATTTTTATAAAAGAAAATATTCGTTAAATAGATTATATTTTTACATACGGAAAATTTTCAGGGGTTTTAACTGAAAATATGATTTTCTACATCATCATTGGAATTATAAATAATGTAATGGCGGTACCAATTATAGGGACGGTACCAAATTGTAAATACCGGAAATCAGTATAATAATGTCACTTGTAATAATAACTCTTGTAATAATAACCATCAGATTTGAACATTTCTAAAGGGCAAATGGCACGTGAAATAGTGGAGTAATTGCAAATATTTAAGTTGTTAACAATATGGAATACATCACCTTTTCATACTAACCTAGTGGTTCGTCTTCTCTGGTGATGGGCGCCAGGACCCACCAATGGCTGGAATATTAAAATATGGCAAGGCAGATATGCATGCAGAATGATTACCAACTTTTGATATTAAGTTATTTACTTTAATATGTTAAATTGTATATATATATATATATATATATATATATATATATATATATATATATATATATATATATATATATATATATATATATATATATATATATATATATATATATATATATGTATATATATATATATTCAAGAGTATCATAACAAATGCATATATCAAATTATATATCAATTATATTCTTACAAATACTTTAACAAATAATCTTGACGCACAGATTTCGATATCAAATATTCTGCACTATAACCATATTTCAGAATTTGAAGTCATTTCATATTAGTAATTTTAAACTTTATACCATTCTACTTGGCTTGGAACTGACATCCTAACAATAAAATAGATTAAAGAGTCTCTTGAACAAGTTCGTCCTGTTTAGTTCGATGGGCATAAAAACCGATGTTCCACCAATTCACAAAATTACTATATATTATAATCTTTATTTATTATTCTTATACCTAAGAATCAATTTTTTTTCAAATTAACCCTTTTTTAGAAATTTACTTACAATAATACCAGAGTATTTTGTTCTTCATAAAATTATGGTCATGTGAGATGGAATACCCATTTGTATTTTGATCTTTGAAATTTTAAACTTTATAAAACTTGGAACGGACTGCCGTAGGTCCATCTTGTACACTTTCTTATTCAATCTCCCCGAAAAGATAGCGTCCTTCACACACCGCTACTCTCGTGATGTCAGCAAAACGTCACACACTTCAAAATTCTCCTACCCAAGGCGACAACACGTACCGCCTTTCCAACCGACAGAGGAACGGCTCAGATCTAGAGCCTCAAAACTCTCTCAAACTTTACTTTCCCAGGCGCCGAGAAAAACCAAAGAAATACAGATACAACTACACAAATAACTGCTCTCAAAATGCGGAATTGCAAACCGCAAATGATTATCCAATATCCCCGAAAAGATAGCGTCCTTCACACACCGCTACTCTCGTGATGTCAGCAAAACGTCACACACTTCAAAATTATCCTACCCAAGGCGACAACACGTAGCGCCTTTCCAACCGACAGAGGAGCGGCTCAGATCTAGAGCCTCAAAACTCTCTCAAACTTTACTTTCCCAGGAGCCGAGAAAAACCAAAGAAACACAGATACAACTACACAAATAACTGCTCTCAAAATGCGGAATTGCAAACCGCAAAATGAAAGTTCAGGACAATGTGAAAATTCCTTCGCACTCAGAAAAACATTTAAATCAGAATATATTATGAAATTACATTCAGCAAGAAAATACATTTAAATCAGATAAATTGAGAATTTATAAAATACCGACACGACAATAAGGAAAAAGTGCCGCATTCTTATGGAATTTTAATGCGTATAATAATTTTTAGATGCCGATGAGGAATATTTGCTGTATCTTTAGGCAGCAATTTACATTTCTAAAACTATAATTTTATTATACCAAGCACAAATGTTAAAAAATATTGTTAAATGTGCGAAGTATAATGTATTTATCAATCCAAATACTTAACGTGTTATGTTGCACATGTCAAAACATATGATTTCAAAATAATAGAAATGTTATTTAGGGTAGCAAAACAACTGGCAGACGAATTTGAGATGACGACTAATTTTAGGCACACAAACTCTTATACTCGTATCTAAAAGAAGGTTTCGAATAAGAGAAAGCTAGGCTTCAGCGAAAATAACACTCTTAAAGAAATTGTTAGGGTGAAAAGATTTTATGGCATCAAGTTTAGAAAGGTACTTTTAAACATGAAAAAGATAGGGAAGTTCCGGATTTCATATATGTCAACCGGTATAAAGAAAACGTTTCTTTTAGTTGTTCATGAACTCATCTAGCTTCTGGTGTTGACGTTAAAACGTCTTTAGATAGAGTAAATGGATGAGAATTTAAAATAGATGACTTATTTTAGCTAGGAGAATTCGTTTAAGAAAAACAAAGAACTCAGCAATTTTCTTTCAAACAAACTTTAATCGGAGCATTTACCATTAATAGACAATCTTTTGTGAATCTTTAAATATTATATACGTTTCGTACGTTTTGAACCATTCTGATATATATATATATATATATATATATATATATATATATATATATATATATATATTACAATATACAAAACTTGATACATGCTATCCAACGTTCATATTTTATATACAGCTCCCAAATATATCACATCCGCGTACTGTGCGACCAAGCAACGTCTAGTAGTCTTCCCTTGCGGAATGCTAGCGGAAATGCAACGAAAAGTAACAAACGTCGTCAGTGCTCGTTCAACCGTAATAAAACACAAGATTTGTGTTCATCATGCGATAAGCCCACCTGTGGAAAATGCCAAGAACGGTGTATCAAGAACGCTAATTGCAAAAAATGTGTCGAAGAAATATCCTCAGTGATGTAACTATGATGTTTCGGTTTTGAATCAAAGGTATGTTGTATTTTTTCTATGGCAGTCAAATTGACCGCTGCTCGTCGTTCTAGGTAGTTCCAAGTATCCGTCGCTCTAGTATTAATAAACATAAGTTAAAGAAAATATGCATTTTATTATTCAAATAACAATTATGATATTAAATACGGCTTGCAAAATGATTTCACTTTTTCATGAATTTTCATACTCAATCTATCAATGCTCTGGGGACAAAAACTTAATAATTTACCAAATTCTACAGTGTGTCATAAAATAGTGCTTACATGTCTTTACTTATTACAGACAGATAATGGCTATAAATACACTGCTAACAACTGAAATCGCAATACTATAAAGTTGTAAGTGTAGCTTTATGTAAATCAATCAATGAAAACAGCAAAACGAGTTATGCAAATGAACACAGTATCGTTACGCATAGTGACGTAACACCTTGCCGAGCACCATAAAAGCCTCAGGTCAAGGTGGAGCGATATCACATATAAATTGTAGCTTCATTAGTTTTAGGTTGTAAAACTCATGACGATATGCCAAGAGTACGTCCACGTAACACATACGTTCAGTTGTCGTCAACGGAACGGCAACAAATCATTGTTTTACGTGAGGGTGAAGTGAACCTTCGAGAAGTATCGCTGAACTATTGAATCGTGATGTGAGAACAGTTCAACGTGTGTTTTGGTTTGTGAGAGACAATGAAACGACATGAAGATCAGGTGTTGGAGCTTCCAGGTGTACCACACAATGTGAAGATCGTATGCTTCTGAGGTATCGTAAATTGGGCTCCATTAGCTTTCGTCTAATGGTCCGCAATATAAGAGAGCAAAGATTCAACGTTCTGAGTCACCAGATGAATTTCTCAAAGGTGTTGAAATATTTTTTAAATCACCTTATGATCTCCACCTCAAAGTGGAGTAAATCAAAAGTCTTGCTAATTGGGTTTTGTCCGATAACCGATACTAGAAGTTTGCAAATATTCATCTTTCCGTATCACCAGGGGGATTCTGGATGGTGAGAAAAAGTTAGAAAGCAAATCCCCACCTCTAGGGAGAAAATTGAATATCCGACTTCGTTAGGATCTGTCCCGTTATTAGTACTTAAAGGTTCCATGTTACAGAGAGTCTTCTGGAAGATACGTATTTATATATACATATATTTTAAAATTTTAAAAATTATTGAGTAAAAAGTATATGCAACTGACAACACGATGAAAACACATTTTGAATTCTTTAAAAATGCTAATGGAATCGCTAATTAATTTTATATAGATATGCACTAGAAGGAGCTCATACACTATTAAATTTATCAAAAAAGAATTCAAATTTATAATGGAGTACACTACTTTTGATCAAAAGCTTCATTATGTCTAGTTTATATTTAAAAATAAGTATATTTCCTTGAAATAAAAAGTTATATTTATATACGAGGATCTTGAGAACAGATGATTTAAAAACGTCTCCAATTTAACAGGAATAAAAGAATCAATATATTTTGAAACAGGAATGCAACTTTGATATTTATTTTTCCAAACAATAAGTCTCTTTTTTCGGGATTAAGTGACATCGTACACAAGCAGGGACTTATTTGCGAATGCGTTGTTGAATTGAAAATTTCAAATTCTCTATTAAAATAAAGATGGAGATAAACGTGAAATATGGCTTTTGAAAAGAAATTTAGGCTTCTAGAGAAATACAATGTTTGTTTCAGAATGATCTGATTTTTTCTGATTTAGAGATTGTGATGTTTGTTACAGCTATTCAGTGCATTTGCTTTCAAAAATAAAAAAATAAATGTTTAGGCAGAGTGTATTGTTTGAGCTCAATCAATAATAAACGGGCTTACAATGTGTAAAAAGTAGTACAAATCAAGATAAATAAGTAAAGAAACGTTTTGGAAATCATTTTTAAGCTTCATTTTTTAATCTTATTTAGTTTTTCTTTTATGTCCATTACGTAGATGATTGTTTTGTTCTTCTTAATCAGTATACTGCTGATTTAGTAAACGTTCTGTCACAGACTACCGGCTAACTTGAAATATTCGGGTCTGAAAATTGATCGCGATCTAACACCTGGCCAAAAGGTCTATCCATATTAAAGATACAACTGGATAATTTGACAATACTAGAAATTGAAATTAACATTTTTGACCAAAAATTTTGTCGAAATCTTAGTTCTATATCCAATGGCTAAGCAAGGGCTTGCTACAGATCTAACTCGCTGACCTGGTTCGAACTTCACTCTTAAACTTTGTTTCTCTACTAATCTAACTGTTAGTAAAGGCAAAATAAAAATACACTCCCCAGCGACTAATCACATATTTGCATAAACCATACCCAATTGTGTAGTCTGGCAGAGAAGATATACGAGTGGAGATCAGGAGACAAAAGAACAAAAAAGGCCGATACATTTCAAGCACCTGTCACATATAATAAGTAATAACTGCTGAAAACGTTCACTAGATCTAGGCGCCACTTGATTTTCACGACAGTTTAACCAGGTACTAAATATGCGTTGATAATTATCCTCTCCTTTAGATCTGGTCTACTGGAGATTTCAATTTGACTTAAATATGTGTAATTATCTTAATATGTGTGACTTAAATATCGATGTGACTTAAATATGATTTTGATAATAATTTAGAGGGCAGTTTCATAATTTCTGCAAATAGATAGAATGTTTACAGGTAATACAACCAATTTATTAATTTTGTTGTGCTCTTATTTGTCTTTCAGTAGATAATACCTAAACTGAATTATTTGTTAACTAACCCCGAGTTGATTTACCCTATACTATTTGCAAATATATTTGTAAATATATTTGTAAATTACTTTGATTTTGCAAAACTCAGTAGAATGTATAAAATAAGTTAAACATATAAGAGTTGAACTAGCCTTTAAAAGAACAAAGCGTATAAAACTTTTTAAATATAAAAATATCCCGAAGTTATATTTATTCAATATACCCACGTAGGTCTCTCTGATATTGAATAATTTCCATATAAAATGTTTAACAGAGTTCACTCTTCACTCAAAAGTTACATACTGTATTGATCACTATTTCAAGAATATTAAATCTAAAAATAAATATTAAAATAAAACAATGTCTCACAAACTATAAAATAATTTAATACCCCTTTCTATAAGTATATTAGTGTGTTAAATCAACAGCACAAAGTAAAATATCGTAATTGAATTAAAAAGTATCTAAATTAAAGGACACGTGTAAGATGAAACCTTTAACCGTCTAATAATAGTTCCAAATAAAATAATTAATTTGAAATATTTAATTAATGAGCATGGAAAACGTCAATACGTTTATAAGGAAGTCATTTTATGATGAGCATCTTCTGTCACATTTTTATTCCGCCAGCATAATCAAACAATTAATGTTTTTATTTAAAATAAATATTCTGAAACTATTTCAAAAACATAATTATTCTTCAATAATGTGACAGACTTTATCCGAAGGGAAAAATATTACTGCCATACGGGCTTAATACCACGACAACAATGATAGCGTCTAAGCAGTGGACCAAACAATACTGGACGAATCGAAAATCCGGCAGTGGACCACGTAATGTGACGACAACGCGGGATGATAGACATCTCATCCTAATGTCGGTGAAGAACCGTACAGCTTATTTTCGAGTATTAGCGTAGCACTGGAGCATGTGGAGTACTGGAGCGTAGCACTGGAGCTACATGTGTGGCATTGTCTGGTTCGAAGGCTTTTGATGCGTCGAGGACTGCGCGCAAGCATTACTTTGCGGAGGATACCTTTGACCCTGAACCATGGACGCATCAGATTATAATGGGCTAAGAAGTAAAGATAATGACTTGTGGATTGGCACCAGGTCATGTTTCGGACGAGTCCAGCCATAGCATGGACTACAATGATGGTCGCATACGTGTTAGACGGAATTATGGTGAGCTCCATCTTCCTGCATGCGTTTTAGAGCGTCATACTGCACAAACGTTAAGCTTGAAGGTCTAGTTCGCATTGCCTATCATAGTCAATCCAGGCTGCTACGTATTACGGATAAGTTCAAAATCAACCACTACATTAGGTAGATTTCAGAGGCCAAAGTTGTACCCTTCTTTAAGCACACTCCAAGAGCTATATTCCAACAAGACATCGCCTACACCACATGTTACCCGGAATGTCCAAGCCTTCTTCACCGCACAACAGTGAAATACCCGTTCTTCTTTGACCTTCCCGTTCGCCAAACATGTCACCGATTGAACATGTATGGGATATGGTTACTCTGCGACTGTGCCATTACTGTTCTCCAGCAATCACCACCAATGGACTGTGGACTCCGATTGGCAGGGTTTACAAAGGAAGTCAGGCAGGGTTTACAAAATACTGAATCTGTGCCAGCAATGTGGTTGTATTGGATTAAAACGGTAATCATTTATTTGTATCACCATTAGTAATATGTGGTAAGAATGTTTTTTTGATCTGACTATTTCTTTGTGGTGTCGCGATTTTCATAAACATGAGTGTATTATATAAAACACTGGAAAGTCATATCTTTTATGATAACTGTTATGATTAGTACTCGAAATTTTCAAATATTAATATTTTTATAGGCAGTATTTCTTACGGAAAATAAGGATAATTAAAGTAACAATGATGTACTATATTATAGAAAGAGAAATTGATAATTTTAACTAGGCTATGATTGTTGATGATATAAAAATTACATATAGAAACACAGATATACCAAATGCATTCAACTAATCGATAGCATTATGCTGTTTGATATCAATTTGATATAAATAACATTTTGTTGATGTATATGAAAAAATTTAATGAATAACTTTTGAAAAACCCTGTAAAAGATACATATTTTTTTTGTTATTTTTATAATTTGATAATGATTGAGATACAATTGGAACTAAACTCTATGGAAGATGAACGTCTAAGAAAATCAACGATTCACACTTTATACATTTTTAATAGTCATGTCATTGCAACAGAAATAACACGAAAGGTCATATAAAGATAAAAATATTTTAAATCAAGCAAATTCATCTACTGGCATCTAGACGAAAACATAAGGTGTTTCTCAAAAGAGTGGCAGTATAATCATATTTCGAAATCAATAAAATCATCTGAATTTGATCATGTAATTACTGTATAGAGATTAAACAATTCGTGTTACACAATGGTCATCCTTGAATTATATATAGTAATCAATTTACTGCCAATTACAGATTTATGTTCAAATATATTTTTAAAATATGTTTCTGTTACTTACAAATGTTTAAGGTATACTGCAACATATACTCCTGTTTATGATATAAGCATAAAATTAATTGGCATAACATTACGCTAGTGATCATAAACTAATTTCATTTAAAAACCCGAACTATAGCTGGTGATAACCATAATTTATTAATTACAGTATTAATAAATTGTGCTTGAAGTTGATTTAAAAAATGTTTTTGATGTGCTTAATGAATTCAACACTTACACAAAAGTATCATTATTTTCAAATAATGTAACAATAGAGAATAAGTGGATATTTTAGAAGCATATGTACGGTTAATATTTTTATTCTATAACTGTTAGAAAAAGGTTAATTCATTCTAAAGTAATTAATTAGCGATCCAAAAAAATGCATTTGCGTCTACCGTAACTATTGAGTTCTAAGCGCCTTTCGTCGCATTATCATTTGTTAAACAGCATAATGAGGAAGTTAATGAATTTTATTTAAAAGGAATAGCTTGAAAACATCTTACCAACATCATTATTCATCATTTATTTAAGAGTGTTTATGTTAAAGACAAAAATTAAAGGGAAATAATTATCCTTTTTGAGAAATGAAGAATGAATAGAATTTTAATAAAAATATTTAGAATGTGTGCAGGAAGGTGAGTGAGGATGTTCTACTTTCCGATGTCGCTTTAAGTGCTGTAGGGATAAAGTAACAAATATCTGTTGGTTAAAGTGGATAAAGTATAACTAAAGGCATTCGTGAAATTATTACTGCAAACTGTACTTTATTTCATCATAAAAAATAGGTAGAGTTTGTCGAACATCGAAAACCCAGACTACCCGACTCGTCCTAGAGCACGAGCAGCAATTTGAGTGGCCGGGGACAAGGCAGGGTTTGTGTACAATAATCCCCAATGGCGAAAATTCTTATTAGTTCAGCGTACGGATCATATTTTAAAACAAAATCAATCACTGTAACATTCGGTCATTAAGTCTGTGGTCATAACCTGCCTGTGTGTGATCATAGCCACACTTATGCTACTCATTAATGACATTTGAACTACATATAACAATCTATGACGCTTCAAAAGAGGCCTCTTGAGATAAGAAACAATATTACTTATCAATGCAATATTTTAGGAGATTATTTACTTATTAAAGAGCAATGCCATATATCTATAATGTACACACTTACTGCATTTGCATTCCTCTGACTTTTTTTACAGAATAACATTTTGTTCGTTGTAGCAATCGTAAATTGTGAAATCCTTTCTATAAATAGTAGGACCCTGATCCAATGCATTAAAATCAAAAGATTCATTTGCTACGGCGCCATTGTCAAGTCGTAGTCAATATTCAAATCATAAATCTATGACTGGTCAGTTGATGCGTTAACCATTCATTTACTGAGTTTATTCTTCTTTGGTCCAAGTAGTCATTGCAGCATACATCTTATAACTGTATGTGCAGTCAAACGGCTTTACTCCATAATATGCAAACTTTTACGGATGAGAATAATTTTGCTTTGCTATAGTTTTTTAAACATATATTTCTTAGGATCTGCTATAAATAGACCTTCGATGATGAACATTGAATTCCAGAGAGGGTAGGGTAGTTTAATAAAGATTTCTACTTCTGGTTCAAAAGATTTCTACTTCTGGTTCAAAAGATTTCTACTTCTGGTTCAAAAGATTTCTACTTCTGGTTCAAAAGATTTCTACTTCTGGTTCAAAAGATTTCTATTTCTGGCTCAAAAATATTCATTTTACTTGATAGAGATTGGTTGCAAATAATGCTTAAGTAATATGGAATCATTAAATTTTATAGAAGACACAGAAGGTAGTTCCTTACATATTTTCACTTCCAGTTTCTCTTTCACTTCTGTGTCAAATATTTTCTATGAAATATGAAATAATATGGCATTGGTTATCTTATTGACAGAATTTCTTTTTTTTTTTGCATTTTACATAGTTGCAGCCTATAAGACATTTTTACGATGCAAAACAACTAGTACCAGTTTGTGACAATAAAACTGAAACGAGTTAAATAATGGACTCACTCTAGAGGGTGCCATTGGTTTACATATAACTGATCTGGGGCATGTTATAATTTTTGTGGGTAAAGTCACACATACATCAAAAAGTCATGTGATACTTCCATGCCGGGGAAACTCAGTTAGTTACGCCCAGCGTATCTCATGTCAATGAGGACTTTCTAGCACCAAGTATCTCTGGCCAAGGAGAGCCGTACTATGGGGATACAAATGGATGTGCTACCAACAAATGGGCAAAAAATATACAAGGGACAGAAATAAAGGTGGAAACAGTAGAGCAGTTCTAGAGTTACACACAAAAAAAATCAATTGAAGGTAATTGTCGGAGAGTGAAAAGTTAATTGTGATCGTCGAACATCATTGGTGAAAGAGAAATAAACAATATAAAAGTTTTAAGGTAGAAGTCAGTATAGACAATATAGAAGAAATGCTGCCGCCCTAAATATGATCCTGGCCAAGATGACTCTTGCAAAGGAGCCTGCAACATGTACAGCAATCACAACATGTACTTATTTTAGCTCCTATAAGGACTTTTTTTCCTATGACGGCGTTTAATAATCAATTAGTACAAAAAAAAACCCCACCGTCATGACACCTGTTTCCAGGTTACATTAAAACTTAATGAATAAGAATTATAAAACTATAAAATGAAATTTCAAGTTAGAAGTATTCTAATTAATTATTTATTAATTTTCCAAAACCAGTGCCATCATTTAAATGGTGTATGTTTTAATGTTGCCTTTTAGGATGAATGATATTTTATAGGTGGATGACAAACTTCAGAAAAACGGTGGGTTATGTGTCGATATACAACGACAGTTTTTACGATCACTATACTTACTGCCATACTGAAATAGAAAAAAATATCATGTTCTTTTACTACATGTGGTGGTCTATATAATTTATTTTTTCAGTTCAGTTGTTGGCGACAATTCGTTAGTGCAATTTGCATAAAATAAAATAAAATAAAAAGTGTTAAATGAACGGTGTGATAGCATGAGATAAAAATTACACTTTTTGCTTTGATTACTAATGAATTCAATCTTTGCCAATTGCAATAGTAATGTTAAGGATGAATTTTTTATACCCTTATGTAGATAAATAAAATTGAAATATGTTAATAATTTACGGCACAATCTATCAATGATTCAATGATAAGTAAAATTAAGAAAAATATTTTATGTGATAATAGATTTAGTCAAAGCCTCTTTGACTCTAACTCTATTATCCCATAAAATATTTGGTAATTAATGGTAAAGGATGTAAAAATTATTGAACTTAAACAATAGTAGCAGAAATGTTAGTAAATTAATTAATTACAATTATTATATTAAATAAATTAATTAATACATTTATTTGTGAACATACTAAAGGAAGTATAATAACTGTGATTTAAGTGATGTAAGGATAGTGTTATATGTTATACTAATGACTGATATAACTAGTAATAGTGTAAAGATTACAAGATAACTTTAAAGTTAAGTTTTAAAACGTAAGAATAAGCTAAACCAAAACAACAAAAGGCAACACCTAATTTTCAGTAAGTGTTTTACCCATGTTTGGAGAACAGAAGGATAAAAATGTTAACATTTGAGCAACATGAAAATTCACCTAACATCAGAAAATGAACTTAAGAAAATAAAACAGTAATTTTGAACACCAGACTTAAAAAAGGCATTCCATCATTTAATGAAGAATAATGAACTTCAAAATGCTACTACTTTCGACAAAGTAAAGAAATATAATGACCAAATAATTAAAGCAAACATAAATATGATTCAAAATGATGCACAACATGAATTTTAAATGAAGGGGAAAAACAAAGCAGAACTGGCTTTGCAAATTAAAAATATCGAAGTTAACTTTTTAGTAACGAATGACGCAAATGACGGTCAAATAAACAACAAATAGAATCAAGTATGGAAAATATTTTGAGGTTTTGAGGCCAGACGTAGCACTAAAAGTAGAAAAAATGCACAGTATTTTAAAAAAGCTAAAAAAATACCCGGAATTGATGGAAGCGGTTTAAATAATCAAAATTTACAACAGAATGTAATTCGGAAAAACTAAATTACGAATGAAAATCTATCTCAGATGCTAATGGCAAGGTACATGGTAGATAGTTTGAAAAAATAAATTAACAGACTAAATTAAAAAAAACAAAGCAATCCCCAAATCACATCTGTGAATAATAGCTGTATTAGATGGATAAAGCAAGTCATACGTGGTTCAAGTTCTGGCACAAACCAGCAAATAAATAAAAAGCCGCAAATTATGCACACAACAGAGAGGGGAATTTGTGAAAGGAATGTGAAAATACATGAAGGAAAACTAGAAAATAGAGATCAATTTTTATCAATTTTTTTTATGATGTCAATAATAAGACATAAATATGCGGGAAGTTGCTTCAACTAAATCGGTAGTTATAAAGAACCGGCTAAAAATAACTTCAATGAATATAAAAATTGTGATATACAGACAAAGGACAATAGAGAAACACAAAAATGAATTTACAAATATAAAGAAAATAATGATAGAGATTTTGAGAAGATCCCAAATGTAAATAGAGAATCATATAGAGCAAGAGGTGTAAATAATAGAGTGCTCAGAAATTTAATAGAAGTTTCAAAAATGTTAACTCTCTCAATTTTTTAAACTAAAGGAGTAAGCTTTGACAAAATGAGTGTATGCCTAAGCAACCAAAGTCCCAACACGACGTTAATAATGATTTGACAACTCGACCACAATCCCTAAATAATAGTTTGATAAATAAAAGAACATGCAGAGGGATGGACAAACAGACAACAGCAAGTCGACTTCAACTCAAAATTAAGCAGCGTAGTTACTTTTTACGTATTTTCCTATAAATAAAATTGTAAATAAAATTGCTAATACATTTTTATTGAAATAATTTTTTTTATAAAACTACATTCATTCTTAAAATCTCCGATACTTAAAAGCATCTGAAGTCGCTTTTATAAATTTGATTTTTATAATCAAGACTGGCATGAAAATATTAAACACTGTACTATACAATATAAATGTGCATAATTTTTTTAATTTTAAGAACAAATTAATAGAAGTGGAATAAGTATATTTTGAGTGCAATCAGAAACACAATGTAAAAACTCGTTAAGCATTTTGAAAATGTTAAGGAAAATAATATATATTTAATAGGAAATAGTCCGCAAGATTATTAAATGTAGTATATAAATTTACCAGATCCATAAAAAGTTTGATGAAATTTTCAAATACTTCTTGCAACATACATCCATTTACGCTTTAATTCAAATATAAATGTTACGTTAAATTAACGAAAATATAATCCTACTAAATAAATCTTACGAAAATATGATTTAAAAGAATTTTCACTTTGAAAAGGAAAGAAGCGGACCGATATATTTCCAAACTTAAAGGAAGCTGAAATTTTTATTTTTACAAACAATAAGTGTGTTTTTCCAGAATAAAGTAACATTGTATACAAGCAAAGTTTTTATTTGTGAATGCGTTGTTAAATTGAAGACTTCAAATACTCTCTGGATTAAGCTTTAGATCATATAGAGTTATTTCAAAATATTTTAAATGGAAGTACAAGATGGATTTTAAAAATTTATTTTTCTTTGTAGTAGAAAACAAATGTTTGTTAAGTATAAATTCCTTATTTTAAAATGCTTTTGAATTAGAGCACGTTTTGTGTAATCCAAGTGTTTTGTATATTTCTTTTGAACATTTATATATTTGTTTTGCCGTTCAATTTTTTTGATCGTAGTATCCACACATCTTATATAGGAGGGTAGATATTCATCTTGAAACTTCACCTTGAAACATAGCTGAAAAAATTAAGCGTCTGCTAGCCATGTCCAGTACAATTGTTGGTTTCTATGATCCCAAACCATTGAAAACGTATATATGTTGAGTATGACACAGTGCAAGCAATATCTGCAATAATTGAAAGGGGTTTAGAAACAAACTGTGAACTGAAACATGATGACTGATCAAATAAATAAGTTCAGCCATCATGGCGCAAAGTTACAGCATGTTACAGTTCTAGATGTCAGATGTACTTTAAGGGAACAATATGTGGGCGCAACAGCCCAGTGGTTAACGCGCGGGAATTGCACTTGGACAGCCCTGGTTCGACTCCCGCCACTGCCAAAACTGCCGTAGTGTTCACGCGGAGTGAGTACGATCACGTTAAACATGAGATCCATAAGTCCTTCCGAGAGGTTGGTTGTAGGGGAATAAGGGTACGGTCCCTGTAGAATCTGCGATGCAGCAATTAGACGATGTTGGCAGGAATAGGTCCGGAATGGCAGATTTCAGCGGCAAGAGGGCAGCCGACAGTCTAGAGTAACGACAAAAGGGAAGATACAGCGATTGTCAGAGCAGCTGTGACAGGACGAGATTCGTCGTTATCAACCATCCAACGTGTGACAAACACGGACGAGACCACCTGGACCATTAATATAGAACTACGGGAACGGAATCTGTTCTCGCGGCGCCCATTACGCCGCCTACCACTGACCAGTATGCACCGTCGACATCGATTGCAATGGTGCCGGGCCCGATCAACGTAGCATTGTTCGGAATGGAAACGAATTGTCTTCAGTGATAAGTCCCGTTTCGAACTGAGTCCCAACGACCAGAACATATGTTTCTGGAGACAGCCCGGAGATCGGCAGTATCCTGCTCTTACTGTGACATGCCACACGGCCCGATAACAGGGAGTTATGGTCTGGGGTTCATTTCGTTTGATAGCTGGACCCCTTTGATAGTCCTCCGTGGCACCATCGCAGCACAGCTGTGCGTTGCCCACATTCTATGACTCGTTGTATTGCCACTCCTTTCGCGACACCCCAGGCTACATTTTCAGCAAGATAATGCCAGGCCACACACGGCACGTCTCTCTACTGATTGTCTGCGTGCTTACGACACACTTCCTTGGCCAGCCAGATACCCAGATCTCTCACCTATTGCGCACATTTGAGCTGAGAAGGAGCGTCACCTGCGACCATCCCAGAATGTAGACGAATTGTCAATAGGAGGCCATTTGGAACTACATCTCTCAGAACACCATCCGGCAACTTTACGCATCAATGCCACGTCGGGTAACAGCTTGTATCAAGGCCAGAGGTGGACCAACGTCATATTGACGTGCTCACTTTGTGTAGATCTTACATTGCAATAAATCATCCAATTGGTCTGAAATTCTATTCATTTTTTTGTACATCTACATTAACGTACCAAATTTTGTTTCATTTGGATGACTTTTTCTTGGAGCATCGATTTTGTTGTCTTAGAGTATATTTCATTAGAACATTTTTGATTTTCCCGCGTATATAAAAACATATCCAATGATAGACAGCAAGATAAATAACTATATATGCTATGCACAAAGATTGCTGAAATTAAAACGATAATACAAAAATATCGACAGTCAAATACTACTATGGGCGAAGAAGAAATCGGACTGAAAACGCCGTTTTGTCCGGCTGTTAAAAAATGTTTTTTATTAACACTTAAAATACCTAGTGATTTCGCATTAAGCAGATTCCTTGTTCGAGAAGGACTGAATTCAAAGTGCACTAAAGGATCCTATTTAAGTAAATTAACACACTTAAATCAATCTACGGTTTTATAAACAAAAGCTAGAATATTCTTTAGAAATTAAATTAAAAACACACATTCTAGTAAGTAAAAATAGTTTAATAATGGTAAATAAATAATCATTACTTATATATGTTTTATTATAAAACAAATGACATATCCTTTAGAACGCTAACATAAACCGTTCTCAAGATATTGCACGATTTGTATATAAATTTATCAAACATATTACAGAAAATTTAAAACAAGTATTAACTATGGTGATATATATTTACATTTCATGCATTATTATGCGAAAAATTTTTAATATCATTCTCGTGGATCTAGTCCAATCTATTCAGGAGAGGAGATATTTCTACAATAGTTTTTTTTTTCAACCAACAATTCGCCAATATTCATTTATATATAAGAAAATATCTTCTCTTAGTCCGTGTGTAATGCTTGGCGATACATTTTGCAACTTGGAGATATTTCGTCGCAAATTCACAAAAAATTGCAAAAATGACGTTAAGTTAACGGGAATTTAACGTCAGAATGGATTGAACTCCTAATTGTAAAGGTTAAAGACCTTTCTTGCGTTAATATAAGATATGCTAGCTAATGTGACTTAACGCCAAACGTTGTAAAAATTGATGCAGAAAAGAACCTTGCGGTCAGGAGATATAACACACTGATGAAGTCACCTTAACATGTTTATTGTGCACTCATTCATAATGCAACAGCTGGTTGGTTAAATTAATATATATAGATAAAAAAATAGACAGTATTGCAAATTTCCGCCATTTAGCGAAAACATATCATTAATGGACTTCGACCTGGCCTGTTGATATACTAGCTTTACGAAATCATTGGAATATCTGTAATTCGTAGATTCTTATCCAACTTCTTCCTAGGGCATTTGGATCTTGTCTTGGTCCAATAGTGATACTAGATCCTCTCGATTATAGTTGTATCAATACCAGTGTCTGCACCACGGACGTACATATTGCAACATAAGTACTCACATATCTCTAACTAAACTTACTCACATATCGACTCGACTCTTAGAAACATCCAGCTTTCAACTGAAGTTTCACCATAACTCTACTCGGAATTCAGCAAAAGTCTCAACACGACTTCCACCAGGGTTTCAATAGAAGTCTACAAAGACTGAACTTCAGTTAGACTAACTCTTTTATACACGTTCCGAAACTTTTCCTGTCACTGTGCAGGACCGCAGAATGTTACTTGTCTCGGCGACTAGTCTACATAGCCAATCCAGTCAGAAGTTGTTAATATGAAGTCACACACTTACAACGCAATTAACGGAAATAATAACCAACGTTTTTATAGACCCCACAAGTTCAAAGTTCGAAAAATCCTATTTTGTTTTAAATTTTTCTTTAACAAAGACTAATATAAAGCTTCTTGAAAAGTTATTAATATTTGGAGCAGGTATTGTGTACATAAGCAATTATCTACAGATGAACAACAAGCTAAAAATAGTCAAAACGTGTTCATGAGGTCCTAAAACATATATTGGCCTCAAAATCTCGAAATCAAAAGTTTTCATGAAACTAATACTTCCTCTATACTATATTCTATAAGAAAGTAAAAATGCTTTTTAAATAACATATAAAAACATACTCATAAATATTTTGCATTCAATTAAATTTTATTTAGAAGGATAAAAATGCTGTGCCTTTAAAGTTCATTCTATGTAATGAAAATTTAAAAGAATACACTGTTAACTATAAAACTCCTTAATACCAACATTTAATAATTAATATGTACTTGTGTTAAATGTAATAATTAAAAAAAATGCAATTATATCCAAACATTGTAACAGCAGAAAGTGTTTGTTTCCTTTAAAAACACGTGTAGAACAAATCATTTTAATTGCATTACAAATGCTGTTTAGAAAAATGATTTATTACTGCCAAGAAAAATAAGTGTACTTGTTTGTGTGGGAATAATTTTCTGGTGAGCGTCGTCTGTCCCATTATCTTTTGTGAAACCGTACAATGAGGTAATTAATGAGTTTTATTTAAAAAATATCTTGAAGAAAACATCTTTATAATTATTCTTCATTAACTTGAAAGGGAATTTCTTACAGATAATAACTCTTTAAAGGAAATAATACGTACATTGAGAAATGAAGAGTTAAATACCTTTGATGCATAATGTGTATGAGCATAAAGTAATTTTAGCGTTCTAAGATTGTTTTATTCATAGCAGAGTTAAATTGATATGGACTTACAGTTATACTTGGAGTTCAAAATGTTACGCATTAACATCTATGTACTTCGGATGATTAAATTCGCTTTAAAACTATAAATATCAGTACAGTATGTATTAAAGATCTCAACAAATTTATAGACAGAAAAGCGTTTCACATAATTGCGTTCAATAATAGTTTATGAAATAAATGTTTACCTAAATAGGTATTTTAAACTCTAAGCGAGGGAGCAAAATAAAACAATCGAAATTATTATTTATAACTTTATAATAAAGCAAGAGGCAAAACCATTTGAGTTGACTAGTATGCATAACCAACAAGTTGACTAGTATGCATATTACATGGACCATGATCCACTGACCCCATATAATTCGGACATCAGTCCTGTTTAATTAATATTGATGAATTATTTGGTTCTATTTAATAAATATAAGTATGATTTATGCCCTAGTTTACACATTTGAAGTGTAATAACTGAAAATTTCAAATATAGAAAATAGAACTGGAACTAATTATCTAATTAAGTATAAGAAAATAATTGGTAACAAAGCGCCGTACATGTGATATTTTACTAGAAATATTGAAACGGAATCTTAAAATTTTTTTTAGCTATTCAATGTATATTTAATTTTATCTCTTGATACACTGGATGTAATCTGTGTATCAACTATCTTACATAATAATAATTAGAACTGTTTTTAATCTTGAAACTGGGGTCGTATCCTGTAAAAGGTATAAAAATGAGCTAGAATTGTGTACTTTAAAACCCGTATTTACATATGGTAGTACTATCACGAATAAGCCATGGTTCGGCCTGAAGAGGCAAAATTTAGAACACGAAAGCATAATTGATCATTTATCAATAATAAAATATTTTTTAAAAATCAATTCAGTATAATTCTGTTATTGTAAATAAAATTTATTTTTAAAATATCGTAGCATATATGTGTTAGTTTTTTAGGGATTCCACGCAACAAACGATAGAAAATTGGTAAAAGAAACATGTCAAATAACATCATGAAGCAGGCTGAAAATGTGTTGTTATTAATGATAATCGATTCATTTATTCAATCTGCAGAAGACGGGCATTGCAAAAACAACAAATTTAGCACTTTATGTTAAAAAATACAAGTCCTTAAAAATGGCAACTAAGTGAGAAATGAGAGCACATCATCTATTAGGTTTGTGTCAAAGTATGCAAACAGGCAGGTACTCTGAAAGGAAGTGGAAGAAATGTTGGAAAATTACATTATAAATGCTGACAGAATCATCATGGAGTTATATTGAAATTGACAAAAAATATGTTTATGAATTTGCAGTGATTAATCAAAAGAGTATAGCAGAGTTCTGGAAAAATTTCAACCAAATATTGACTGTACTATTTTAGAATTTTGAATCTTAAAATTTTGCTTAGACACCAGAATCAACAACTTTAAATTGTCATACTGTTTCCAATTCCATGCCTCTCAAATATGTCAGGTCATCAATAAACAATTCCAATACAATTATCTCATAAAAATCATCTGATAGAATTTTGACAACCTGAAGAAATTATTCCCTTACTAAACACCTTTCCACGTTAGTCAATAAGTATAGGATGAAAAAACGGTCATCCAAAATACAAATAATGAACCAGTTCAAAACATTCTAGAAGAAACCACTCAAAAATAATAGTAAAATTAAACCCAAAAATTCAGGTTCATTAAAAGCTAGGAAGGATATTAGAAATAGTTATTTACTGTTTCAAAAGGAGACAAAATCAAAACTGAAGCTCCACAACTTGATGGGGATAAAGGAAAGGAAAAATATATCTTTCAAAGCTCTAATGATTCTTGCAGCAATATATCTATTTATAGTGAAACATAATTCACTGGAACTGAAGATATTTTACAGTATGACCCTAATATTTAAATATAAAAAAAAGGACATAGTGATTATATTCTTGTAAAAGTTATTTTAAATATATTTTAATGCATTGGTTTTGTCATTGCAAGAATTGATATAAATCATGATCTTGTGCGATTAACGAGGCGAAAAATCTAATTAAGTTATCATTGTTCTCATTTGAAAAAGTTGATGCCTCTGTATTAAATAATATATTGTAATATGCCTTCTAAAACCTAGAACATCACAAAATATAGTAAACTCACAGTTGCACAACAATATTTAAAAAAAACTGAAGTTTTTAAATTTTAAAGAATAATAGTTGGTAATTGTGAATGCTTAATTGTAGAAAATTTCATTAAAAATT
Source organism: Amaurobius ferox (assembly GCA_951213105.1). NCBI lineage: Eukaryota > Metazoa > Arthropoda > Arachnida > Araneae > Amaurobiidae > Amaurobius > Amaurobius ferox. The sequence continues at coordinate 11,195,515 of OX578134.1, forward strand.
GAAATGCAATAACTTATTGTTTGTCTTTGGGCCATAGTGCCCCATAGTGGGAGCGCTCTGACATTTGTAATTCAAAAAGTTATATAACGAAACGTAATTCTAATTATAGTTTCTAAGTATAGCAAAAATCTTAATATATAGACAGTAAGTTTACTCATGTTAAAATATAATTTTGCCCATTGTGTAAAAGAAATAACTCAAAATGTACAAAAGTGGTCTATTGTACCCCGGCCTGCACTGCGCAAAAATTGTTTCCGGAGTAGCTAGATTTATTTCTTAGTTTCTTCTTCTATAAGTAGAGCTTAGATGAAGACTGATACGGATTCAGCATACAATTTTGCAGGGCAGTAGGGCAGTTCATTAAAAATTTCTAGTTTCGTTTCTTTCTCATTTCACGTACAAAAGTGTTAATTTTCCTTGAAATATATATTTTTCAAGATTATTTATAAATAGAGCTCAGATAATATCTGTTAAGGATTCAGCATCAAATTCTAGAGGAAGTAAGGGGATTTAATAATTATTTTTCTTCCGGTTCCCTTCTACTTCCAGTTAAAAATTTTCCTTGAGATATCTATTTTTCAGGATTGTATATAGAAAAAGCTTAGCTAATGACTGATATGGATCCAGCATTAAATTTTGAAGAAAGTAGAAAGATCACAAATGATTTCTACTTCGGGATCTGAATATATCTCTTTCAATTCTAAAATACAGTAGAGTCTCCATTTAACGAACTTCTATTTAACGAAATTTTCTACAGAACCTTGACTTTGAACGACATTTACATGTTATTTACTCTCCATATTACAAAAGATAATTTCTATATAACGAAGCTTTTCCGACTAATTTTTTTTCTTGAAAGCTAGCTTTGGATGGCTCGATAAATATAAAAATAGACATGGAATATTGTATAAAACCATATCAGGAGAAAGCGTAAATGTTTCTGAAGTGGTGTGTGAAAAATGGAAAAAAGAATCTATCTTTTAAACGAAGATGGTGCAAAAAACATTTTTAATGCTGATGAAACGGGATTATTTCTTAAATATCTACCGAATTAAACTTTAACATTTAAAGACGACAAGTGCTTTGGAGGAAAAATAGTAAACAGAAAATAACTGTTGTGTTATATGCGAATATGACTGGTGAAGAAAAATTAAACCAGTTAGTAATCGGTAAAAGTCAAAAACCCAGATGTTTCAAAGGAACAAAATCTGTAGAGGTGGACAATCATTTCAATAAAAAGTCATGGATGACTTCTACAATTTTTGAAGAGTGGCTGTCAAAATGGGATAAACAATTGGAAAAACGGTGTCGCTAAATTACGTTACTTATAGACAACTGTCCTGCACATTCATCAGACTGTGCTTCAAAATGCAAATTGAAAAACATAATGGTTTGTTTTTTCTTCCGGCCAATACAACTTAAAACTTCAGCCATTGGATCAAGGCATTATAAAAAATCTTAAATTTCATTATCGAAAGAGAATCCTGCAAAAAGTTATCCTTGTCTTAGAGAGCAGCCATTGTACAGATAATTGCATTAATTTTAGAATCTGCATATCAGAGATGACGAAAGCTTAGCAGTGTGATGTGACTGCATCTACTATAAACAAAAATGTTTTGTTAAAGCCGGTTTCAAAAGTGATGCTGGATACGATAATGATGATGAGTCTAAGTGCTTGGGAGTTTTGAAAATACAAATAGCAGCATCAGGAAGACATGGGAGCTGTTGAAGAAGGTATAGAGCTGTCTAATTTTCTCCACATTGGTAAAGACATTGGGATTGCGGAATATCCCAAGGAGCATGACATATTGCAAAGTGTTAGGAAATGTAATGAAGACACTACAGTGAGTGATGAAGATGATAATGAAGAAGTTATTAAAAATCTTCACAAGAAATACTAACAGCATTTGATACAATACGAAGGGGATTACAGTTTCAAGAAAATGTTACAGATGATGTGTTTCAATCTTTATAAACGTGTAAAAATGTTTATGAAAAATGTGTTCTTTATAATAAATCTGTGCAAAGCAGGATTACAAACTTTTTTACAATCTAGGATATGTGTTAAAGTAAATAAAGTGGATATGTAAGTTTCAGTCTTTGTGTTTTTCTCCTTTCTATAACTTAATTTACAAATTTCTATTTAACGAATTTTCTTTATAACGAAGTTATTAAGTGGAACGATGAGACTTCGGTAAATAGAGACACAACTGTATACATTTCCTTTAAATATCTCTGCATCATGTTTGGCTATAAATAGAGCTTATATGACGACTGATATGAACTCAGTATCCAATTCATAAAGGTTAGGGGCGTTACTAAGGATTTGAATTCCAGATTTTCTTTCAAATCCTTGTTCAAAAATGTCCTTTGAAAAATCTATTTCTCAAGCTTGATAGAGCTTAGATGACGGCTGATATGGATTCAGCATCAAATTCTAGAGAGGATACAGGACATTAATAAGGATTTCCACCTCCGATTTTTCACCAATCCCTGTTTTAAAATTCTCGCTTTCCTTGAAACTGTGTCCCAGAATCGGTGTCGGAAAACGGTTTAGGGATGGTATGGTTTCAGCATCAAGGTCCTTAAGGGGTAAAGAGAAATACTAAGTATTTCAAATTTCAGTTCATTCATTTTCCAGTTTAAAGTGTTCCTTAGAACTTTCCTTAATATAAAAAAATGTTTCCATAATTACTTACATTTCTGGTTTTAAATATATCATTTTCTGTTCAAAAATGTGCATTCTACTTGCAACATACATTTCTTAGAATTAAATAGATATAGCTTAGATGGTGACTGATATAGAATCAATATCGAATATTGGAGGGAGTTAAAGGACTTATTAAGGATTTTTGCTTCAGGTTCTAAAAATAATTTTTTTCGGAAATTTGTATCCTGTACAGTGGATAAAATATATGTGCATAAAAGTAAAAATGCTTAATAGTTCCTTCGAAAATGAACTGTACACATCATTTTATACTGTATGCACTTTCCTTCATAAATCTTTTGCTATTAATACTATAATGATTTAAAATACTCATTATACTTACATGCAATACGTTTTCGGTTTGGAATCGAATAATTATATATCATAAAAGCATTTTACTATTGATAATATATTTAACATTTCTGTTGTTTTTGTGTTGTTGTGGCTTATCCTCCGGCTGTCTGACGAAGTCAGACAAGATCCATTAGACCGTTGACCCTAAGGAAGTCGAGGACCAGAAGGGGGGAAGAGTATATGTCCTCTCTGGAAAGTCCCAGACAGTCCAGGATGTGTTCAGGAGAAGCCTGCTGAGCTTGACATTTACAGCAGACTGCAAAAATCTTCCTGCCCTCAAAAAACGAGAGACCTTTTGTGTGGCCGCTTGCTAATCTGGATATTGCAGTTCGAGAGGCTCTGTCACAATTAACATTTCTAAATATCCAAACGTACTAAATATTAAAAATGTTAAATTTTTCTTTCCACAAATATCCATGTTATGTACATTTTATTTAATCAAATTTTTATATTAATTTAGGGAAAAGATAATATTTTATCAAAATTTCCTAATGAAAATATTTTCAAAAGTGAATGAGATTGATAATGTCTTTTAAGCAATACGTGTATTTTATAAATTAAGTGCCATTGTATATAGGCAAGCTTAATGCATCGCTAAATTAAAAACTCCAAACACTTTATTATAAATCAGATCATATAAAACTATTTAAAAAATGGAAGTATATATAAAAGGTAGATTCAAGAAATAAATTTGTTTGTAAGAGAAAACAAAAATTTGTTTTGGAAATTTGATATTTTAAATGTTTTCGGAGTTTGACTATTTGTTCTTTATCACATCTATTTTGTGCATTTGTCTACAAAACATTAACTTTTACTTTGATTGAGTTTCGAACATTCAACTGCAGGACCCCCCATATAATGGTTCTTCTTCTTCTTCGATCCAGACCGTCCAAACTACCTGGAGGTGTGGGGTATCTCGTTGTATGGCAGGGACAGTGCTATCCAATTTAGAACGTAACCCAGTGGAGACGGTATCCACAGAGACCGTACATTCTTTCCCCTGCCACCAACATCTCGGAAGGACTGACAGAATCACATATTTAATGTGCCCGTACTCCGCGTGAATACGAGGACAGTTTTGCTAATGCGGGAATTGAAACGCGGGTCGTCCGAGTGTAATCCTCAACCGCTAATCACTGGACTGCATCCCCCCTTTATAACTGACCTTCTTTTTCTTCGACCCAGACCGTCAAATCTGACCGAAGGTGTAAGGTATGAGTTTGGACGACCGGGAAGTGGTACTCAATTTAGACCAGAACCCAGTGGGGGCGGCATCCACATGGACCGTATCCTCCTTCCCCACCACCAACTATAATTTATCTTATTAGTTCCCTGAATAAGAAGCAATATGTCCATGCAGCAGTTAATGGTTCGGTTCCCCGCCATCAAAATAACTCTTTGCAATGACACCGGAGTCATTTAACCCTGTAAATAAAATAACGAGGATGATTCACATCTGATAAGTACCAAACTTAGAGTATTCTGCTGGATTATACGATTTATGGCAGTGATTTCATTACATGAAACACGACTAGTGGGCTTAGAAGCTCACATAGAAAGTATTTTACGTGTTAATCCGCCCCTGGGGCATGACGGGCCAGACTCGAGTGGAACGCAGGTCCTCTATATGTAATTTTGAGGTTGGAGAATACGATATATTTAGGAAGAGGGAAATAAAATATGGAGGAGGATCCATAATATATGCGTATAATTGTAAGAAATCTACAATTTGCATGGGTGGCTCTACTATGGGTTGAGTGCCCCTGCTATGGGTAGAATGTATATTTGATACTCTAGGAAATATATTATAAAGAATTTTTTCGACTGAAATCTTTGTATTTCTAAATAAAATAATAGCTGTTCTTTTCCGAGTTTAATTTTTTAGTAACGGCGTATTATTTTACAGAGTAGAGGGTTCGAAAAGTTTCAGTTAGCTTAAAACTATAAAAAAACTAGATATACTTTTATTTAGTAGTAATTTATTTTTAAGCCTCTTGCAAAAATACATTTTGAAATATGTCTGTTGAGTCAAAAGGAGGTTTAAAGTAAGAAAGCACAATCGTCAATCGTTGGAAACAGTCTATTAGCGATCATATGAACCGTATTTAAATAGTGTTTCGTCTATGAATTGGATTATATAACAACTTTTACTTTATCAATGTGATAATCATATGCACATAGAACCCGGATATAGGGATCATTTCCAAGTTAGAATTGTGATCCAATCGCATATAGTCGCATCCAATTATAAACACAAAAAATAAAACATATGTATAATTAATTTACGGTACTTAAATTTCCCTTAGAATTATTAAAATACTAACTAATTTGTTAAATTAAAGATAAAATGTTAAATATGTAATTATAGTGGATATAATTATATGTATATGTCATTATATTAAATATGTAAGGGAATATTATATGTTGAAAAATGTAAGCATCCTTAATGCCAAAATTTATTAATTAATAAATCCAGATTCATTAAATTAATTACCCAGAAAAAAGCACTTATTTACAATTATCTTAATAACAAAAATTAATTCGTTGAAAACACATATGAAAGGAACTTTCTTAATTGTATCACAAATGTTTTTAAAAGGAATAGATTATTAGTACCCTAGAAAAATACACTCCTTTGTATGAGAACAATTTTCAATTGAGGGCCTTCTATCACATTATCTTTTACCCAATAATGTAATTAATGGATGTTATTTAAAAAAATAGTGTAAAAGCATCTTACTACATCAGTATTCTTCATTAATTTGAAAGTGAATTTCTTAAAGGAAATAATTCTTTAAATTGAATCATATGTACGTTCAGAGGAATGAAGATTATTGATTTTTGATGCATGTATGTGCATGCATAATTTTTTTTGTGTGTGTTCTTTGAGCGTCATAAAAGAGCTAAATTGGAGTGTACATATAATTCCATGTAGATTTCAGTGTATTTTCATCCGGCAATTTTTTGTCCTCTAATTCATTTTGACCATGTAGTTTAAGCGCGCCCATTCTACCGTTACTATGTTATTTAATCGTATTCGTTTTGATAAATTTAAATATAAAAATCTGATGAGGTCAGCACATGACTTTACCTGCAGACTTATATTCACGTTCTCTTCTTTTTAATTAGATTTAATTCACTTTTAATTCAAATTTCGTTCTCATTTGGTAACTGGACTTAATTTCAAAGGTGGTGTAGAGAAAATGCGAAAAAACTAAAGTATCTCGAGAATGGCTCGTCCTAGTGTAATGGGGTTGGTCTTATTCTTTTCTTCGTTAAAAATTACGTATTGAACAAACATTTAATGGATATGTATTTGAGCGTTCGTAGTTTTTTATTTTAGATTTTGGCGATTTTTGAGGGCCATTTTGTAAAAAAAGGTAGGTTGTTTTTTCCGACTCATACCAAGATCTAATCAGCACCAGAGTGACCCACAAGCGACTTATCTACCGAATTTCATGAAATTCGGTCTATTAGCTTTTCAGCTAGAGTGAATATACGCTTTTGCGGGCGATTTCGCAAAAAAGGCGGGTTTTCTTATCCGGAATCGTGCCCAAAACTAATCAGCACCAGATTCTCCCACAAGTGACTTACCTACCAAATTTTATGGAATTCGGTCCATTAGTTTTTTAATTAGAGTGGATACAGAATCTGGACAGACAGACACACACACAGACGTCACGCTAAATATAGTTTTTTCGTATTCTAATAGTGGTCTCGAAACGTGTAGATCCGTCGAACTCTCGAGTTGCGATTTTCGGCAGGATTCCAATACTTTTCCTATACATTACCATGTATTGCAGGGAGAGTCAAATTGACTTCATGTGTCAGACCAGGGTGCAGTTGTCCCCATTTTATCTGCCTAAATAATTTTATATTGGTACATGGGTAGTACAAAACGTACATTTCTACATTACATTTCTACATTGGTAGTACAAAACATACTGTCAGCATTCTTTTAGCTGAGCATACTCGCGATGTTAAAAATAAAATAAAAACTGTTCACGACTCTTGCCCAGTTTGTTATTAACGATAAATTTAATCCTATGTTCGATAAAATTTTTCTCTTAATTATATGCAATAACCTCCGAAATATTTAACTTTATGAATCCCTTTTCATTTATATTTACCGTGATTCTATTTACAATTTTAATCCCGCGTTCTGACCTTCAGTTATACTTGGCGTCTCGTTCTCGACACACTGCATGTTAAAACATTGTATGATTTTCTGAATATTTAGTAACTGCTTTCTGTTGCATTTGACGACATATCTATTGGTATACCTGTAATTTATGACCTTTTTCACTTTCCCTGCAATACATTTTAATGTATAGTGAAAGTATTGGAATCATGCAGAAAATCGCAACTCGAGTTTTCGACGGATCTACACGTTTTGGGACCTCTAGAATACGAAAAAAAATATTTTTAGCGTGACGTCTGTGTGTGCGTGTGTCTGTCTGTCTGTGTATCTGTGTGTCTCTTGTCAGAGTGGATGCTTACATTGCGCAAACTCAAAAACTAATGAACCGAATTTCATAAAATTTGGTAGGTAAATCACTTGGATGTGACCCTGATGCTGATTAGATTTTGGTACTATTCGGGAAAAAAACCCGCCTTTTTTATAGAAATGGCCCGGAAAAATCTCATGTATCCACCCAGACTGAGATACTAATTGACCAAATTTCACAAAATTTGGTACATAAGTTACTTGTGGGATGTTCTGGTACTGATTAGATTTTGGTACGATTCGAAAAAGAACAACCTGCCTTTTTTACGATATGACCTGCTAAACTCGCCTAAATCTGAAAAAAAGACTACATATGCTCAAATGTATCAATTAAATGCTTGTTTTATGTGAAATTTTTGAGAAAGAAAAATAACAAGACCATTTTCATCACTCTAGGACTAACCGTTCTCGAGACATTTGAGATGTTTCGCATTTTTGTTATGCCGCCTTTGAAAAAATATTCAACTACCAGATAAAAACAAAAATTGAATTAAAAATGCAAACTTAGTGTTATTTTGTGCAATTAAACTCAATTTTATGAATTAATAAAGAAATGAATAAAAATTAAATTTTAATCTGCAGGGCAAGTCATCTGTTGCCTACATCAGATTTTTCTTTTCTGTATTTTATATTTAAATTATGTTTTTAACTGTATCGTATTTTAAATGCAAAATATTTAAAATGCAAGTTTTGTCTCGCGGTTGTTGCTCTTGTATTTAAGCTCATGTTCACTGCCTGCCGACGCAGTGGTCGGGTGGTCAAGACGAGCGTTTCCACAGCAATCGCTCGACCGCCGCGGTGTGGGTTCGAGTCCCACGTAAGACATGGATGTTTGTGTTGTGGGCGTAGTGTGTTCCGCCCCCCTCTAGTGCGCCTGGGGCAACGTCTTAGGACGGCTAAATGGTTCACGTTCTGGCCGCTGTCGAAAAGCGAATGACGAAATTCAAGTGCCTGGCCATTAAAAAAAAAGAAATGTTCGCTGCCTATTTTCACTTTGCCACTGATGAAGGGCATGATAATGCCGGAAAGTTCTATGGTTATGAATTTCTGTACGTCATAGATGGAGATTTTAATTAAAGATCTTTAATAATATCCAACTTTTGGCTGTCTTTACTTTTTAAAATGTTGATGATTTGACGTGTTTGCCATACAATTTTATACAGGGTATCCAGTGCTATGGGTGCCCAATGGCCATTTCCTCAACCGTTAGTTACAGAGATATACTTCCAATTTCAAAAATGTTTTAAATTTTAAAATCTATTATCTTAGAAACAGTTTAAATCAACATTTTAATAATTAACATTTCTCAGAGAAATACGAAATATAAATTTTTATAATTAGGAAAATCATCTTCATACAATATCATGCAAAACAAAAAAGATCTTCCTTTTACGACCAAAATTCACCGAGTTATGCAGCATTAATCTTTATAACTAAGTCGCTTTTCCACGCATAAAAATGTCCCGTTTCAGGCAACCAACCAATCAGGGACCCTATTGACCATTTCTCAGTACAAAAATGCTCCAACTTTAAACAGCTATAAGTCGATTCATTTTGGTCGTAAAAGGATAATTTTTTTTTTTTGTATTTCGCATAAAGTTGTATGAGGATGATTTTTTTAAATATAATTGATAGGTCCGGGGGATTGTATAAAAATTTATATTTCGTATTTCTTTCAGAAATGCATTTATTGATTTAAACTGTTTAAGATAATAGATTTTAAAATTCAAAACATTTTTGCAATTGCAAGTGTATCTCTGTGACTAACGGTTGAGGAAATAGCCATTGGGCACCGATAGCACTGGACACCCTGCATATTGCTATTGCTAAACTTTGTTAGTTTCAAAATATTCAAATCCCTAAATCACAGATTACAAATATTATGCAATTATCATATTCCTATACCTTCAGACAACATCTTATCGATTTGCAGTCTGCACTCAATATCTGGAATTTCAAGGAAGAAAAAAATCGTGATATCAAAATTTAATATATGGAAAGTATAAAAAGTGAATGTGTTTCTAATTATATAGGAACGTACTTACTATGTACATCATATAAAGTATAGATAGCTTTTGAATACGTATGAATATGTTGTTACAGATTATGCTTTTGAATACATGTACATACGTAGTACAATAAATAAGTACGTACTGTACATCTTGAATTAATTTATGTACACATTTTAAGTAAAATAACGTGTAAATTTTAAGTTTGAAAAAGTCTTAAGAACAGGTGCACAATTGCTTGAAAAGTTTCAAAATTCATAACTTGTATGGATTTGATAAATATTCAAACCATGTTCATTTAAAATTGTTCTTCTTTAAACGATACTGAAGTTGGTAAACAAACTTCGGAACATTAACAATTTTTGGAGTGGTTATCGATTATCAGCGTATATGATTAAAGCAAGGCGGGGGTTAGGATGACTAATTTTATCTGACCACGTTCAGCAACAACCTCGACTTGTAAAGCATTCATTTTCTCCAATAAACATCAGTAACAGGGTGCTCTGCATGCAATATTTTTATTTGAGAATGCTCAAAAGACAAATTTGGCCTATAAAACACTTATTTACAAACATAAAATAATTTAAAAAATATGTAACTTCCGACCTACCGGAAAGGTGTAAGGTTTTTAGTGCACATAAGTTTGTATTCCTTTTGAGTAGTAATAAGTACAAAATTTCTCATCTTGAATTACTTAATATTTGTTTTCATTGATCCTTTTCTGTCATATATCTTAAAATTTATCACATTTAGAGATAAAAGTGTCATAAAAGTGTGAAGCCCTTGAGGGACGGTATAAAGAGTAAAAAAAACCCTCACTAAATTAATCGTTAGGTAATTTACATATACAATAATTTATATTACATTGCTTTATACAAGTTAAGCAGCATATTGATCTGTTTTATTATTAACGTGATATTTTAATTCCAATTTTATTGGAATTTTTAAAAGGCGATTTCTCAAAACATTCATTTTCTGAGTTGTGCCGTTTTTTTACAATGTAGCTATATGTTCTATTATCTACTATTTCAGCTATGAAACAGCCAAATGATATAATGTTATCTTCCAAATTCATTATCATATCCGTTCAAAACATTTTGTTTCCGAACTATATCATAATACAATCGTCCGATTGTTTAGCATTTAGATCATGTGTGCCTTACAATCCTAAAATTTCCAATCCTTTGATTCATGTCTGTCACGAATTTGAACACAAAACCGCCCCTTGAACAGTCACTTTGTTACAGAATTCCTTTTGATAAGTTTAATGGTATCCCTTTTAACTATACTAAGGTGTATACAGTAGTTCTTATTATTAAATAAACTATGTAAAACTATCATTTACGGCATAATCACTTCCTTTATGTAGTATGAAACGAGATCATGCAGGTGGCAGAAGAATACCAAACATTGATGAATACAGTATACATGGAAAATACTTGAGAGGCCTTTTAATGTATTATCAAATCTATCCATAAAGTGTATAGTGTAGGAAGTGCCAATATGTTGCCATTATGTTGAGTTGTTAAAATCTTTATTGCGAATTGAACACCAGAAAATCCAACAGCGCATTCTCGATCATTATATCCAAAGCATCTATAGACAAGAACGTGAAGAGCAACTGACACTATATTTATCAGTACTGTAAAAATTGAAATAATGTACAAAAATCTCCATCTACTAAGTTTATTTTCTAATAACTGACCATTTATTGATAAAGAAAGCATAATCTAACTCAGATGGTAGTCATGTATGTGCTCTACAAAAACCATAAAATAGCCACACACATTATTTTTCCAAGCATCATAGACACCAACACAATTTTCAGAAGTGTTTTGCGATGGTAGTTTGATTGATCTGAGAAATATAGAAACTTGTAAACATAATATAGACTTGCCTGTTGGAGGAGAGGGGGGGGGGGGGTACATTTTCTAAACGTTTTACGTCTGAATAATGACAAACATAATATAATTAAACAAATATTAGGATTTTATCAAAGTATCGTTGTCGCCAAACATAGTAAACTAAATGGTACATTAATTACTAATTTCTACAGGTAACTCCAATTACCGTTATATGTAGTTGCAGACCATTCCAAAATATACACTTTAAAGGTAAATGCTAGATTTCATTGATATTCGAAAAGTCAGCTGCACAAAGTCAGTAGAGTCCCGAGACCAGATATTTACCAGTCTTGAAAAATAGTAAACTTGACCAGGAAATCAAGATAGAAGTAAAAACGATATAACAAAATAGAAGTACGTAAAAGTGAAACAAAACAGAACATAACAACTAATGATGCAGATATATTTGATTGTAATCAACCAATTTAAATCTTTGTATTTGAATTTTATTGTTTGACAGTGTTTACATCATATTTATATAGAAGGCATGTTTATTTTCCTACAGTTCAGATCTGCCACTTCTAACAAGATACTTAGAGTAAATAATAGAAATTCCGCAGTTAATTGAAGTCATGCCAACATTGAGTCAATACATTGAGTCCTATGTCAACTTTCCGTCTTTAGGAATTTTTGAGACGATTCTTTCAAATCTGTTTATTCTGCTGACCTGGTTAGGTATGGCATTTGAGTAATCTTGGAATCACATATATTCTATTTATATGTCCTTTCACTAAACACAAACCTAAAGCTTTTAGACAAGAATCTTATTTTATCTTTTCAGAGATGAGAGAGGATGTATTGTTTGGATAATATCATGATTCTGACATTTATATCAGCAATATTTAAAATAGATAAAATATTGCCATATATCATCTATTTGCTTTATTTAAGTTGTATTTTTTACTCTGCTATCTTATCAACTATGTCAGTGATTTCCTTTGATGTGTTATAAAATGTTACTATCTTTGGTGTGTCCTTTCTTTTGAATTTTCGTAAAGAGTACCAAAGGTATTACACTTAAACCTGTTTTTGTGTGGTCTTTTTTTGTGCGATGTTTTATTTGTGCGATTTTTTGTGCGATTTTTTTGTGCGGTATATGAAAATTTCAAACAAATTGGAACATAATTGACGAAGTTATCAATAAAAAAAAATAGTAGATTTGATTGGCCTTTTAGTTTTTTCGATATTTGATATGTATTTCATCACATTACATAAGTATTGCGTCAGCCAATTACATTACATATGTATTGAATTCTATAATCACATAATTTAATTGTTGAACGCACAAGAATTTCCATGTAAATAAATGAAATGTGCAATAGCATATTGCGATGGAATTCTTGCGTAGCAAAGCAAAAATGCATTGATCGCAAATAAACATTGAAGGACATCTGCATCGTGTTAGTTCGGATTTTCCTGAAACGAACAGCGTGTCTCGTTAGGTCGAGTTGGTTTTTTGCTAATGAGATAGTTGGCGACTAGTCTCATGCTGTGTATTGTTTGTTTTAACGAGTAGATAGAAGTTTACTTGAAGGGAGAAAAGAGTTGCTTTTTTAACACTTTACAACAAAGTTGAAAAGTGTTTATGACTTTGTTCATTCCGTCTGTCTGTCTGTCTGTCTGTTAGCACGATAACTGCCGTAAAATTGACTTAATCAAAATGAAATTTTAGTATGTTATTCAGACGGTCTGTAGGACCTATGGGAATATAAATAAATAATATCACCCAATTAGTTTAGGATTGAACCCGGGTTGAAAAAATGAAATACATTGAACCCAATGGGACCAAATTTTTCAAACATTTTTTAAGCGGATTTAAATTTCACAAATTGATTCGAAAATTTTAGGTAATATTCAAATTGTTCCATAAAATATATAAAAAAAATTCAGCGAAATATATTCAGTAGTTTTTTAAATAAAAATTAAAATAATAATTACACCTCTTACATCAAGCGATAACGTGACCATGATATGAAACGATCACGTGACCAACTTCAAAATATAATACGGCATCCATCTTGTCTCAAAATTGTCATTTTTAAAGTTCTTTTTAATTCATATTGAGTGTTGCATTCGTCGTAAAACCTCTTTATTTTCGCTTAAATTCTGTGCATCTACATACTGAAACAACGCAATGACAATATATTTGAGTTTAAATGAGCATCCAAATTTGATTATTTCTCTAACGAAGCCTATTTTTCACTTATGTGAAACAGCAAAATATGTAGGATGAGTTGTATAGGAATTGCTGTATTTTTTTAATGCAAAATAATTTAGCTCATGTAGTCTGCATAGCTGATATGAAAGAAATATTCATTGACTTTACCGAGAAAAGGACGATTTTTTGCGATGAAGTTTTAAGCATAGAGTTAAATTACTTATAGCTCCATGGTCTTAATTTTTAAATAAAATAAATTATTATAGTATTGTGATGAATGACATGAATGGAAAATTATTTATGAATGAAATGCTGCTTTTTTAGAGAGAGACAGACATGTTATTATTTCTATGACGTCATTTGAATGAATTTCAGTTGTTTTCGATGAAGTTTTTAAATATAATAAATTATCGTGGTATTATGATAATTCTAAAATTGTTACCGAGTAATATATCATATTTTAGAGATGTTTAAACCAGGCAATTTATATTTCAATGCCGTCATTTAAATGAAGTTCATTTTTTTGGATGAATGTTTAAGTTTTCAACTATAATAAATCAATGTATTATTGTGAGAAGTTTTAAAATATTACCGAGGAATGTATTACATTTTAGACATGCTTAAATAAAATTGCATTGAAGTTGGAAAGTGTTTCTTAATCAATGCTTTAAGCATGATTGATCTTTCTTGTATTCTTATTCAGAATTTTGTAGGTTGAGGGGAGGTCAGAAATAACCCAATGGTATCCCCTTTTGGACTGTATACGGAAATCAACTTTAAAATTATCTATGTTGAAAAAACCATTTTTAACACTTTACAACAAAGTTGAAAAGTATTTATGACTTTGTTCATTCTGTCTGTCTGTCTGTCTGTCCGTTATCACGATAACTGCCGTAAAAATGACTTAATCAAAATGAAATTTTAGTATGTTGTTCAGACGGTCTGTAGGACCTATGGGAATATAAATTAATAATATCACCCAATTAGTTTTGGATTGAACCCGGGTTGAAAAAATGAAATACATTAAACCCTATGGGAAAACCCCTTTAAAATTCACAAATTGCTTCGAAAATTTTAGGTAATATTTAAATTATTCCATAAAATATATAAAAAAAATTTCATCAAAATATATTTAGTAGTTTTTAAATAAAAATTAAAATAATAATTACACCTCTTATATGAAGCGATCACGTGACCATGATATGAAAGATCACGTGACCCACTTCAAAATAAAATATGGCATCCATCCTGTCTCAAAATCGTGATATATGCAAATATCTTTTTAATTCATATTGAGTGTTGTATTCGTCCTAAAACCGCTTTACTTTTTGCTTAAATTCTGTGCATCTACATACTGCAACAACGCAATGGCATTATATTTGAATTTAAATGATCATCCAAATTTTATTATTTCTACAACGAAGCCTATTTTTCACTTATGTAAAATGTAAACAGCAAAATATGTAGGATGAGTTGTATAAGAATTGCTGTATTTTTTGAACGTAAAAGTATTTAGCTCATGGAGTCAGCATAGCTGATATGAATAAAATATTCATTGATTTTACACAGAGAAGGACGATTTTTTTCAATGAAGTTTTAAGCATAGAGTTTAATTACTTGTAGCTCCATGGTCTTAAATTGTTAAATAAGATAAATTATTTTAGTACTGTGATGAATGAAATGATTGGGAAAATGTTGTGAATGAAATGCTGCTTTTATAGAGAGAGCCAGACATGTTATTATTTCTATGACGTCATTTGAATGAATTTCAGTTGTTTTCGATGAAGTTTTCAAATATAATAAATTATTGTAGTATTATGATGATTTTAAAAATATTACCGAGGAATGTATCGCATTTTAGAGATGTTTAAACTAGGCAATTTATATTTCAATGCCGTCATTTGAATGAAGTTTATTTTTTTCGATCAAGGTTTAAGTTATCAAATATAATAAATCAATGTACTATTGTAATAAGTTTTAAATTATTACTTAGGGATGTATTGCATTTTAGAAATGTTTAAATAAAATTGCATTGAAGTTGGAAAGTGTTTCATAATCATTGCGTTAAGCATGATTGATCTTTCTTTTTTTTATTCTTCTCTGATCTGTCAGCTAAATAAACTGACAAGTCAGCTAAATAAAGTGATTTAATAAAAAAGAATATTACTTGTGTTTTAATCGGCCTAATTGACTAATATTAAGTCTAATATTAATTGACGTCCTTCAAAGTGCTTTCACATTCCTATTGTCAGACTACGAAGGATAATGGTTATACGTTTTGAAAAGTTTTGTATGTGTAAAATAAGTACATATGTAAATAAAATATTTAAAAATGTTCGCATGTGTATTTTCTAAATCAGATTCCAAAAGGTTTGTCGAGATTCCACGTAGCTGACAAGCCTCGTGTCTTGATTTCGTTTAAAAAAGCAATTCCTAGTTATTTCGTAAGGTTTTGAGTTATTTTCTACATGAGACTTTTTTATGCGGTACCTATTCACCGCATAAAAAAATACTTTTTAATTGTGTTGCGAAAACTATTTTTTATAGCTACTCGTGAAATTTTGTGCGATTTTTTTTTATGCGTTTTCTTTTATGCTGTCCCTATCCACCGCACAAAAACAGGTTTGAGTGTATTTGCAAAAGCGGAAGCAAAGTAATACGGTATAACATTCCTCGATCATAGAATTCCAGAAAGTAGATATTCCCATCGCAGAGAACTGTAAAACAATAGATTAGTTTCAGGCTTATTCTGGTCTCATCAGCATGGTATACATGTTAAATGCAGTTGCAACAATCAGCTTGTCAAGCACCACGCTGGTCTCTGTCTCTTTTTCCCCCGTGTTTCAGTCTCACATTGTTTTAAAAATGATGATTATTATTGTAATTCATAACGAACATGTGTTTCTAAAAATAATGTAAGCTGTAAATAACTAAAATAAAAAGGAATTTATATATTACTAATGACTTTTCATGATTTATGTTAATCTAATTTACAGTGATGTTAAGTGATGCTCTCACTGGAAAAAATTTGGAAGGTTATTCACAACGCAGATAGCCCCCCACTGGGTTCCGGTCTAAATTGGGTGACACTTCCCTGCCGTCCATACAGTTACCTTACACCTTTCTGGTAGGTCGGACGGTCTGGGTCTCAACAACAACAACGCAGATAGCTCTTTAAGGAGTAAATGAAGAAATAACTATCACCATATAATATTTAATAATATCAATTTATAATATATTTACGCCACATTTTTGTGCGCGTCACTATTTTCTTTTACCATAATTTCTACGTTGTTTTCATAGTCACTGGCTTTATCACATCCTTTGTCAGATATCTCTATTTCGGTCAATACGGTTTGAGGTATCTTCAACTCTGTGTCATAAGTATACATTGATTAAAACAAAATAGCTTTCTAAAAATTAAATATTTGCATATCGCTAAATTTAATTTACTTTATTGAAAACGAAATTAATAAATATTGTAACAAAAATCAAAATAATGGCATGAGAACATCTAAGACTGAAAGGCACAACTGTGATCGAAGTCAATGGTGATCAAAGACAAAAGTTAAAACGCAACATGGGGTTTTGAAATACCCCAAATTTGTATCTTTATATTTTTTTTAGAAAAAAGTAAATGAATGCCCGTCTAAATATCCTAAAAATGATCATTATCGTTAAATATAAGCCTAAAAGGTAAGTCCCTAAGAAGAACAGGCTTAAAATAACGTAATTTACTATCAACAAGTATTTTTAAGGATTCAATCATTAGTTTAAAAGTTCAATGATAAATAATCCTTAAAGTTGGCGTAATGGATAAACATTTTTATTAAGTGCAAATAAAAAGCGTGTGTAAATAAAAAGGATAAATGCTCTGTGGAATTGTGATAAGGTAAAAAACGATCCGTGATCAACGATGTTTGGGAACTGCTGTAATTTACATAATGTCGCATTTAAATTTACTGCTACTCAAAAATATGGGATATGGTTATATCACGAACATATGTTTTCTCTAGCAGTAGATAGAATCCCGCTTACAGATAACAGCAAGCATTGACCGGTTTTGCATTGTTATGTGTTCATCAGCATTGAATAGACCATACCTGCAATAGCAGAACAAGAAATTGGTATATGGCTCCTTTAAGGACTGACTAATTCACTCCTTCCGCACAACTATCTTCAAATTATTAAAGGTTGAACTCAGGGAGGAAATATCTAGTCCTTACTAACGGAACACGTTCATAGGAGGTGCTTTCAAAGTTAATATCTTACTTCCATTGCAGAAAGTTGCATCGATGCGAGTTTTCTTGGTGCCATTTCAGATATAGGCTATTTCATGCTAACACGCATATAATAAAAACTACCTAAAGATGTAATTATCTACAGTTGGAGTTTAATGCTTATCTATAACAGGATTGGTAAATTTATAAAGAAAAATTTGCTTTTATTCGAAATATTTTATTAAGCTTAATTATTACGACCTCTATTTTTTTTAAATATGAATTAAATTTAGATGCCACCAAAAGTTGACTATGATGTGTACTTATAACTAGCATGCAAACCTACTAAGAAAACTTTTTTCCGTTATCCAACATTTAAATTTGATTTTGAATAATTTTAACATGCTGAACTTAGATCTTTAAATCAGATATTTCATGTTACATCAGTATTTCTAAATTTATTTGCCTGCCTTCAGTAGTACATATTCATTTTCAATCAAAATTTTCAGCCATATGTTTTAGGCGATACTAAGCACTACCCGTATCGTTACAGGACTGCAAAATAGTTGTCCAAATGAAATAGTTCTTTACGAAGCAGATTTTTAACCTTTGAATTTCAGAAGAAATGCTTGACTTTGAAATACTACAATAAACTTTTTAGTTATGGATATTACAATCGAACTACAAAAGTTCTTAATGAATGGCATACAACCAAAGAATACAGAAAAACAGTCCTTTGAGTCAGGCCACAACCATAAACATAATTTGTCGAAATGTCGAGAGTTATTTCCTGAAACAAAGTAGTGATCCCTCAGTTGGATTTACTAGAGTCTTTTTTCATCCCGAGCTACTGTCTCCAGTTAGCTAACAATCGTATATTTCTGCACCGATTAGACAAATGGCATTAGAGGTTATTAGTGGAATCCCCCTATAAAGTTACATATTTATACAAACGGTAGTAAAAAAGAGGATTTTCATGCCGGTAGTGGAATCTGCATTAAGATACCAAGTCGTGAATTTAAAATGAAACAGAGAAATCCAAACTTTTGCTCTGTCTTCAGAAGTGAATTAATAGCTATCGATTTGGAGCTTGATGCTATCCTGTCTGAAAGTAATTTTGGTTCAGTATGTATCTCATCCGATAGCAGAAGCTCCATCCATCATTTGAGTAATTGGATCAGTGTGGGAGGTAGGACCATTATTTCCATATTAACAAACTTAAATGTCTGTCTTCGTCCCATGATGTGCAAATGCAGTAGTTACGCTCTCACGTGGATATCTATGGTAATAATAATGCGGATAGCTTAGCAAAGAAGGGCACCGAGTTATTATCATTTATATATTTATTTATTTATTCAATTTGCGTGGCAACTACAGATTAAATATAGTAACAGTAACCACACAAACACAAAAAGAACGGAACATAAAATACAAGAATACTAAGTAGTATACATTTCAACTGCATTAAAACAGGCTTTTTTTTAACTGGGCAGGAGTCAAATTAAAAGTATCAATATCAGTAAAATAGGTGTTATGGAGATCAATATATTTATAGATAGAATAGCCCTTAATGAAATTGTGCTAACAGTAATATTGTGAAATTTTTCTAGTATTATTAACAGGTATATGGAATTCTAGACGAGAAAGTAAAGTGGGACAATCAATAGTATTTCTTACAAGTCAATTGTATTTTTTACCAATCAAAAAATACATAGTCCATCATTTTTTAAGTATTTTTTAATACATAATAAAAATATGCATTATAAATTTCAGTTATTTTATCAACACACATATTTCTAACTATAAACCAACCACATTTGATTCAACAAGACAAAAACTAGTTTTAAATGTTGAGGGCACAAAAATTTGAGAAAATCGTGACCTATAACATTTGTGAACCAAGAAAAAGTATAAGGATCAGAAATAAGACATTTTGTACCATAGTTGAAAAAGAATAACACAGAAAGCTATCAGTTTTATACATGAGTTAGATAAATATGGTTATTGTAAATAGCACGCGATGTATATAAAACACTGATATATAAATATGTAACGTATTTTTGTCTTTTTGGAATCTCGAAAAGCCTTCTCGTGACATAGAAAGCTGATTTTCTGCGCATTTATAGTATAAATTACGGTATAGTATACATATGTGTATAAAATTTTTAGGTTATACAAATCAATCTATATCTTTTATTGTGTCTATAAAAAACTGCCAGTTGTTTTTGCCTGTTATACTATCGATTTGTATAGCTTCTATACCATTTATTTTGTCTACTTTTTTCCATCTTTCTGCTACCTCTCTGCTATGCATAACACAAATATATGATGTGAGCAGCTCCTTATTTCATTTACATAATTCAATCAATTTACAGTTTGCTCAGCCCATTAATGGCGTACAATATTTACAAAAAATATTTAGCATTCAATTAACCACTCAAATTGAGTTGCCATGTAAATTGAAGTCCAAAGAGTACGATTTATTCATACTTATGCTCAAAATGAAATTTAAATAATAAATCATGAAATAAAATGTTAAGGACTTATTATTTGCCATCAAAATACAAAATTAGTAAATAAAGTATATTCTATTGTAAAGAGAACGAACTAGATTTACTAGAATTATGCTAACATATGTATTGCATAATACTTCACGGCGAAAGTGAACATGTTTAGCGATACTTACAACTTCTTAATTTTATGTAATAATGTTTTTGATATATTTATTTGAAATACATTCAATATCCGGTACAACATTGAACAACATTTAATATCCGGTACAACATTGAACAACATTCAATACCTGTGACCCAAAATTCACGAAAGATGTTCATTTTCGAAGCATTATATGCCCCAAAGTCCAAAATTTATAAAAACCCAGATTACACAGAAATGTACGTGGTCTGGAAACATACATATCAATTTTTAATTCTGCGTATCAAAATACATATAAGTAAACTTTTAATCGACTAAATAATCGATGGACGCTAATGTTAATAATATTCTTATAAGGCAGTGGTATCCTTCCTTTGGGGCATCAAGATCCAATTTTAATATGCATTTAAGTTAAAGATCAACTTCTATAGGTAGCTAACATAGCATGACACCAGAGGTGTATTTGAGGGAAGGTTGGAGTCCCAATCTCCTTCTACGAACTGGAAAATTTCAAGACAATTTCAATGAAATTGAACGTTTTTATTTTTAGTTATTTTAGATGAAAATATCTCGGAAACCCGTAATAAGATGTGTGAGATGTGTAATAAATGTTTATCCAAAATAAGACACTAATATCTCATTAAAAACAGAGTCGTGCTGTTCACGTACTGTTTTTTTAACTTGCAAATGTTGCACCGATGCATGTGGAATTTCACAGAAAACTTTAGCTTTAAATATCAATCACTTTTTTAATGAAATAGAGTTATTTAATAATAGAATACCTTCTCAACTTTCTAAACCATATTTTAATTTTTCTGTCAACTGCAAAGTTTAAATTTAAAATTTAATCACAATATAAATATATATAACTTAAATAGTCACTTAATGATATTTTTAAGGTAATATTAAATTTTCGTTCCCGTAAAGCACAATGCAAAACTCCCAAAGACTGGTGATCGACGACTTGATCACCACTGATATAATGCTAAAATTAAATATAGGAAGGGTGTGAAAATGAAGCACATACAAATTGTCCAAAAATTATATCTAACTATTTATAGAATTTTATAAATAAGATGGTTGGCAGATATGCTATATAATAGAAAATGTTTCCTTTATCTATATTTAATATTCATCGAGAAAACCTCAAATGAAATTTTACTTAAAAAAAATACCATTGATAGTATTCAGAATAAAATACAATGCTCAAAGTTCATATTAATTACTAATTAAATAACAAACAATTATTTCCTCCGCAATTCATCTCAGGGATAAGTCAATCCTTTATAGTCTATCAATAATTTTCAATTAGATATGAATTATTAACTAATAAATTGTGCATTTCTTCCGTAACCCAGCCTTCAATATTAGGTGGTAAGCCTAGTGGAGCACGTTGATGAGAATTTTATTTGATAGCAAAACCAGAAGGGGTAAGAGGCGACGCTCCAGATGTATAAATGTAAAAACTAATAGAAATGTAGAATACAAGACAGCAAGCTTAATTCAGCATGTAACATAAGTATATACCGGAAGTTTTCTAGATTACTGCTTGGATGATATGGCACATAGTCAGAACATGGAAAAGATTCCAGCTTTTCTAGCTATTCTAATCCGCAATTCTTCACTCATTCCGGGAGAAACAAACTCTGTAAAAGTATGCGAGGCATAAGCACTTCCTTCATCATCAAAAGTGAAACGATGTTGTGCAGATGGGCGAACAATACCAAAGAGTGATAAGAACAATATATCAGAGAAATACTTGCAAGGCCACTTTATGTGTGCAATACCAGCTAAAACTCCAGCTATATGACCGAAACATGAAACATTAGGAAGAATAATTTGAATAAATATCAAATTTATCCATACAGTATATATTGCGGGAAGAATTATTGTACCATCGTTTTGATTCGTCAAAGCCTCCAATCCGATTAGAACTCCAGAAAATCCAACAGCACATTCTCGATCATCATATCCAAAACATTTATGAGCAAGAACGTGAAAAGCAACTGACGCGATATTTATCAGTACTGTAAAACTTGAAATAATATACAAAAATTTCCATCTGCCACATTTATTTTCTAATAACTGACCATTTATTGCCAAAAAATGCATATTAAGACCCAAATGCAAGTCATGTATGTGCTCTAAAGAAGCATATAAGAGACGCACAAATTCTTTCTTTTTCCAAACATCATAAGCACCACCATAAACTTCTGATGTGTTTTCCATGGCAGTTTGAATCATCGGAGGAGAAATATCACAACTTGTAAACTGTATTGTAGAGGAATATCACAACAGGAGAAATATCACAACTTGTAACTTGTAAACTGTACTTGACTCTCGGCCGTCCAAATAGCTGCTCTTAGTCCTTTGGACGAGTCGGACGGTCTGGGTCTTCAACAACTTGTAAACTGATATAGCCTAACGGATTATAGGGGAATATGGGTACTTACGTATTATCGCAACCATGACAAAACGTAATTGATGTATCGTCCAATAAAGGTCCCGATCGATTCCAAGGACAACATGCAACAAAGTGATCTGTATGAGGACCCACGTTCGAGCGGGCTCGAACTGGTTGGGGGACGTACGCACCGCTGGGACTGTGTCGTCAGACTGGCCGGCTTCGCCGGACCAAGTCACAGAGCATACTAGACTCGCTTCTGGGACCGTCGCAAGGCGCAAGGATCGTGACAACATGCAGCCAAGTGATCTGTATGAGGACCCACGTTCGAGCAGGCTCGAACTGGTTGAGAAAAACCCAGAAGCGAGTCTAGTATGCTCTGTGACTTGGTCCGGCGAAGCCGGCCTGTCTGACGACACAGTCCCAGCGGTGCGTACGTCCCCCAACCAGTTCGAGCCCGCTCGAACGTGGGTCCTCATACAGATCACTTTGTTGCATGTTGTCCTTGGAATCGATCGGGACCTTTATTGGACGATACATCAATTACGTTTTGTCATGGTTGCGATAATACGTAAGTACCGGAATATGTTCATTACGGCTAAACAATGACAAAATTAATAGAATCAAAAATATATTAGCTCTTCGCCATCCTTTATTTAATATGAAAATATCGATGCCGTCAACCGTAGTCGTATGTTAATGCCAATTTCTATAGGAAATTCTAATTTCCGTTATATGTAGATACAGAACACAGATTATGCTCTTAAAATGCAAATGCTATAATTCTTTGCCACTCGGATAGTCACCTGCATAACGTCAGTATAGTTCCCGGATCAAAGATATCAAAGTCTTGTGAAATACCAAACTTGACGATATATCAAAATAAAAGTAAAACAGAACAGAAGAGATGGTGCAAATATGATATTTGATTGTGATCAAACAATTTAAATCGTTTTATTTAACTTTTTTGGAAGGGAGTGTTTACGTCATATTTTAATAGATGGCGCGGTTTTCTTTCCTACAATTTTGATCCGCTACTTCAAACAGGGTACTGAAATTAAATAATGAAATTTCAGAACTGTAGTTAATTT
This sequence comes from Amaurobius ferox, assembly GCA_951213105.1. Taxonomy (NCBI): domain Eukaryota; kingdom Metazoa; phylum Arthropoda; class Arachnida; order Araneae; family Amaurobiidae; genus Amaurobius; species Amaurobius ferox. The sequence goes on from OX578134.1 coordinate 11,219,524, forward strand.
AAGTCATTATCATGGAAAGCAGTTCTACTCTTTCAGCATTTTTAGATGATTCTTGTGAATCTGTTGATACTGTCGCGAACGTTTTTGTATACTCGACAGAGAAGACAAAGTTTTGAAATCAAACACATTTATTAAACATGAAATAACAAGGCAGTTGATCGAAAACAGTGGAGTACAAGCATTTCTCGCAATAACTCAGAGTTACACTCGGTAGGGTGACCATTAAGAACACCCCTGGAGGAAGAGGAACCAAGAGAATACACATATTTTCTGATACATAAAATAAACACAATATTCCTCATATTATACTTGACATTTATATATCACATTTGTATACTTTGAACATATACGGCATTTTCATATAACATCATCAATGACTTGATACTCACGAGGATTTGACAATTAACACTCTATTCGTTAGGTGGAAGACTAAATATATATAAAACTTTACCTCGTCTCTTTTAAATATAACATTTACAATTCTGTACCATGGGAAAGGATATCAGGATGGACTCTCGGCATAAACTCATCGAGATTCTTGCGCAGAACAAAATCCATAATGGTCGGGAAACTTGACTACACAACATCATGCTGGCGGAATTCGACATCTTGGTTGGTTACGGAGATTGGTTGAATCGTACCTTAGGACACAAGGAGGAGTCAGGCAAATACAAATCGCTGTAAAATGAGCTTTCTCTCTTGCCCTATTAGCGATTCAAGCCGACCAGTGAAAGAACCATTTTCTCTTTTCACAAGACTCATTATTCCATTACTACCAGGCTGATTCATTTAAAAACACGAGTGACTCATCTCTGAACCGAGCCAAACGACTCTACGCACAACTTGTCGAACTATGTTACATATTTTAATCACATCCTTCCACTTTCAAAATTAATCCACCTTTTCTTAAAATTCGCGATCATACGCGAATCAAACACACACGTCTACATTTTTCCACGACTCCTTCCACACTGCTTCCAAAATCCTTTTTCAAACTCGCGCGTGCGCAAAACCTGTAAGTTCCCAACTAGCGACTGAGAAGCGAAAATACAAAACTATTACTATTTTTCTGGAACATAAACACTTTTGCGATTTTAGAGTTCACTTCCCTTAAAAGACAATGTAATTGAAAACATGTAGAAAAGACATCTATATTTCGAAATTGACACTTTCAATCACACAGAAATAAAACAATACTTTAATATACAATTTTAACACAGAGGTGTGAAAGCCTTATCACACTCCTTCGGGGCCCGGGAGAAAAATTTCCTGCAAAGCGGGGAATTTTTCCGCACAATACTAGGAAAATACCTGCATTAAGTTCCCAATGACATATGTTCCATTGAGAGGAATTTAGTGTAAATTTTGAGCGATGTACATGTACATCAAAGAAAAAAACAAAAACAAACAAGATCATGACCAGCATAATAACCAAAATCCAAGAGTGGCCTAAAGTTTGACTCGTGAGTCAAAAAAAAATAAGTCTCAATACAAGCATAGACCTTTACAAGACAACACCAAATTAACAAGACACAAATGATGAAATTGCCCCTTTTAAAATCTAAACACTAATACCTTTTCTGGTGAGTACCACAGAGACATGAAAATTTAATTTACTCAACTCACAAAAAGTTTAACTAAACAAAAAGTTTTCTTTCTTCAAAAATTTTACAATTAAAATTCTATAAATTTACTTTTCACAGAAATCAATTTATTAACTATTATCCAACCTTGCCAACAAATTACTTTAAAGGACATTTAAAAAAATTACTAATTTAGAAAATGAGACAAATTTTCAAACCAAGAATGTTGATCAGGCACCCAGGCAAGAAACAAGTCCATTAGAAAGTTGCAACCCTAGAGGTGGCGGTACCCCCAACCAATAAGTCAACAAACACCAAATGACAAAAAAAAATTTCTAAAATTTACTAGACCTTTAAATTAAAAAAAAATCATTCACACATTCATAAAATAAAACAGAGATAAAAATTATCAGTTATCCTTAAAAATCCTTACCAAAACTCTAATCCATCAAGTACTTAATTATCTTAAAATTACTTTAAAACATTACTGCTTATCATTAAAGTAAAGCAAAAAAAAATTATTATTTAAGTATTTAGAATTTTAAAACACTACTTCAACCTGATTAACATGGCACTCACATTCAGAAAGCTGCACTGGCACAGAACTTGCAGTACAGAACATTCAGCTGACTGACACATAAAGCAAATTACACAGAAGTTCAGAAATATTGGATCCATTTTAACATAGCATACAGTTTTGCAAAACATTTTGTGAAACAATTGAAAATATAATATTATGAAACATAATTGTCCATCTCACAACAATATCAGTCTTTTTTTTTTTTTTTTTTGAAAATGTGAGAATTTCATAATCTAAACATTTTACTTTACTTTTGAGCCAATTGCTCTCTTGACATATTGCCTTAATTGACAAGTAACTTTAATGAATAAATTGGCCTCTTGGGCGCAAGTCATACTTGTGTGAATTAGGAACATTTTGAGTTTTAACCCTATTTTGATGGTTTAGAAAATATCTACTTTTAAATTGTCTTGTTTCTTGAGTTGAAGAATTATCAATGTTATCATTATATGTGCTAGAAATCAATTCACTACGTCTAGGAGGTAAAGGAGTTAATCTATTAACGTGGACCAATTGCTGATTACATGGATTGTTTTTGTGTTGAATGACAAAGTTAACTTCAGTTGTTTGCTTGATAACTTCAAAAGGACCATGATTTAAAGAACTGAGTTTTTTTGATTGGCCTGGCCGAATATGAGGTGTGTAAAGATAGACCAGATCACCAACTTTAATCTTAGGCATTTTAGCAGATTTATGTTGTTGAAGTTGTTGTGATTCCTGAGCTTCCTCAAGGTTTTTCTTAACAGTTACAAAGGTCTTTTTTAAGCGAACCTGTAAGTCATCTGAATAATCATGAGTAGATTTGTAAACTGGATATTTTACACCTGTTAAAAGAGCATCAGGTAGCACAGGGTCTCGACCAAAGACAAGATGTGCTGGGGACTCGCCTGTTGAGGCATGGACTGACGTTCTATGAGCCATTAAAGCAAATTGAATCATCCGATCCCAATCGCCCTTATCAGAATAGACCAGATTCTTTAAGGATCTAACTAACGTACCGTTCAGTCTTTCGACTAGCCCGTCTGACTGGGGATGGTACGCTGAAGTATTATGTTTTTTTATGCCTAATTTCTTGTATAGATTGTTGGCAGCTTCAGAAATGAAGTTACTACCTTGATCCGTAATTAAGTGAGCAGGAATTCCATGAATACTTATAAATCTCTCTAAACAAGCAAGAATATCCTCCGTTTTAACTGTAGCAAGTGGATAAGCCTCTGGCCATCTAGTGAAGTAATCTGTAATGACAAGAATGTACTTCATCCCAGAATTCGAGATAGGTAGTGGGCCGACTACATCCATAGCCACACGTTCAAAAGGATAAGTTGTAATAGGAAATTTCTGTATTGGAGCCTTGTTGTTACGAAAACCTCTGTTTTGTACACAAGTTGTGCACGACTTCACATAATTTTCAGTCTGAGCATGCATGTCTGGCCAATAATAGTTAACTGAAATTTTTGCCAGAGTTCTTTGAAAACCACAATGTGCAGCAACAGGAGAATCATGGCAAAGCCATAGAATTTCTGAGACTAAGTCTTGAGGAATAACTACTCTCTCATTATATTGCTGTCTCTGCTTTGGATTTTTGTGTATGCAATGTAACATATCATTTTTCATGAAAAATGAAAGTTTTTGTGGGTATGGTTTTACACCTTTTTCCAGAAGATTTTTGATTTTTATACATCTAGGATCTTTCAATTGACCAATAGCTATCCTAGTTACCAGAGAAGCTTCCACAGTAGTCTGTACTTGATCTTGAGAATTTTCAACGATTGCATTTATGTTTTCACTACTATCATTATTCTGTACCACTACTTTTCCAGAAATTTTCGTAGGGACAGATTCTACAATACTTTTAGGAACAGTTTGTTTCTGAGTGTTTTGAGATTTCTTTGAAGAAGACTCATCAATACATCTCGAAAAATAGTCAGCTACAACATTATGTTTCCCCGGTTTATGAATGATTTCATAATCAAAAGCCTGCAATGAAACGATCCAGCGAGCTATGCGCGAAGTAGGATCTCTTAATTTGAAAATGAACGATAAGGATGCTTGATCACAGTAAATTTTGAAATGTTTGCCTAAGAGATAGTGCTTAAATTGCTGGGTAGCCCAAACCACAGCCAAAGCTTCTTTCTCGACTACACTGTAATTCACTTCAGCACCTTGTAATTTTCGACTAGCAAAGGAAACTGGGTGAGATAACCCATTTTCATCCAATTGCGAAAGAACTGATCCCAAAGCGTAATTAGAGGCATCTGTATGCAAAGTAAAGGGCAAATTAAAATTTGGTAATTTTAAAATTGGTTCTTGAATAAGCTTGTTCTTAAGTATTTCAAAAGCTTCCTGAGCCTCCTGACTCCACACAAACTTTTTCTGCTTTGATTTTAAAAGATTAGTTAGTGGAAGAGTAATCTTTGCATAATCTGGTACAAACTTCCTATAAAAGCCTGTCAAACCCAAAAATTGTCTGATATTCTTGACACAGGTGGGTACTTTAAATTTTTGCACTAAATCAATGTTATGAGGGTCTGGCTGAACTTTTCCCTCTTGTCCTATTAGCGATTCAAGCCGACCAGTGAAAGAACCATTTTCTCTTTTCACAAGACTCATTATTCCATTACTACCAGGCTGATTCATTTAAAAACACGAGTGACTCATCTCTGAACCGAGCCAAACGACTCTACGCACAACTTGTCGAACTATGTTACATATTTTAATCACATCCTTCCACTTTCAAAATTAATCCACCTTTTCTTAAAATTCGCGATCATACGCGAATCAAACACACACGTCTACATTTTTCCACGACTCCTTCCACACTGCTTCCAAAATCCTTTTTCAAACTCGCGCGTGCGCAAAACCTGTAAGTTCCCAACTAGCGACTGAGAAGCGAAAATACAAAACTATTACTATTTTTCTGGAACATAAACACTTTTGCGATTTTAGAGTTCACTTCCCTTAAAAGACAATGTAATTGAAAACATGTAGAAAAGACATCTATATTTCGAAATTGACACTTTCAATCACACAGAAATAAAACAATACTTTAATATACAATTTTAACACAGAGGTGTGAAAGCCTTATCACAATACTGCTACCCTGGTTAGATGCAGCACTTTGGTAATCTTGAAATCACATATTTATACGTAATTTTATTAAACACAAGCCTAAGAATTTAAGACAAAATCATATTTTCAAAGAGGGAAGAGGGGATATTTTTATAGTAGCAAAATTCTGGCATTTATATCAGCAATATGTTGAATAGAGAAAAATATTAACATATGCCATCTGTTTAGTTTCTTTAGAGTTGTGTATGACTCTGCTATCTTAACTGTGTCAACGCTTTTATTTGATGTATTATAAATTGTTACTATCCCAGGTTTTTCTTTCCTTTCGAAGTTTCGTCAATCGCCCTATTCTTTACAAAGCTGGAAGCAAAATAAGAATAAGTTTTTAAAATTTTTTCTTCTCTTCTTAGACGGATTTGATGTTTTGTTTCAGCTCTTCTTTGACTTCTAACATTTCGCTCTGTATAGTTTTAATTTCTTCTTCTTTTCGGCTTGCATTGCTTTCATTTTTGGCTTGCGTTGTTTTCTTTTTTTCAAAGAATGAATATCTTCATCGGCTTTAATCTCTTATGTCATCACTTTCACCACTTCTTGTCAGACTTTCATCTCTTCATTCATCTCGTCCAAATTTCATGTCGTTTTGAACGAATTTCATATTTTCTTGTACGGCTTTTATAACTTATTTAATAACTTCTTGTCCAGCTTTAATAAATTTCAACATCTCGCTTAACTCTTCCTTCATCGTTTCTTAGTTGGGGAGGGGAGTCATTACCCCTTGATAAGTTTCCATAATTCCCACTTCTGACACCAATTCGTTACGTCGCGTACTCTGTAATTATGGATGTACGCTCCGGATAAAAGAATGAGTCGAAATTTCTAGGTAACTAACAAGTTTATTCTAGGTAACAAACAAATGTCAGGTATAGTAATGATTATCACAGAAGAAAATTGGAATGCAACGTGGGTTTTTTTAAACACTCCCAAACTTGCTGCATTTGTAATTTTTTAGAAAACTGCAAATGAATGGTTTTCCAAATATCACAGAATTGGTCATGAACTTTAACTTGAAAGATAAGCTTCTAAGAAGAACAGAACACGCCTGAAGTAACTTACTTTGCTGTCCAAAAATGTTAAAATTTCAATTGTTAATTTAAAAATTCAATGATAAATAATTTTTAAAGATTACATAACGAATAAATAGCTTAAGTGCAATAAAAGTACAACTACATATTGTGAAGGTTAAGCCAGTTCTTTATTTTGCCACTATTACTAATTTGTGCGAGACAAAATTTTCGTATCAATTTGCTACGAAATCCAAATGCAAAGTATAGTCTTGATGTAAATATAAAACTATCTACATTATTTCAAACATAACAAATATTTAAGATTTAAAAAGCTGTAACATAAATCCCAATAAAACGAAACGAAACTTTATATTTGTTCTTGAAATGTCTTGCAAAAATTTAATTTGTTCAGAATATGTTTATGCAAATGTTTAAGATCATAGATAAATGTAACTTTTTCAACAGATTTTCATTTTTTTACATTTTTTGTTTATTTTGTGTAAAACATTTAGTATATTTACTATTAATATGTCAACTTAATAAGCAAATAAATAAAATTGTAAATCTTCTGCGGAAGATAAAAAGTGTTCACTGATACAAGGCGTTTGGGAACAGCTGTATTTTGGATACCATCTGCTATATAAAAATATATGATTTCATTACGAACATGTTTTTATCTAGCAGTAAATTGAAGCACCGATACAGATAACACCTATAGACAGATTTTATATTTTGATGTGTTCATCAACATAGAATAGGCCATACCTGCAATAACAGAACGAGAACTTCGTGCCACAGAGGAATTTCTTTGAAGACTTGACTAATTAAATGCTATCGCACAGCTGGCTTCAAATTGTTGAAGGTTGAACTCTGGTGCAAAGCTCAAATTCATACTGACAGAACATGTTTATAGTAGGTGCTTCAAAAGTCGAGATCACACTTCCATTGCAGACAATGCATCCATGTAAATTGTCCTGCTGCCATTTGAGATATAGGCAATTCCATTCTGACACGCACATAATAAGCACGATCTATACATGTATATACCTACAGTGCGAGCTCAATAGTTATATACAACGGAATTGGTGGATTTTAAAATGATTTTAGTTTAATAAAATACTTCAAATGTAAACAAAGTATCACGGCCTTTTATTTTTAAAAAATATTTGCATACAGATGACACAAAAAGTTTAAGATAGTCTGTACTTATCATACAATGGTCTGCACTTATCATTGTCTTTACTTATCACAATTCAACGAAGATAATTTTTTCCGTTATCCAACTTTTAAAGTTGACTAATTTTAACACGCAGAAAGGAGCTCAGATGTTTCGTGTTATATCAGTATTTCTTAATTTGCAAATTTTTACACCGATTCAACAATAACAAATTGAATCGGCCTAAAATCGAGTTGTCAATCAATCCGTTTACGAATAAAATCTTTTTCGAGTTGGGTCGGACATCATATGGAGTTTTGACATATTTCGATTAGAATATCATGTTTTTAGTATTCCAAAAATCCTGCAACCGCGAGATCGGCTTATTTAAAAATTCAGCTGAAATTTTAAATAGTTGTGTTCATTCTTGTTTTAACATATACCTTTCTAACTATAGACCACATCTGGTGCAACCAGACGAAAATTACATTTGAATATTGATAGCACAACATTTTAAAAGAAGCGTGACCCATAAGATTACTGATCCATGTAAAGAGTTAAGTATCAAAAATTTTTTCGGGCTATGAGTAGTTTGAAAAGAATTATGCAGAAGAAGTTACAACTGTTGCGCGTCCAAAAGTTATATACATTTTATTTGTTAATTTCACGCTATTGAAACAAATATATCCATATAACATGTTTTCAGCCATTAAATCAAAACTGCATCTATTATTGTCGGTGTCTGTTCCATTCTTATTCAATTTGTTTTGTGCATCCTCTTCCCTGCTTCGTCAGTGTTAGGCATTATAAACACATTCACATTTGTTATTTAAATAGAAGTATAAAGCTACAAATCTTAAGTTCCGCATATTTATTTATCACCAGTGTTGAAACGACCATTCCTTAAAATGCGAAATACTTAAGGAGTTTTCAACAGTTTCTGTTCTCAATATTGCGCAATTTACAAATCCATTATTAGAAAATAAATCAGCAAGAGCAACTTTTAAATATATTTATTCATACATCTACACCAAAATTGAAAAGAAATTATCCTTTCAGAAACATCACATACCTAAGTTTATAAAATTTATAAAAACTTGTATTGCTAAAAACCTGTACAATAAATTCAAAATTAGAATATAAAAATAGAATTAAGGGTAAAGGGTATAAAAATACATAAAACCTAACTTTTCTTCTGCAACTACAAAATCATTGCAAGAAAATGCCAATATTATAATAAAGGTTAAGGTACATATAGGTGGGGTGGAAAAATACGACAAGTTTCACACTATCCGCATTCCTGTAATTTAACAATATGATTTTTAAACAATATGGTTGACAGATGTTTTGCTTGGCAAAGAAGATATTTCTTTTATTACACTCCAAAGTCAGCAAGATGACCTCAAATACACTTTTATATAAATATGATGCAATTGAATTTTGTATATCAATCTGCATACTAACAAAGATTATTTCTGCCGTAAGTCATTCATTTAAAATTCATTCTTATATTATTATTAACATTTTTCAATAAAAATGGCAAACTTTTAAATTATGCATTTATTCTGGGTAAAGTCTGAAGGTGGAGCCTAATGAGAACTTTGATCAAAGGGAAAATAAGGAGTGGAGGAATGAGAAGTTTCAGATGTATAAATATTTGCATAAGGCAGTTCATAATCAGAAAACACTAATAGAAATACACAAGAAGAGCCATAACTGTGCTTTCAAGAACAATAATAATAATATAAAGACAGTATTGGCTAATATCATGTGGATACCTTTCTTCATAGTCAGAACTCCAAAAAAATTCCTGCGTATTTGCTTCCATAGTGAACTGCGCAAGAGGGCCTTTTAGGAATGCCATGCCAACTAATGCTCCAGCAAAATGGCCAAACCGTGACAACTTAGGAACAATAATTTGTACTATCACCAAATTTATCAATAAAGTATATAATTCTGGAAGATATATAACGCCATCATGTTTAGTTGTTAAAATCTTCATTGCACATAGAGCACTAGAAAACCCAACGGTACATTCATGACCACCATATCCAAAGTATTGATCAAAAATAACGCCAAGAACAACCGACACGATACCTGTCAATACTGTAAAACATGAAATAATACAGAAAAACCTCCATCTGCCAAATTTATTTTCTAATATTGAACCAGTTATTGCCAATGCAGTCATATTAAAATACAGATGCAGGTCGTGTCTGTGCTCTAAAGGAGCATAAAAAAGACGCGAAAATTCTTTCTTTTTCCAAACATTAAAAGCACCACCACAAATTTCTGCAGTGTCTTCCCATGGCAGTTTGAATGCTCGGAGAAATATAGCAACTTGTAAACAGATACAGCCTAACGTGATTGGGGGAATACTTTTTTTACGAGAAATGAATGCATACAATAGTAGCAGCAAAAAAATATTGGCATGTCTCCATTTTTTATTTAAGATGAAGGTTTCGAAGTCGTCAAACATAGTACACGAATGTATGCTAATACCTAATGTACACATATTACGCTAATGCCTAATTGCTTCAAGGAGTTTAAATTAACCTTATAAGGAGTTGCAGAACGTTCCAACTTATGCACTTTAAAGGTAAATGCAAGATTTCATTGACACTCGAAAATTAAACTGTAGAAGTTCTGTAGAGCTCGAGATTAGAGATGTATCAAGTCTTGAAAGATACTAATCTTGGACGTGTTCAGAACTGACGACCAAGGCGATCAGGCTATTGAAACGTCACAAGATGGATCATTTCGGGGAATTTAATTGGTTAATGCTGACTCATCTGTCAAACCTGCGCGACCGAGCTTGACTCCTGAACATAGCCCTTGATGACGCATCGAAATAGAAGTATAAGTGCAACAGAATAAAACAGATGGTGCCAATATCATGTTTGTTTAAGATCAACGTATTTGCATATTTTTGTTTAATTTTTATTGGTTTGCAGCAACTACATCATTACGTCATAAATAACTATGCGTTTCTCTATCTTACCGATCTGATTTGTCACCTCTCAGAGGTTACTAAAATTCACTATATCACTTCAGAAAGATTAATCTATATCATTTTCATAGAACACAATCCTCCTTTTTACGTTATTGATAAAGAACCTTTTTCCCGGGTATAAATAACATTTTCATTCCCAACTGTGCGCATATGATGTCAGTGGCATATAAAGTGCAAGGATACAGTTCGATGCATCTCAGCTGAGATGGAATCTGATATTTTCTAGTTAATTGCGATTGTCATCCTATCCCACTGACAACTCTAAATATCTTTAAGCATCATTGAGCTTGTGTTTACAGCATTAGAGCCCCTAACTACACAGGCAGGCTAATCTGCCATGTTGAAATCCAGTAGAGTTGCTGAAAATACACTGCTGACCATTAAAATTGCTACACCATGAAAGCAGCATGCAACAAACGTGAAATTTGCAAGAAGGATTCTACATGCTGGGATATACAAATGATTAGCAGAGCAGCGCATGCGCTTGAAGCAGGTATGAGTAACGCTATCTACATTCTGTATAAAAGGGAAGATTGCACAACGGGTTTCTAATTCGGAAATCGCATCTGAACGTTGGTTGTTTGTGTGAAGGTCGTGTTATGCCTCGTTGCAGACCAAGACCACCCGACTCACCCAATGATATGAGCAAAAAGATGAGTGGCGGGGGTTATGCCTCCTGTAAGAAGGAGAAACTCCTACCAGCACATGTCGAAATTCAACCGCGGCAAGATCGCGACCTATCGGGACTGCGGTTTATCATTCCGCGATATTGCTACTCGCGTTGGTCGGGATCCCACGACTGTCAGGAGAATATGGAATCGGTGGATCCAGGAGGGCCATACTGAACGCCATGCAGGTTCTCAGCGACCCTGGGCCACTAACGCCCGAGAAGACAGACATGTTATCCTCTCGGTCTTGCAGGATCGTACAGCCACGTCACGTACCCTGAGTCAAGAATTTGGCTCGTTTGCAGGACAAGTGGCCGTACGGACAGTACGACAACGTCTACAGCCCCACGGACTGTCAGCACGGCGACCATTGTTTCGGCTTCCCTTAATGCTGCCGCAAAGACAGGATGGCTTACAATGGTGCGACGAACGATGACACTGGTTACAGGAATGGCACCACGTCTTCTTTTTAGACGAATCCTGATTCTGTGTACAGCATCATGATGGACGTATCAGTGTGTGGAGGCAAGGAGGAGAACGAACGTTGTCAGCTTGCATTCGTCATCGTCATACGGACCCAGAACCTGGCGTAAAGGTATGGGATGACATTGAGTGTACATCCCGGACACCTGTTGTTCGCATAGCCGGTAATGTGGGCAGCCGCTGCTACATTTCTGACGTGTTAAGGCCCGTTACTGTTCCCTATCTTAGAGGCCTGCGTGACTCCATCCTTTAGCCAGATAATGCACAACCACATGTTGCCCGTGCTGTCCTGACCTTTCTCGATACGATACAGGGGGTGTTCGACTGTTGCCCTGGACTGTTGCCCATTCTCCAGATCTGTCACGCATTGAGAACATCCGGACATGGGTTACCGAGAGACTAGCACGCCACCAATCGCCAGCCACTACGATTGATGAACTCTGGCGTAGAGTTGAAGCCGCATGGAATGGCGTATTCGTATCTGTTATCCAAGCTCAATTTGAATCGATGGCCAGCAGGATTACATCCGCTGTTGTTGCCAAAGGTGACAGCTCTGTGTACTGAATTCTTCATGATGTGTAGTATCCCAACCCATCGGCAAATTTATTCATGCCACCCTCCCATTATAATGTATATGTACAGTAAATAAGATGCTGATACTTGCTTTCCTTCCTAGTGTAGCAATTTTAATGACGAGCAGTGTATATAGTTTATAAGAGCCAGAACATAAATATTTAGAATGTAGCAATACCAAAAATAAGTGCATTTAGTGCAGGCGATTTTTTAAAATTTGAGCATTCATAAGAACATTGACTGTTAAAGAACGAGAAATGCAATAAATATATATGCTATCATACAAGTATGCTCCTGTACCGGATATGCAATGAACCCGCCGGCTGATTGTAGAATCAGAAACGAGAAATATTATAAAAAAAACTTAAGTTACGTAGTTTTAGTGAATTGAACTAAAAAGTTAAAAATAATTTTCAGCTATCAAAGCATTATTGGTTCTTGTAAAACCATAGGATACCCATAAAGAAATTGTATTTGGACATTAACAGAATTTTAAGAAGCAATAAAAATGACGTATATAAGATTGAAAGATTTTTAAATCAAAAATTGACAAAGAGAAATTTAAATGAAGCAAGAAAGATCAATCATGCATAAAGCATTCATTATGAAACACTTTCCAACTTCAATGCAATTTTATTTAAGCATCTTTAAAATGCGAAACATTCCTCGGTAATATTTTAAAAATTATCACAATACTACATTAATTTATTATATTTGAAAACTTAAAAGTTCATCGAAAGAAATGAACTTCATTCAAATGACATCAATTAAATATAAATTGCCTGGCTCCTCGGTAATGTTTTTAACATTTTCATAATACTACAAAATTTATTATATTTGAAAGCTTCATCAAAAACAACTGAAATATATTCAAATAACGTCATCGAAATATAACAAGTCTTGCTCTCTCTATAAAAGCAGCATTTCATTCATAACATTTTCCCATTCATTTCATTCATCACAATGTTATAATAATTTATTTTATTTAAAAACTGAAGACCATGGAGGAACAGGTAATTAAACTCTACGCGTAAAACTTCATCGAAAAAAACAGTCCTTCTCTCTGTAAAGTCAATGAATATTTCCTTCATATCAGCTATGCAGACTCCATGAGTTAAATAATTTTGCGTTAAAGAAATGCAGTAATTCTTATACAACTCATTCTACATATTTTGCTGCTTACATTTTACATAAGTGAAAAATAGGCTTCGTTGTAGAAATAATCAAAATTGGATGATCCTTTAAATTCAAATATATTGTAATTGCGTTGTTTCAGTATGTAGATGCACAGAATTTAAGCAAAAAGAAAGCGGTTTTGGGACAGATACAACACTCATTATGAATTAAAAGGAACTTTAAAAATCATGATTTTGAGACAAGATGGATGCCATATTTCATTTTGAAGTGGGTCACGTGATCTGTTCATACAATGGTCACGTGATCGCTTCATATAAGAGGTGCAATTATTATTTTAATTTTATTTAAAAAAACTACTGAATATTTTGCTGATTTTTTTTTATATATTTTATGGGATAATTTGGATATTACCTAAACTTTTCGAAGCAATTTGTGAATTTTAAATCCGCTTAAAACATGTTTGAAAAATTAGGTCCCATTGGGTTCAATGTATTTAATTTTTTCAACCCAGGTTCAACCCAAAACTAATTGGGTGATGTTATTCATTTATATTCCCATAGGTTCCACAGTTCGTCTGAGCAACATACTAAAATTCCATTTTGATTAAGTCATTTTTACGGCAGTTACCGTGCTAACGGACAGACAGACAGAATGAATGAACAAAGTCATAAACACTTTTCAAATTTGTTGTAAAGTGTTATTAAATGGAATCCTTACATTTGTCACTGCTATTGTTCTATTAATTTATGTTAGCGGCCAAATCCAATTTTTTATGAGCATCTCACGATTTGTTTAGCCACATACGACCAAGATTGTTGTGATAGCTAACATGGGTAGGATTTTTAGTACATATTACAAAAACTGTGTAACTTAAACTTTTTATATTATTTATTTCATTTCTGCACCTACTATCCAACTTTTCCTAATAGCGGTCCATTTATTAAATCAAAATATGTATGTGCATTTATTCATGATGATGTTTCGTCGATCTCCTGTTGAAAAACATCATGATTTTCTAAAAACATAGATCCCAGTAGAAGTGAACATATTCTACTCAGGAAATGGGAATCTTTGTTATTTATTTAAAACAGTTAATCAGCTTGTGTTGTAGCATGGATTTTGTTCTTTAGTCCTTTGATATTTAAGTGCCGTACAAAGTATGCTATTTGGAGTCGAAACTCTTGTAAATTGCATAATAATGACGCATCTCTGCTGATACCCTACCTAACCTGTCTTCAGACAGAGGTTAACATAATATCTGAAAAAAAAAATATAGATTAACACTCCTAGTTTATTCATTATCTATCCTTATAAATTAAAAAGTAAACACAGAATAATGAACAAAAACAATTTGATGACATGTTTTGTAAAAATGTCTAAGCTGTTCCATCTACTGGCCCAAAGATATTTTATATTTGAGTGAAAGTACTTATGCAAACCATGTAAATATAAAAGTCGAAGTGTTCCACAAATATCTGTTAGATGCTTTTTTACATCTCTCTCCTGAGAGTAAACTAAAGAATCTCTTTGGAAGAGATTTGTGCAAACAATGTATAATGGATCATTCATAATGAAGCAGCTTATGGAAATACCTCACAAAATCTATAGGGCAGTTACACCAAGTTCTTTATACCCGGACTCATTTTCAAACTTGCGACTAACCCTTCATCCTCTAAACATATTAATTACTAGATAATAATTGATACATTTTTATCACATGCCACACTGATACAAAACCAGTCAAATTTAAAAAAAAAAAATAAATATGTCTCAGAAATTCTAAAGCAAAATATTTTGTCTCCAGGCATTTCGTCTTTTCCTGTGCGCGGCCAACCTAAGTAAACTTTGTGTAGAATAGCATGTTTTCACTCTCAGCTTTTTTCATTTCAACGGCAGAGGTTATAGTATTGGACTTTAAGGGGAATTTAACAATATCTTAGGCATTAGATTACACTGAAAACAATACTGTATCTAGAAACTTGAGTGTTACCATGAATATATTTCATAATTATATCTGCAATTATTAATGAACTTCCCCAATTAATAAAATCTGTATGAGACAAGATATTGAAAACTTATTGTATATTTTTGTATTTAACTGAATCCTTAACCCCCAGGGCTGAAATAACTTGTCTAGAACTTTTCTGCAGAAGGCAACTGATTGACAGGAATGCTTGGAAGTCCCAATCAGTCCATAGTTCGTTCCATCGTGCTTACCCTGGTGGTGCTTTCTCTTATCTTTAGTGATGGCAAAGTCCAACAACTATTTTTGTATTCATTAGTGGCAATTTAAAATGTCTTACTTTCGATCGTCGTAAAGTGTTTTCCGTCTGCTCTAAGTGCTATCTTGTGTAGACTTCTTCCCAACATCTTCTTGGCTGTCTAGGACTGTCTGGGGATGATCTTATCTCTGAACCGTTATTGGTTTTGGATTTTCTCAGGGATCATGGGCTTGGTCTAGCTTAGTACTAGGTCAAACTTAGTACTAGGTCACAAAACAATATACTTTACAAACAATTGATAAAAGTACGTGCGAGGTTTAAACATTTTCGTGAAAGATCTTTAATTCAATATCAATAATGCTTTTAAATTTTCCAACATATAAAACTAATTCACCATTCTAGCGCCCAAATCAACATTTTGGAAGATTCTTGAATATCGTCAGAATAACAGCTTTCTAGGTATTAATTTCCATAATGTTAAATTTTCATATTCCACAATTTATAGCCCGAGGATCCAGAAATATCGGAACATGCATCAGTACTCACAACAATATACTGCTTCTTTAATATTGGCAATTATTATTTGATATGATAGATATGACATTTTTCGTTTCAGGATCTTTTCAGAGATCTTTCAGTGGCAAACAGTACTTTCGCGTTTTACATGTTGACTTTCATTTCAATTTTAAAATCCTTTTCTATGACATAATCTTTGGCTCAATATTTTAAAGTGTACTCTTCCCTATTTGTTTCACAATACCCCTTATAATACTGGCATACATTTACAATCTGCTAATATCTGACGTTTGACGAACTAGGGGTTCGGAGAACAGGGCAGGGCCATATTTTCTGGATAAACTAGAACACAAACTGGATTTGAATTTCCGACGGAATAGCAGTTTTCAAACATCCCTGAACTCGAATCGTATGTTTATAAAGTAATGTGTGTGTATGTGTGTGCTTGCGTGTGTGTGTGAGTATGAATAAAATATATCTTAAACAAATATGCGTTTAGAACAAAATTAGGTACACATATTACAATAAATCAATGTTATGTATTTTAAATGTAATTAAATGCTCGACAGACATGCAATTTCCGAATGTAAATTTGAAAAATATCATTGTAAAAGAGCCTTTATTATTGATCATAAATTATCATTTCTTAAGAACAATTTTCATTGGGGAACGAGTAACGCAAACTTTAAAATGCCATGAACCGTTTTCGAGACTTGGCTCGTTTTTCAAGTAAATTTATCAAACGAGTACTTAAAATTAAAAAAAAGTGTTAACTATCGTGAAATATGTTAAATTTTAATATGCATTGATATGCAAAGAATTTGTTAACAAAGTTCTAATTCGTTCCATTCACAGGAAAATATACTGTGTATAAAAGTCTTGTGTTTTGATGCCCAGCAGATCACCAATAGTCATTTATTCATATATACGAAAATACATCTATTCGTTTGCTTCTGATGCTTGGCGATAAGATTGAATTAATTTCTTATATATACACCACTACAGGCTCGATCTGGTGATGCATCTTCTAAATAAAAAAAAAATTATATTATTTATTTATGTACAGCTCAGCGCAATACAAACAAAATATGCATAATATTTTAGAACAATTTCCAAAAAATATAAAAGTTTAAATAATTAGACTGTAGCAAAATATAATATTATATCACTTGTCAACATATATAAGACCAATTCCCATGCTTTTAGTGATTTTCAAATAACAATACGAGGAACGTACAAAATTTATGAGCATTGACAAAATTCTTAGATTCCTCTATTTATCGACGTAATCTATGCATTCGCTTATAGAAAACAACTGAATTTATGCAAGAATTAATATATTAACTCAAGAAATGGTAATATATATATATATAAAATTAGGGTGCATCGAAAAAAGTTTTTTTTTAAATTCAAAATCCTAAGTTGATAAAAAGTTGTCTCTATGGACCCAAATATACCACAAAAAATTAGGCCCAATTGAAAAAAAATTAGATCTCCCGCAAGAGGCTTAAAGTTTATAATTTTCTTCCAAAAATTGAATTTTTTCATATTTTTTTTGGCAATGATGGATGAAGTGATTTTTTATTCCAAATTAAAAAATGGTAACAATAGGTTAAGTTATAAAAGTATTACTTTACTGCAGCATTTAGGTCTAGAGCATTTTCTTTAAAATTAAATTTTTTTTAGAAAAATGAGGTTTTTTCTAATTTAAAAAATTTTTTTGTTGATAAAAGTTTTTTTTTTGCCATAATATATTTTATCACGTACGTTTTAGTTTGTTTTTTAAATATACATTTTCAGACTATATTATAATCCTAATTGTTGGATTGCAGTATTGAAAAGAATTACAAAAATGTTTAAGTATTGTTCTGAAACATCAAGATTATTTTATTATAATGTACACATTATTACAAAAATGAAATGTAAAACTCGAATTCAAAATTTATCTTGATGCCTGATCGATCATATAAATTGATGTTTAATTATGTTCTTTCAATCGTGACTTTGTCTCACAGCTGTACAGTACAGATTTGTGTGAATATTGTTATCGCCTTTCTCAACCAGAAACTAAGGTTCTTCATTATCATCATGCCAATTTGTTGTTGCTGACAAGCTTAAAGAAAAACTATTTTTACTTAGGCTATTAGAAAATAAATAAAATTATTAAGTTTATCAAGAGCTTTTTAATTTTTTATGGAATAAGAATGGCATTCTTTGCTTCAAAATAAAACAAACCACTAACTTGTTGTTAATTCATAGTTGTGGTTTTGAAATGACTTTTCGTCTCAAAATTTGGAAGATGTTTTCGGTCTAGCAGCCTTGACCGGATGAAGTCATCCCTTTCGTTGGAACCGCAGACATATTTTGAAACCTCCGTGACCTCTTTTACAATCCTTTCAACTGCTTGGGTGTGTGAAAAATTTTTGAAGTCTTTACTTTAACTAACGCCAGTTCTGTAATTAATTCTAACTCTTGATTACTGATCTCCGTAACGAGGGGTGGCTCTGTCACAGTTGTGGATTGCCAATCAATCAAATCTATATAATCTTCAGCACCAAAATTCCCTTGGGGTGGTTTAAAGACCCTCAATCCATTCTTTGTTTGACGAGCTTTTTGGATTCTCTTACATGCCAGTACTCTGATTTGTTTGCGTTGGTTAAACAGCATTCCTAAAAGGCGATGTGCTGGATGGGCCATGAATGCGATTCTTTGCAGTGTGGAATGGACAATAAGCTAACGATCCGCGTCCAATTACTTGCTGTACTGTACCCCTATAAAAAAATGCTTGGATATATGAATGATTCTAGGCTGACATTTGATAGTGAATCAAGAGGGAAAGTAAATCTTTATTATGAATTCATCTAATTTATTTAGCTGTGGACTCGGATCATCTGATGCGATGTATAAATGCATGATTTTGTTTGCCACCGTAAGCCATCTTCCGTGCGAGATGTTATATATATATACCTGGGTTTCTTCTAGTCAACTCTTGCGTACACACACCTATAGTTACAGCTTGAGATATGTCATACGGGTATTTTGGGTCAGTACTTAACTTTTTTACATCAACAGAGGGTGCCGCACATTCTATTTTTTTTAACTGACAACTGATAGGGCCTGGCAATCTACTAAACTTTTTCCAATTGGTTTACTGAAAGAATGAGGTCCAGTAGTTGGACCAACAAGGGCACACATCACTTTTCTAAGCCGTTCAAATACGATAATTCGTTCAAATGCAATAAATAAACAACTGCTTGTAGTGGGTGTTGTAAGGACATTTCAAATAGTGCAATGACACCTGTATTAGTGATGCTTCTGATGCTCCTGATGCTCCTGTATGATGATTTGATGCTTCTGATGCTCCTGATGCTCCTGTATGATGATTTGATGCTCCTGTATTAGTGATGGTGACATCACAACCAATAGCTTTAATGGTTTTCCCATCAACGGTACTTTCTTCAATAAATTTTAGTAGTCGACATAACAGCAATTAAGAGAACATAATCAAACATCAATTTATATGATCGATCAGGCATCAAAATAAATTTTGAATTCGAGTTTCATATTTCATTTTTGTAATAATGTGTACATTATAATAAAATAATCTTGATGTTACTTAGTTAAGACAATACTTAAATATTTTTTTAATTCCTTTCAATACTGGAATCCAACAATTAGGATTATAATATAGTATAAAAATATATATTTAAAAAATTAACTAAAGCGTACATAATAAAATATTTTATGGCAAAAAAAGAAAACTTTTATCAAGATTTAAAAGCATTTTTAAATGAGGTAAAACCCTAATTTTTCTAAAACAAATTTAATTTTAAATAACATGCGGGACACCTAAACGCTGCATTAGAGTAATATTTTTCATAACTTTATTTCAGATCCTATTGTTACCATTTTTCAAGTTGGAAAAAAAACACTTCATCCTTCGTTACCAAAAAAATATGGAAAAATTCAGTTTTTTCAAGAAAATTATAAAATTTAGGCCTCTTGCGGGAGATCTAATTTTTTTTCAATTGGGCCTAATTTTTTTGGGGTACATTTGGATCCATAGAGACAACTTTATACCAACTTGTAATTTTGAATTTCTAAAAACGTTTTTTCGGTACACTCTAATATTGTAAATATATATATATATATATTAAAATAGACGATTTCACGTGATTGTACCACCTTGATCTCGTACTAATAGTTTACATCTGAACATCAATTCTACAGGATCACGATTTTGAAATAATTTTATACGCTATTTTAAATTAATAAATAATGGAAATATTTTCAAGAAGAATTTAAAATTGCTTCTCTTGTATGATTGATCGCTTGGTAATTTATTGCATCCTGCTACTTGTTTTTCTACTAACTTTTTTTCTCGTTTACTTTGCTTTGCATTTTGCACTGTCATTGGTTATTGATTTTTTGCTAGCGAGTTGTACGTTTTTCTATGGGCTATGTACTAGTTTCTCCTATTTATAATACCTTTTAAAAATATATATATTTTAAAATAACCTGTAAATTATAAAGTATTCCACCTAGTATTAGCTTTTACAAACATAATTTGAAAGATGTTTTTTTATAGCGATACTTATTAGTTCATGATTTGTAGTGTCCACATATCATTGACATATCCATCATTCACACACATATTGAAATCTTTCTAAACGTGTTCGAAATATATTCAGGAGGACTAAAATACTTTTTTTCGTCAAAATATAGAAATTTTTGGGGAGAAAACGATAATTCAATTTTGAAGAGATTTCGCAGTCCTTATTTTAAAAAGTCCCATTTAAATTAAACATATGACTATTTATAAAATCAATAAAAGTATTTATCACTATTTCAAGTATAGTCGGTGTTAATTTAAATGACATCCATCTAAGTTTTGACCGAAATACGCATTTTACATCGGGAATTTATTGTTCTTTCTTTATTGTATTTTAAAGACGTTCCAATCAAAGTATTTGTTAAATTTCTACATAATAAATCCATCATTAACTTTATTAAAAGACGTTATTTCTCCATATTAAAATATTTTATTTTTCCACATGGCATAATGACTGGCATATCCCTCTGAGATGCTATGGAAAAAATACGCTTTGATCGCGTCTGTATTCAAAAATTTTCATTTCTTTAGCTATTTTCAGATATATATTTTACATTTTCAGAATTATAATTTTCAGCCATATTTCCACCTTCTAATACGAGTTGAAACCCAAATATACAAAATGTGAAATATTGCTCCTAATTTCTCCTAATTTTAAGAACGCCCCTTATATGCGTATTTTGTGTTCATGAATATGCAGTTTCAATGCAGTACTTGATCAAATAAACAAAGTAAAAAAATCAAAATGTGTACTTAAATTACGATAAAATTCAATTTTTCAGCTTATTTTAATATCTGTGTATATATAATATACATTGCATTTATAAATGTATGGATAAAAAAATCCGATGTGAGCAGCACATGGATTTTTTTGCACACACAAACTCATTTTCTTTATTTTTTTCACAATTCTTTAAATTGAGTTTAATTGCACAAAATATATTATATGAACGATTATGTTAAATTGCACTGAATTCGCAGTTTCAATTCAATTTTAGTTTTTGTTAAGTGACTGGACGTATTTGATAAACCTGCGAAAAATGAAATATGTCATGAACAGTTAAACTTCAAGTTATGGGGTTGGTCTTCCTTTTTTTGTCATCAAAAATTACTTATAAAACATACATTTAATTGATACATTTGAGCATACTTAGTCTTCTATATTACATTTTAACAATTTTTGCAGGTCATTTTGCAAATAAAGACAGGTTCTTTATTACTGAATCGTAATAAAATCTAATCAGCATCAGAGTAACCCATAAGTGATATATCCACCGAGTTTTGTAAAATTTGGTCAATTTGTTTTTCAGTTAGAGTGGATAAATAAAAATTTTTCTTGGCCATTTCGCAAAAAAGCCAGGTTCTCTTTTCTGAATGGTACCAAAATCTTCTCAGCACCAGGGCAACCCACAAATGACTATACCAAATTTTGTGAAATTTGGTCCATTAGTTTTTCAGCTAAAGTGGATGGATTGCACAAACAGACACGCAAACATACACGGAGACGTCACTCTAGAAATATATTTTCAGGTTGCAGAGTGCTCAAACCGTGTAGGTCCGTCGAAACTTTGAGTTCCGATGATTTTTAACACGATTCTAATACTTTCCATATTTATTACCATGTAATCATATCGAACACTTTCTAAAAGATGTTGTTTGTGTTTATATATGTGCATGTGTGCATACATGTGAATTTGAATCACTGAGTTGTAGGTTGTGTGTGTGTGTGTATGCTAATATTACAATACCATTTTATGCGTACATACACAATGCATGAAATTAGAACTAAAAATAAGATTTTATAATTCTTATGATTTTAACCGGTACCTTTCAAACTTTGGGAGTAACCAAATTTAGGAATAATTCAAGTTGGACAGGCAAACAGATTGATCCATTATCTTTATGCCTGTCCAAATTTGAATACCGTTATGTATGCTTGTATTGTATAATTATTGACATAATTTGATAAAAATGTTTCATAAAGAAATGTAAACATTTTAACGTATACCATTTCAAAATTATTTTCTTACGCTTTCAGTGGCAGTAACTTCATTTACATCAGATGTGCTACGCTGATTTCAATAATATTTTAGAAATTTGAAGTGTAATCAATTCATAGGTTCACAGGAATATATGTCAATTTGTTACTTTTCTATCAATATATAATGCATAGGAAAAGTATTGAAATTACGTCGAAAATCGAAAATCGAGTTTTCGACGAATATACACTTTTCGAGCACTCTAGAATTCGAAAACACTATTTTTAATGTGGCGTCTGATTAAGTGTGTCTGTTTGTTTGTGCAATAAATGCATCTAGTCATATTTGAAAAACTAATGGAGCATATTTCACAAAATTTGGTAATCAGTGGTGGGTTACGGTTACCCTGGTGCTTTTTAAAAATTTTGGTACGGTTCGGATAAAAAGCGCCTGCCTTTTTCGTGAAATAGCCCGTAAAATTCATATGTATCCACTTTAGCTAGAAACTAATTGACCAAATTTTACAAAATATGATTTATACGTCTCTTGTGAATTACCCTAGTGCTAAATAGACTTTGGTACAGTTCGGAAAGAAGTAACCCGCCTTTGTTTGCTATATGGCCAACACACTTTGTCAAAATCATTGTCAAAATCATTCATGTCACACATTTAAAATATAATACTGCATATGCTTTAGTATCATTTAAATTTGTCCTTAATACGCAATATGTAATGGCGAAAAGAATAAAACCATTTTCGAGTCTCGAGATATTATTCAATTTACGCATTTTTGCTACGCCGCCTTTGAAAATACGCCCGATCACCAAATAAAAACGAAACTTGAATTAAATCTTCAAATTCAGAGTAATTTCGAAAAATTATCCGGGTTATTTTGTGCAATAAAGCAGAATTTAATGAATTATAAAAGAAAATAAAATAAAACAGACATTAGGAAACGCCATTTGCTGCCCACATCAGATTTTTTCCAATCTACTTAGTTCTGTCTTAGAACATAAAAACAGTTATCTGAAAGAATCTGCAAACAATTAATATTTACATATATCGAAAAATGAACAGCGCAGACAATACCTAAATAAATATTAATTTTTAGTTACGTAAATGATAGTCTGAACCTAAACTACTGTATTTAAAGCTTAAGTCTGTTGTAAGAGCAAAGCAGGCAATATTTATGAAGGTATTTCTAGTTTGATTCTTTTTTGTTTGTTCTATTATATGGAAGTGTCAATCAGGCTTAGTTATGTATTATCGTCTTAAAGTTTGTTTGTGCATATGGTCATTTGGTCATTTGGTCACTTGTTTATTATTTAGTGCAGTATTAAAATATTTTATTTACGTGACAATATATTCCATTATTTCAGTCACCATGTTCGTGTCAGGGAGGCAGCTCTTTGAGGTATGTCGTCAAAGAGATTTCACAAAAGCAAAATCTCTGCTGTTATGGATCATATTTTAAACAAACTTCATTTAAGTGAAAATGAGAAGTCACAAGCTACCTGTACTTCAAAAAACAATGACAAACTTAAACAGCAGAATTTCTGGTGTATCTTATTTTTTTTTCGAAAGAAATTTGGAACGATAGGCGTAACAAATGTAGTTAGCCATTACAAGTATTTCTCGTACGATAACATGAATAGCTGGTTAAAATTGATATTTGGTTTACCTAACGAAATCCTAAAAGGGCAAAGAATAGGTATATTAGCAAAATAGCTCCCTTAACAGGTGCTGACCAAATGGCTAAACCGTTACAGCAGAATCTCTAAAAAAGGGTGACAAGAATAAAAAAGTTCTTAATTTGCCAAATCCGGTTTCATAAATTATATCAAGAAGCGAATCAACGTAGACAAAAGCAACTCCAAGGCACTTCATAATATAATCTGTACTAGATCAAGATACCACTAATTTACCGACAGATTCTAGACTTTCGTCGATGTATAAACATTCATGGATCTATAATAACTCTGATCATGATTATGATGATAACTATAATCTTGAGTCTGATGATAGCTCTAACATTTCTCACGGCTCAAAAATGTGTCAGAATTAACAGATATGTTTAGAAATGTGTGTTGTAATTTAATAAATCGCTTCGGAACCGTCGTCAAACAGTTTTGGAGTGTTTTGTACTACTAGAAAAAATAATGATTTCTGGTTTTATCAGAAATAACAGATGAATTAAATACTGGTTAAATAATGGTAAATTGTATGTTAACTGTGCCCTGAAATTTTAAAATATATATCATATAACCCCTCAATAATATGATTTTTTCCAACTAAAATTGTCATTTAGCCCACTGCGCGTCGCCAACAGACGTACAGACAAATATAGAAACATAATATTTATTTTTTTAGATTCGGTACTTCGAGAGTGGTGGTTTGCTATCAATGGACCAAACTGGCTTTAAACAGTATCACTCTACTGGTCAAGAAATTGCACGTCTAAGCCAATCTATAAAGGATGCACTTGGCAATCGAAGATCAGCTCTTTCTACCTTCGTGGACTTTAAGTCTGCTTACGTAAGCGTCTGGAGATTAAAAACTGTTCAAGCTCTTGGAATAACAAATAAAATGCTGTTATGGATTAAGAATTTCCTTTCCCAGCGCTTCTGTGCAGTTTGATATGACGATAGCATTTCAAGGTTTAAACAGAACGAAACGGATTTACCACAAGATACAGTAATAAGTCCAATAATCTTTAATGTATTTATCAATGACCTACCAGAGTCCCGGACTTCAGACTATCCCTTCATGTGGCATTGTTTACAGATGATATAGTCATAGGGAGCAGTGCAACAAAACAGAAACAAGATAGTCTTAACGAAACACTTAACCACTCACTTAAAAGTGTGGATGTCTGGTGCAGAGAAAACGAGATGATCGAGAATCAAAATAAGACTGCTAGTCAGTTTTTCTGATCTCGTGAGGAGAGGTCCCCAAATGTGGCTATGCACTTGTATTGAAGGCCGATGCAAAAAATTGCAACGCATTTTTAGGCACCTATTCGTCGCCACCTACTCGAACGCCAGTCCCATACCAATAGTATGGAACTAGCGCCTTTTATACCTAACTACGAGTACCTACGAGTACTTACGAGGGTAGCGTTTAACCCGACTCACTATTCCGCAATTTAAGTCTATGACCGCTCTTAGCAAAATCGACTAGGACGGAGCCCAACCGAGTATTGCTTTCTTCCGGTGGTGGCTAGCATTGAAGCAGCGAGGAAGTCGTAACTTGTCCGACGCAGTACCTTACAGCTCTGAATATAGACGGCGTAGAATGGGCAACCCTTTGGACCCTCTGACTAAAATTTAAGCCGTAACAACTGTGTGGACTGCAAGAACGGGATCGACCGTTTAGCATACACCTCCCTTCAGAGATCGTTGGACCAAACCGACATTTGAGAGAAGGAGATTGTTGTGAATTCTGTCGATGAATCCTGGCAACAAACTGCGCATCCGTACAAATTGTGTTTTTTAATTGAATAACTGAAATCTCTTCTTCAGGATCTGTGACAGATCAAATGTTGGATTACTAGGCATCTCATCTGGGAGGAGGTATCGTAAATATTATCATGTGTATCATGTTTATATCGTATGTATTATCATGTGTTATTTGTGTGTAAATATAATCAACGTGTTAGTATTAATTTAAGCTGCGGAAATTTTCCGCACTGTACTACTTCAATTTTAAAATGATGAGCAATTATAATGTCTATTATCATGTGTATCATGTGTATATCGTATGTATTATCGTGTGTTATTTGTATGTAAATATAATCCAAGTGTCAGTATTAATTTAAGCTGTGGAAATTTTCCGCACTGCACTACTTGAATTTTAAAATGATGAGCAATTATTAATTGCAATAGATTAGTTAGCCCGTACACCCCGAGGTCAAGCTAGTTAGATTTGAGTGTAATGTAACTGTGTATTTTATTATTAATATTGTCAAAGGTGAATATTTCATGTGTTTAATAAATGTGTTAGTGCCCCCAAAATCGACTGTTTATTTTAGCGTAACGCAAGGTACTTTGATCCTTCCGGATCCTACTATACTTTTATTGGTTCAACTGGGGGACACTATGGATAAGTAGTAGTAGTGTATGTATGTAAATTTCACCTCACCACACCCAGAGATCAAAAAACTCAAGCTGGTTTCATGTAGTCGGTTAATAGAATCTACCAGCACCATGGTATTGACTTTAAGGTTGACATTTTGCTGCCACCAAATGCATCCCTTAGAATTCCTGGACTATGGCGGCCTACTGGAACTTGAGATGGAGATAAACAGAATGAAAATGATTCCTGAAAAAATTAGGATTAGTGCTATAGTTACAATGGACTTACGATTTCCACAAGACAAATGGTTGCATGTTTATACTGATGGCTCCTTACTTGACAAAACTTGGGAGGCCAGAGCTGGAATCTGTTGCACACTGCTTGGTTTGTACTTACCTGTTGGAGTTTCTACAATGCACTTTGATAAGGACATCGAGGCAATTTATGTGGCATTGCAGCAACTCGAACTTCGTTCTTCTTCATTAAATAGAGCGGTCCTCTCGGACTCTAGTTCGACTCTCCAGGAAATTTCCGGCAACCAAAAAAACGATGGTACCCGAATTCAAGAGATCAGGGCGTTTTTAAAAGATCAAACGCACAGAATAGCTTTACAGTGGGGGCCTGGCATTTCGAGTACTAGGAATTGGAAAAGCGGACTTTTTGACCAAAAGAGTGCTATGGTCCAGCAGAGATTTTCAAATCCTATGACTTTTCATTCATCACAACTGTACATTAAAAGGCTACACAAAAAAGAAATTGAGTCAGAATCTCTGGTGCCATCAAAATGAAAGTTATGGAGAGTCCTCAACAAGAACATTTCAGTAATTTCAAATGTTCCTCGTCGAAGAACGAGGAACAGGGGTGGAGGGAACGAGGTTGAGGAACGAGGGAACGAGGTCGAGATTCAGGGTGGCGCATGCATAGTCACAGCGGCACTGCAAGAGCGACAGTGCTCTGTCTCCCTGGCAGCCTCGCGTGTAGCTTCCTATTTGTGCATGCGCACAACAGTCAAACACTACGTCACTGGAACTGTGAAGCGTGGTGTTTGACTGTTGTGAGCATGTGCACATCGGAAGCTGCACGCGAGGCCGCTGGGGAGAGATAGCACTGTCGCTCCCACAGTGTCGCAGTGCCTACAGACGACCCTTTCCTGTTGGCTGAGAAGTAGTTGCCAGGTTCAGCCTCCGGACTTGTCATAACTGTCTCTGGGCTCATCTCCATCGAATTGGACCTGCTGCTTCCCCGGTTTGTATTTTATATGAACTAGGACAGCGTATGTCTGGAAAATATTTAGACACGTACCCTGCACTATTCACATTTAACGCAATCATTAAGAAATACTGATAAACTCGCTGTCTAATGGCCTAGCGGGCAAACGGCCCGCATTTGTAAACAACATTTTTTAAAGTTCCATTATGATATTGATTATGACGCAAATATTAAAATATATAAATTATGTGCAGGTGAAAAGTCAAGTAAAGGCTCATACTCTATATATTCGGTCTTTTACAAGATATTGAGCACATATTCTATATATGCTTCTCATAATATTTATATTGTCTACCTATTTACAATTACAATACTGGTTTACTGTTGTTTATTATTATTATCTCTCTATATAAAGACGCTGAAGCAACTGTTTGGCAGAATTTCATGTGCCTCGATTTTCTTTGTCCCTTACAGCAAAATCCCTGCCATACAAAATTATTTAATCGGATGCATTTGTAGAGGAATGCTAAGAAAACACTCTGAAAAAAACGTTTTTCGATTTAACCTTCAGTTTAAGAGTTTTTCAAATTCAAATGAAAAATGTTTGAGCTACGATTTCGAGTGCTGAATAGACTAACAGGCCTATACCTACACAGTTGGCTTTTTAAAATAGAGGCCATTTTTAAAAGACTAACAGGCCTGTACCTACACAGTTGGGCTTTTAAAATAGGGGCCTTTTTAAAAGACTAACAGGCCTGTACCTACATAGTTGGCTTTTTAAAATAGGGGCCTTTTTTTAAAGACTAACAGGTCTGTACCTACACAGTTGGCCTTTTAAAATAGGGGCCTTTTTTAAAAGACTAACAGGCCTGTACTTACACAGTTGGTCTTTTTTAAAATAGGGGCCATTTTAAAAGACTAACAGGTCTGTACCTACACAGTTGGCCTTTTAAAATAGGGGCCTTTTTTAAAAGACTAACAGGTCTGCACCTACACAGTTGGCCTTATAAAATAGGGGCCTTTTTTAAAAGACTAACAGGCCTGTACCTACACAGTTGGCCTTTAAAATAAGGGCCTTTTTTAAAAGACTAAGAGGCATGTACCTACATAGTTGGCCTTTTAAAATAGGGGCCTTTTTAAAAGGACTAACAGGCCTGTACCTACACAGCTGGTCTTTTAAAATAGGGGCCTTTTTTAAAAGACTAACAGGCCTGTACCTACACAGATGGCCTTTTAAAATAGGGACCTTTTATAAAAAACTAACAGGCCTGTACCTACACAGTTGGCCTTTTAAAATAGGGATCTTTTTTAAAATGTATATTCAGATTATGAATTATTTTCATTCTTCTTTCTTCATTCTTTCCTGCGTCACTGCTCCTGAATTGGCTCCGCCGAAACAGGAGGTCATTAGTCAAACAAAAACTGTTGTAAAACATTTCAAATTCAAATTGACCTAAAGCTCGTTTTAAAACCCCTAACAGGTTTACAATAGTTATGGAGACATACATTGAACTAGATATAATCTTTTCTAATTTCCATGGTTGGATCTTAAAATTGTTGTAATTATAGAGCGAATTGTGAGTTAAGTTGGTACTGTAAATAATTTGGCATGCTATCATTAGGAAAAGAACCAAATTTTAATATATATAGTTAAAAGCTGAGAACATTGTGTCTTTAATTTTGCATCCAACTTTTTCGCAGTGAAAGAAATAAATCAATTACGCAATGTAAGGAAAGTTATGAGCTACGTATAATTAGAAAAATCAAACTGCTGTCTGTATGATAAACACAGAAATTTTTTAATAAAAGCAAGCATATGTCGGTTACGTGACTATTATTTTGAAGGCGTTATAATCCCCCTTTTTCAGGTTAACAGAACAAGTAGAACATGAATCGCCATTGACCAACAATAAGTATCTGTTCTTGTAAGGTTAAAATTAGCCTGATAAATATATCTCGCGCGTTCTTGCTTGTGTATTTATCTTGCCATCATATTCTCTAACTTTTACAAAACTTGTATACTAGCCTGGCACATTGCCCATACTGTGGATTGAGCTCTTTAAGCATTTTTTGCTTTCTCACTCTGTCACTAGAGGGGGCTGACTCTATAGTGACCTCCCTTGCACCGCTTTACGAGCGAAGGCCACGACGCCTACAGCCTGTGCTGTAGGACTTGGCATCCCTTTCTTTCTGTTGCCCACTAGAGGTAACACCCCCTGCACTGGTCTCTGCTGTCTGCTCCGGCGTGGGCAGATACTGGACTTCTCTAATATCTTCGGATATAAGAGCTCCCGCTACCGGGTTATAACCCGAAGACCTCCTTCCAAATCTTGATTGGGAGAAGGTGCCCGTTAGGACTTTGTTAGGCTTTTTTTCTTGTAATATGCTGGGTAGCTTGATCTTGGTCTCCGTTGCTCCTTCTCTTAGGCGGTTCTGCCCCGCCCTTTTGCTGGCTTTGCCCCTTAGTTGCCTCGCGGGGATTCTGTTTCCCCAGCTCCTTATTTTCCTGGAAATCCTTAATGTCTTTAAGAAAGGTTTTAATTCACTCTGGTTGAAAGAACATTCTTTCAAATATTAACACTATTTTCGCCATGTTCAGTTATTCTTTAAACTGGAGGTCAAGATGACAGCTATTGCGCCAGCATGTATATTTAGGAGCATTAGGACTCATGAGGACGTTATAGTCTCAAAAGTCTTGACGCCCCAACATAGATTTTATTTTTGTTGTAAATTGACATATAAAGCTTTATTTGTTTGAGAATATACTGTAAGTTCTGAAAGTTTACATCTTAATATGCCGAGTTATAGAGAACAAATACATTTGTGAAAAAGTGAGTGAAAATTGTTTATATGTGTTTGAAATGTATAATAATTTGGTTTATTTTTTATTTTGGTTTCTCGATGTGATATATTCTGAAAGCAAAGTAATATTACGATATTCGATATTGCTACGTTCATAAATTTATCCGATTATTGGTTGAAATTGAAGGACCCCAGGTAACACACATACGGTATTATAACCGTTTATACGTTATATTTTCGTATGTGTTATACGATAAACGGTAATACATCGGTTATAATACCGTTATGAGTAAACGGTATATAAAAATACCGTATATCATACGTATGAATTACCGTGTATGAACATACCGTATGTAGAAATACCGTTTTAAATACGTATGTATTACTGTTTATTTTACATTAAAATAACCGTTTTTATTACGTTAAAAATACCAATTTATCATACGTAAAAATAACCATTAACGCTCCCCTCTCGCTCAAATCCTCTTTCAGCTTTGTTCTCGAACCCTTTTCCCAAAGGCATTTTTATGTATTACCGTTTAAAATACATTATAAATACCGTTTATCATACGTTATAAATACCGTTTATATTACATTAAAATTACCATTTTTCATACGTAAAAATAACCATTAACGCTCCCCCTTGCTCAAATCCTCTTTCAGCTTTGTTCTCGAACCCTTTTCCCCAAGGCATTTTCATGTATCCCTTCTTGTTTATCTTCACCCTCCCAAGCTCTAACCCCGCCGTGACGTCACGCAGTTCTGGAAGCTTCCAGAACGGACTCATTTCTACCTCAGGGGACGAAGCCATAAGCTTTGTGCATCTGGCAACACTGAGTGCAGTAATCATTCTTTACGTTTCCCGCCATGGTTTGTAGCACAGAAAGGTTTGTATCTTGAATATTATTTTCCCGTGTTAGGTTAGTGTTAGGTTAACATGCTGCTTAATTTATATAACTTATTTAATTATATTTAGCTTTAACTTTTATTTTATATATCTTCCTAGCTTTGTTGTATGTATGCACATATTGCTTTAAAAGCAAACGGGAAAAGTGCATGCATCGTGGTATGTGCATCCATGCTCGCATTTAATACTATCTAAGCGGAGATTAAATGAAAACGTGGTCCGAGATTGCATTTATTGTCATGCATGCATGTTTATTTCAAATATTGTAAAATCAGAAATTATTCTTTTACATGTTTTTATGTATTTTAAACTTAAAGATGGTATAACTTAAATTTTAAACTTAAAGATGGTAATAGGCTGCAACCTGAAAATGCAGAACGCTTAATTTTCCTGTACCGTAACTTACCTCTAACTTTGATTACAAAGAATAATTAGTTTGTTTTTAAACAATATTTCATATATGGTGTAAAACTTAAGAAATTAAAATACTGCCAAATTGAATATTCATCCAAGGGTCATTCCGTGTCAAATCAACCAATGATCTGAACCTTGACATCATGGAAAATGATAATTTTTGGTACAATAGTAGTACCAGTGAAGCTGACAAAAACTGTAAATATTAGATTTTTTGGGCTCTTAGTTTTCAGTTACTGACTTTCTTAAAAGCGAAATTTGGCAAAAAAAAAAAAGTATTTGACCTAGAGATCTCAAATTGGTGTCATTTTTTTTTTCTTTTAATGGGTCTTAATTTGATATGACTATGCTATTCTCTAAAAACAATTTCTCTTTTAGTTTGTAATTATTTTAGAAACTCCAATTTTAAAAAAGAGTTAAATACCATAATCATGTTGTATATCAAATTAAGGTCCATCGAAAACAAAAGACTGCACTAATTTGAACTCTCTTGGTCAAATAGTTTTTGATCTACCACTGTTTAAAGATTTCAAAACTTTACCAGATTTGGCTTTTTTAAAAAAGTGAATAACTGAAAATCTAAAAGCGCAAAAAATATGAAATTTTACGGTGTTTTTAAACTTTAGTGGTACTATCACTGTACCAAAAATGATCAATTTTTTAGATATCAAGGTTCAAACCATTAAGTGATTTGACACAAAATGACATACATTTAGTACATAACTCATTAGCCAGTTTTTTCATACATTCAGCCCACATATGTTCTCAATTTTTACAATTTGCTACACACTTAATATTCAGGATGGCCACTCAACCGGGAAAAGTCAGGGAATTTTGTGAAAATTCTGTTTTTTTTTTTTTTTTTAATTCTAGTTGTCCTTATAAAAACAGGACTGCCCAGTTTGTATGCCATTTTCGAAAAATTTCGCCAAGTATTATGCTGTACTCGTAACTTCTAAATAAAGGCTGCCATGTGTCCATTTGATTCCGTATAAAAACAAAAATGCAGAGTTTGTGCTCCATTTTGGACAACTGTTGCCAAGAATATTATATACATTTTACAATATTTTTTCTATTTTAATGACATTCTTTTGACATTGCTGAATTGACATTAATTATTCAATGGCTGTAGCTTGTTACAGTGTAGTTTTTGCATATCTTTAATGTCTGTCATTGTGAACAATTTGCAATGCCCATATTTAAGGACATCAGTTTAGACTATTTCTTTTTATTTCTTCAGGGAAAAAAAACATTAAATTCTTTTAAATATTTCAGTAGTTCAATTTTGCTGCATTTACATGTATTTTTTATTAAAAATGTCAAAATTTATTTGTAAAAACAAAAAATGTGTATTTTTTTCTCCTGATTTAATATAACTTTTTTTTTAATAGTTGAGTAATTGTTAAGATTCTTTAATCAAATTTGTAACTAAATAGGGATGTGCACGCATTTTATGTTAAAATTACTGGTCTGGAATTTCTTTTCAATTCACCTGGAAAAGTCAGGGAATTTCAATGTGTCTGAAGAGTGGCCACCCTGATATTTCACATGCCACTCAATATAATTTTATATTTACAATTATAATTACAAAACGTTCAAGAACTTTTAAAATAAGTTCTTCTCCAAACTGAGTGAAGATAATTTCATTTCTTCCTTGCTCAAGAGTACAAACTCTCCCAGTTGCAGTAACAGGATCTACTTTTTGCAAAATGGTCTCACCTGGCACATTCAATACGTCACTCGGTTGAGGATGAAAGTAAGAAAAGGTCCCTTAGGATGTAGGAAGCTTACTTTATAGTCGCTCGTAACATTATTCTTCTCAAGAATACATGCAAGCCACAAAGATCCTTTATAGACTATATAGTGCCAAATCCAGATTCAATTTTTACTAAATTAGTTTGTGTAATATAGTCGAATGCTGTCACACGTTCAGTAAACCGGTGTTCACTACAGTAATAATGCTTAACAAGAAGCCAATTTTCAGAAATTGGGTAAAAAGAATGAAGTTTTTGAGTACAGCACAGTTGATGAGTATGAAGAAGTTAAAGAAATACTGTCGCCACAGTTGAATGACTTTAAGGCAATCATGGGTACTCAAAAACTTCATTTTTTCTACCCAATTTCTGAAAATATACTTCATGTTAAGCATAATTACTGTAGTGAACACCAATTTACTGAACGTGTGACAGCATTAGACTATATTACACCAACTAATTAAGCAAAAATTGAATCTGGATTTGTCACTATACTCTATAAAGGATCTTGGTAGCTTGCATGTATTCTTGAAAAGACGAGCGACTATATAGTTAGCTTCCTACATCCTAAAGGACCTTCTTCTTTCTTTTATCCTCAACCAAGTGACGTATTGAATATTTGAATGTGCTAGGTGAGACCATTTCGCAAAAAGTAGAGCCTGATACTGCAACTGGGAGAGTTTGTACTCTTGAGCAAGGAAGGGATGAAATTGTCTTCACTTGTTTGGAGAAGTACTTATTTTAAAAGTTCTTTAAAAGTAACGTTTTGTAACTGATTGTAAATACAAAATTAAATTTTGAGTGACATATGTGAAATATTAAGTGTGTAGCAAATTGTTAAAATTGAAAAGAACATATGTGGGCTGAATGTTTGAAACAACTGATTAATGAGTTATGTACTAAGTATATGTTATTCCGTGTCAAATCAATTAATGGTTTGAACCTTGATACCTCAGAAATCGATCATTTTTGGTACAGTGATAGTACCAGTAAAGTTTACAAAAACTGTAAAATTTCAGATTTTGGGGGCTTTTAGATTTTCAGTTATTTACTTTTATTAAAGACATTAAGGGACTATTTGTGTGCCAAATTTCATAGTCGGTCGTTAAGGGGTTCCTATGGAAATTAAATTTTTTGTAATTTAGCTAATTTCACTTATAGTTTAATACAAAAAAAAAAAAATTTTCATAGGAACCCATTGGCTTCCCATTATGAAACTTGGCATACAAGTAGTCCATAAAGCATATATTTTTTTTTCAAAAAAATTAAAAGGGGTGTTTTTGAGATTTAAAAAAAAAAAATTTGAAGCTTTTCAAAAAATTCAAATTTGAAATAGCATAGTCATGTTATATATCAAATTAAGACTCATTAAAAGCAAAAGAAAATAACACTAATTTAAGCTCTCTAGGTTAAATAGTAAGTCTCATTTATAAGCATTTAAAAAACGATATTTCGGTATAATTTTTTTAAATACATGATTTGGAAGAATTAAAAAAAAATATATACTAGGAAGAAATTTTAAAATAATATGCTACTTAGGACAAATTTAAAAAAAAAGTTGATACTGGGGTGAAATGTTAAAAAACACAATACTAAATTAAAATAATTTGATACTTTTAAGAAAATAAAAAAAATACCTGGAAGAAGTTAAAAAAGCCTTATACTTAAAAGAAAATAAACATGATACGTACAAGAAATAAAAACACAATTCTGGGAATTTTTTTAAAAACATTAAACACAATATTATATTTCATAATGTAGTAGATTATAATTTTTGCAATTTTTAGAAATAATTGTGAAACAGTTTGTGTTCTGTGTATCTAGAAACATGTTCTACTTGGGCTCTGTGCCCTTACTCACTGTTTTCACTCTTAAAAATCATCACAGTTGCATGATACCACCATTGATCAGAGATGTGTAGTTTTAGCATGCTAAATTAAAATTTAAAATAGCCTATAATTGTAATTTAAAATAGCCTATAAACTTAATTACAATATTATTAATATTGTTTTTTTTATATATTTTTAGTATTGAAGTTTACTTTTAAAAAATTAACTCTTTAAAAATTGCAAAAATGTTTTAAGTATTATGTGTTTTAATATATCCCAAAATTTTATTCTGTATTTTTAAGTTATTTTCAATTTAAAATAGCTTATCTTTTAGATTTAAAATTATATTTCATAATGTAGTAGATTATAATTTTTGCAATATTTAGAAATAATTAGAATTAAAAATATATTTAAATATAAACTGAAAATAAAGGAAAAAAACATTTTTGCATTAAAATTATTGTATTAACAATATATAATATAAATTAAAATAAAAATTTTATTACATATGAACAGAGTGATTCTATAGTATTGTGAATTTTGCATATATGACACATTTGATATATCGTATCTTTGTAAAAATATGATTTAGATGAATGTATTTTAAATTTTAAAGATACTGTTTCAGATTGTGTTGATTTCAAATTTATAAATTCAAGTACATTATTGAAATCAACACAATCTGAAAATTTGACATCTATTATAAAAATATATTCACCTGACTCAATATGTTTGTTTTACAAAGATGCATAAAACTTTGTAAATATCATGTCTGCAACATGCACTATTCTGTAGAGTTGTCCAATGTGTGATAAATATGTATATAAACACGTAATAAATACGTGTAGAAACACAATATAAACACGTAATAAATACGTGTAGAAACACAATATAAACATGTAATAAATACATGTAGAAACACAATATAAATATGTATGGGAATACATTATAAATGCGTATGGGAACGCATAAATACATATGGGAACACGTTATAAACATGTATGTGGATATACGTAAGAAACACGTATATGATATGTAATAAACATGTATCTGGATACGTAATAATAACGTATGTGGATATACGTAATATACACGTATGTGATACGTAATTAACATGTATCTGGATACGTAATAATAACACATGTGGATATACATAATAATAACGTATGTGGATACGTAATATACACGTATGTAGATACGTAATAATAATGTATGTGGGTATACGTAATAATAATGTATGTGGATATACGTAATAATAACGTATATGGATACGTAATAAACACGTATGTGCATATACGTAATAATAACGTATGTGAATATACGTAATATTAACGTATAAGGATACGTAATAATAATGTATAAGGATACGTAATAATAACCTTTTTTATAACGGTTGGTATACCGTATTCTAACGTACCATTTTTGCGTAATAATTACGTATGGCCTGACACGTAAAGATTACGTATTGCTTGATACGTAAGAATTACGTATTTGTGCTACCTGGGACTATCTTTTGAAGTTGTTTTAGAGGGCAAAGGCGTGTTTAGGACGTAATTCTCTAGTATAGCGGGGTGAAGCGCTGTTGCCCTTGTGTTCACAGACATTGCGTCTACGCCTTTTGAAAAGAAAATTTGAATGAGTGAACGCAATTATTTCCTGTTTTAAATCCCAGACAAGAGCAGGTACATTTTCCAGTAAACATATTGCGGCTTATGACATTTAGTTTAACATAAAGTAAAATAAGCGAGAAAATGCTTTGTTGTACTTCATAAAGAGTGTATTTAAGTAATCCTACGGGGACAATTCTTTCCAACAATCTAAGAGAATATTTTTAGGATAAGAAAATTTTTGCGCCGTACTGTCGAATCTGCCATCGATTATTTTATCTCCATTGAAAATTCCATTATTTTCTGTGCTCAGCCATATACGTATCAAAGATAAATGATGAAATTCTAGATATTTCCCAATACATATTAACATGTTCGCCTATTTGCACGAAGCTTCAAATCTGTGGATTGATTTTTAGATACGGCCAGGGACAAACAAAGATTTCCATTTTTTTTCTCTCTCAGATCTGAAAATCGATTAAAAAGTTTAATCTTTAATGATTTCTACATTATAATATTTGAATAAATGCCACAGGTCGGCTTTTAAAACATTTATTTTCAGCTTTTCATTCATTTTTTATATTTGTAGAACTTTCTCTCACTATTCAACTTCAAAATAAGTGATTAAAATTCTGTAAAAATCAGTTTTGAATCCATCTTTTCACTTAGCTTTTAAATTTCTACTTTAATGGCGTGTTTTATTTTTGGAAGCTAAATGCAAATTTACAGCCACAGCAACACTTTTAAAAATTCACTCAAACTAGAAGCAAAAATAGGTAAATAAATAACTTTTTCCATGCTATAAATTTGGCAAGAAATCTGTCAAACCACAAAAATGCAAAGATGCAGACAACGATGTAGGACTCATGTCTCTAAGATTTGGAAAATTCAAATAGAGCAATTTAAGACCGGTCACAAACAGACGGCATATGGTCCAAGAGTGATTAAAGAAGAGGCAGGGAGAATTAAGAACCAATAACATGAGACCAATTAACATTGACCACATCTTCTAACCAAAGATAAATAATAGATTACGATATTTTTCCACTTAAAGCGAAGACGAGAGAAGAGGCATAAAATGAAGCTGGATCCATGCTGGTATAAAACACATACACATATATGCACGCACTCAAAGACGCGCACACACACACAGATAGGGACCAATTCCAGAGAGAAAAGGATTGAAGAGAAAAAGCGGCAAACATAGAAATGTGTCTTTCCCATGAGTGATTTACGGAGATGGCTTAAGTGAGATGTGAGATAAAAAGATTTACATGTCTACCATAAGTAGTACCTATTTCAAAAAGGATGAAGTAAGACGTGTCAAATGACTGTTGCAGGTACTGTGAACATCTTAAGGTTATTTGTGAGCAAATACATACAGAGTAGTTACGTTAACAACGTATATTATTTAATATGTGAGAAAGATGAACACTTCTACCATGAGCATTACCTATGTCAAAATGAATGAGGAAATAAGATATCAATCGACTGACGCAGGTACTATGAACCTTATGGTTATTTGTGGGGAAATACTGCAAACTAATAGTGATACGGAGTTGTTGAATTAACAACATATATTATTTAATTATTTGGTATGAGAACGGATTATTTATCGCAAGTTATTACGTATTCAGAGCAAATGCCTCACGAATTTCATATAAAACAATAAAGTATACAAAAAAAGTTTCTGTACTTTTGTTAAGGATGTAAAAAGTTTGTTAAATAAAAATTGATGGTCCACCTTGTCTTTTTAAGTTTTAATTAAAACATAACAAGGTATATATACATTGGGGAATGCATTTTGTAATTTGGGGAATAAATCCTGCTAAGTATAAGATGGGGAAAGGTTTCCAACTTCAGGATGCAATCTCGTCGTTTGCGAGCTATTCGAGTTTTGCCAACACACACACAGTTCTCTGCTGCGTCAATTCTTGTAGCACGATGCAACGGCAGAATACTCGCGCATGCTCAGACAACTGTATTATAACATCCTTTGATTACTTAATTGATAAGAATTTCTAAATTACAAAATAAATGTCATTTTAAACAGAAAAATAATGGCTCT
Source organism: Amaurobius ferox (assembly GCA_951213105.1). Classification (NCBI taxonomy): domain Eukaryota; kingdom Metazoa; phylum Arthropoda; class Arachnida; order Araneae; family Amaurobiidae; genus Amaurobius; species Amaurobius ferox. The sequence goes on from OX578134.1 coordinate 11,258,843, forward strand.
TGATTTATTGTTTGAATTTATTAATGATAATGCTTATCTCTTTCAAATTGTGATTTCAGTCTGCAAAAAGCAGCTACTTCATAAGATGGTTTCCATTGTCGATTAAACACAACGCAACATAAAATTAATTTTTCTAAGTTTTCTAAATTCAAAGTTTATTTCATATTTAAAATATTTCAGTCTGTAAGTTAATTTAATTACTACATTTAAAAGCAAAACTTCGCTATAATAATTGTGACTACAACCACTTTTCTTGATAAATATGCTTCTAGCACTAGTTTAAGTAACGTTTTAACCTAAGAAAAGTATGGTGATGCTGATTTAATCTCATGTCAAGTTTTCACAATGGAGACATATGTAGGATCAATGGATACCAGAAATAACTTTTGTCGGTAGGTGTCAAATCGTTGTCTCTTTGTGACCTATAAAACCACTGAACTCATTTAAACCAAATGTGGGTGGAAAGTGTCATATGTTATGTAGATGGGAATGAAGAATAAAATATTCCTACTAATGTATACCCTTTACCTATAAAACGCAATTTTGTTAAAGCAGCTGATCCTACATAATCTCAAAAACCGCGGAAGTGATATGAAATAAATTTGAGTGGTATAATGTATTTAATTATCCAGATGTGAAAGCAGAAAAGCAATCGAATAATGTCTATAATTCAGATATAAAATATTTTATCGGAATCAGTCACAATTCGTTATCTCAAAAACCGCTGAAGTTAGTTGGACCAAACCTGAGTTATATACTGTTTATATTGTGTAGATGTGTTTTAAACAATGTAGATAGTTTGGCTCAGATGTCGAATGCCTCCTTGAAATGCTTTTAATGTTTCAATAGTAACCACTTTCGAATATAGCACAAGGGATCACATCTATATTCGAAATTCGGTTTTTTCATACCTCCTACAACTTATTAATGGAACAGATATGAGAGTCAGTGCCATATTTGGGATGCATTTTCTTTTTGTTTTATTATACCTTTTAATTTTTTTATATTTACATAATAAAACTATTTGCCAAATTTTAATGTAATCTGTGGATAACAAATGAATATTTAAAGAGAATATTTTTAACTGTTTTCAAAATTTGAATATGGCGAAGTCATGATCGACTCTGTGTTCGAAATGTATACTTATGTATACTCTTGTGCACTATATACCTTTATATGCACAAGTGTAAAACTACATTTATGAATATGCTGATATAAAAGGAAAAATGAAACTTTAATATTATTTTAAGGATATATTATGTTCAGCTTTTTTGAATGAAATATTATATATATTTATTTCATTATTCTACTGTTGAAATATTGCTTATCGAATACAATTCATATCCTATTGTGTTACAATATCACAATATCAAATATACTTAAGTCTTAGTTTAGCGTTTTTCGCTAAGCTATTATTTTTCTATATAAATTGTGTTGTATATACCATTTATTTTGAAACGTTCTATCCATATCTATTTCAGATCAAATAATATTGAAACCCCTATAATAAAACTTTATGCATATTTACTTCCCACGCATTTCAATAGATATGCAAAGAGATTATTCTGTGGATAACAACATTTAATTTAGCACAGCCTAAACCAAAATCGACACTGCGAAGAAATAAATTTAATGTATAGAGTAAGTAACTTGAACGAAAAAAACAATTTTTTCAAGAGGCGGTAATATATTTAAGCATTACTTTGTGAGAATAAATATTGCTTACGATCTGTAAGCATCTTTTATAAAGAAGATATAAAAGTTTACGCTTTGCTATCAGGGATTACGACACCATTTATTTTATCGGCGGCATAAAATCATTGTTTTCATTGCATAACCCCAAATGTTTTGCAGATAAATTGTGAAATTTAAGATATTTACCAATGTGCATAAACTTCAATGGAATCCTTCAACTAACTGAAAGCACTATTTTTGATGGATTTTTATTTATGCCTTATGTGGAGAATGAAAATTAAAGATTATCTTTCAAAATGTGAATATAGATTTAAATTGACACAAAATCTGATTACAATAGTCAATACTAAAGTTTAAAATTGTCCTTCATCTAACGCAGAAATTACTATTTATGAGCTCGAGTTTTCTTCATTTCCTTTTTGCTTAAGACGTCATTTAGAACCGAAAGCGACATACGTCATTGAAACAATCTTAATGCGCAAGCTTGGGAACGCTAATTAAAAATTACAGCACCTGCTACTCTACTGACATTTGTCAGAAGCTATTACGATCCTGATTGGCTAAAAACTAATAGCATAAACGTATACGTTACTTTAACAGTGCTACTTAACATTGCTACTTTTCGCATTCTGAGCTTCATATTCTATGAATTTTAAGATGACTCTCTGGTATAACACTTACCCCGACGGCCACCATGAACTTGCGAAATTGGAACAAATAGTAAAATCTAATTAATTCAAAAAGTCGTTAGACTGGGAACGTTGTTTCATAGTTTTTAATCTCCGATTTTCTAGATTTTACTAAAATTCTTTTGTTTTGCTTATATTCTCCTCTGTTTGAAGAGTGAACAAGCACATATCGCATTAAGTACTTTGCCTAAGTACAGAATGTTACTTGCCCACAGACGAGAAATAACTCCAGCACAAAAGAAAATTGTGCAAGCTAAATATATTAAGTAGACGAACAAGTTGGAAATGTCTGGATTACGCATTTTTTAAATAACTGTCTGCTTTTCATGCTTTATTTGCATAGTGCTTTATCTACGTTGTGATTTTGTAATTTCCTGAGATTAAATTGCATAATATATTTTTATGCGGAATATCAAAGAAATACTTTATAAATTATTTATTTTTATATTTAATAAATATGTCTAGAATGAGATATGGTAAATATAAATTGCTTAGCTTAAAATGTGACGTGTAACTCTCTCGATTTCAAATAATTTTCAAATAAACATACAATTTAAACGTTTGTAAAATTAGTTACACAATCAACTATTTCTATTAAAAAGTAAATATGGAAATTAAATACAATTCATTTTAACATGTCTGTATAAAGACAGTACCTATTTATGTATGCATATCCTATGAATCAGCGAAACTTGGCCAATACTATAAAAGATTCATTCTTAAATTTTCAACACACCTACTGTAATAAGTCTGTCCGTCCATCGGTCCCTTTAACCGTCTATAAACATGTAGCACAGAAGATCCCATCAGATTGTTATTTTGATATTTACAAAGTTTAATAATTTGTATCTTTTAGAAACAATTTTATTGAGTCAAAAGGAAATTTATTAAACAAGTTAAAATTATAAAAAAATAAAACACTTTTTTAAATTAACTCCTTTATTTTGAAGTTTTTATTCATTAAGTGGATACACTAATTTCTTATGGGAAGAAAATATACAAAATATTTCACGATACTACATAATATATTTATTGTTTAGTATCCCTGGCAGAAAGGTTGAAGCAGAATATATAATCATTACTGCTCTTTGGCATTGTTATATACTTATTTCTATTTAAATGGAATTTGAGGGAGGTGAAGGTATATATATATATATATATATATATATATATATATATATATATATATATATATATATATATATATATATATATATATAATATATATATATATATATATATATATATCAAAATAAAATAATTAATAATCTTTTAATAACTTTTGCGTTCATTTCTATTTTTTATAGCTAAAGGGCGTTTCAGCATAGTTGGTCTCGTCTATCAAGCTTTGGCAATTTGTTTCAGTCGCATACTCTCAGTTAAAATGTTTGTTAAAATTAAATGCGAAATTCTTACATATACTTTTTTCACGGTGAGCTGTACTTTTATGTCTATAGAGGGTCTAAAATATTATACAATCCGTTGGGCAAAAAGTTCAATTAGAAAAAGCTTTGATGTACAGTAAGCTGCTGCAGAAACCTGCTGCAATGTTCTGTCATATTCGGTGAGTTATTACTTATGAAAATATTGTGAATTTATTCCTTACAAATCCGGGAACAACTGCAACTAAAATTTCATAGATATGTTATAGTCTTTCATATATTTAAAAAAATTATATCAAAGAATTTCGTATTTAGTTTTAACAAACCTCGAAATGTATATCGGAAACCAATTACCAAAATAATTTAATGCATCAATTTTTGACATACATTTTGAAATTTCGAATTTCAATAAATGGGAATGATACGCTCACTGCAAATGCATAAATACCACTACAAACACCCATTTTTGGGCTCTTTATAATATGTAAATATAAAGTGAGAGGGATTAATAGGGAGAGTTATCAATAAAAAGTAGGTATACAGCAAATCATACGAAATTCGTATATCATTATATTGCAGATCAAATACATGCGGCAGTTATAAAAGTAGACATGCAATATATCGTACAAAATTCATTATCTATTATATTTCAGATCAAATACTTCTAAATCCCTAATTAGATTCATTTATAAAAATATTTTTTTTTAACAAATACGTTCTCTAAAACTTTTACCACTAATGGCATTTGATTCTGCTTATAGTACGTGACGCAAACAAAAAACTTTTCTTTTCTTTCAGAGACGGCAATATATGAGTATTATTGTCAAAATATATCTCTAAAACGACCTGTGAGAATATTTTATCACAAAGATAGAAAATTTTGCACATCTCTGTCAGGCAATATACTGTTGGCTATTTTATGGCCGTCGTAAAAACCTTTCTTCCTTTGCGGAACCACATATGTTTCAGAGATAAATGATGAGATCCAATATTTGCCATTCCACGAATTGCCAAATGCTTGGAAAAAGAATGTCGTAAATAAAGAATTTATTAAAAAAATAAAGATACATTTGCATGAAACGACAGCCTCCATTTTGAATTACAACATGCGCAAATCTAACACAATAAAGGAATACATCTGAGTATATGTTCGTGTGTGTGTGTCTATGCAGTCTATAGCAGGAAATCTAAGCTATGATATGACCATGGACTTTGGTACACAGGTATTGAAATAATACATAGGAACACCTTGGCGTTATTTTTTTTAAATTCGAATTAGGTTTTTAGTTATAGTATGTTTTTCCCCGATCCAGGCTAATTATTCGCACAATTCAAATAATTAGTGACCTAATATAAATATAATCTTAGAGTTTATATCTTGACACCAACGCTTTCCAGCAATGTTTGAGTCGAATCCGTGGGACAATTTTATCATATTTGACTTGACATTTTACCTACATCGAACTTTGTATTTTTGTGTTATAGGACATATATTGTGAAGTACACTTTGTTAAAAGGGTATTACAATTACCCGAATAGTCAAATAGTTATACAACTAAAGGAAAGTCGAAGTTAAAGAGAGATAGGAAACTGCCGCCAAAATCAGGTTGTAATTAGAAGGTAATATTTTTCGAAGTGGCAAAAATGAGTGATCATATAGGATTCGGATACTATGTAATAGCGTATAGCGTCGTGTTGACCAGAGAATTCGATGAATCGGCTGGCCAGCCTCAGTTTGGAAATGATGGAAATAGAGAAGACACAAAAATGATTGAGGTCAATCATCACATTCATCAGCATTGAAAAATATTTATTATAGTTTATATAAACAACATTGCCTTAAATGGTAGATATTTATCTTTGGATGAAAGTGAAAAGCTTGTGAGAAAATGGCAATTTAAAACTTTATTAGAATTTCAATGTATGTACAAAAGGGAAAAAAAAAATACTTAAAATCAAAATGTTGTTATACTTTGCTATCCAGGAATTTAAAATATATATCTTTCCTGAAAAGAAAGACGCGTTTTGCCTTAAATAATAGGTACATATCCTGGAGTGACAGTTATATATTCAAAAATCATTTGTTTTAATATTTTATATTTTAAGGTATTTTATATTCATTCGCAAGTGCTTTTAAAAATCATTTGTTGTCAATGGTTTTCTTTTTAATGTATTTTATAGTATTTTAATCGGTATATTTCTGTATTGAATTTTTCTTGCACGCTGTTACTAGGACCTTGCTCTGCAGTTTGCATTCTTTTAAATAAATAAATAAATAATAAATAAAAAAATAAAATATATGTAGGAAAAATTAAAAATATTATTAGAATTCTAGTCAGTTTCAATTTACCGACACGATTAATCCCAAAACCTAGACCTGCATCATTTCACCGTACAACAACCCAATAATATCTGCGATTGCAAAGAAATCCCATATGGATTGACAAAGCGCATGTATTTTAAAACAGCTGAGAGAAATATTCAGTAGAACAAGGAAAAACTAGGATTTTAAATTGAAAATTTTAATTTTCTCAATATTTTAATTATGTAATTTAAACTGTAAAACAAGCATATTTCTGCGTCTAGAAGATCATGAATTCAAGGTTAAAAAATCTGATGCGGGCAGCACATGACTTTCCTTATATAATGCAATGAATTTACTACTTTTATAGTAAAAAGATAGGTTATTCTTATAGTAGATACTTATATTCTTTCCAAGATATTGAAGTTTCATCAATTAGTCGTCAATTTTATCCATTTGGCGAGATTTTCGTTAATTTGAAACATTTAAAAATGTAGCCAAGTTGGCGACAGTCCGCTAAATTTGTCTCTAAAATCTCGCAAAGCATTATGGACGGAGGAATAAGTTATTCTTACAGCGGATACATGACTATAGGCGTTCAAATACAAAAGTACAACTCAAAGTATCTTTTCTCGTGAATGGAACGAGTTAGATCCACGAGAATGATGTCCCCAAATTTATCGCATGATATTACATATGAAAAGTGAACGTGTTTCTTAATAATTAATATTTTTTTTAATTTATGGGATTTTTTGATAAATTTATTTGAAAAATGTGCAATATCTCGAGAACAGTTCATGCTAGCGTTCTAAAGTTTATGTCAATCGTTTTCTAAGAAAAAATTACATAAGAAATGTTCATTTGCGTAACTTTATTAAAGGTTTTGATTTTTTGATGATTTTTTCAAAATTTCACTCGAAAATTTAGGGAAGTTCTGAGCATTCGATTGTGTTTTAAAACAATAGGCTTCCAGTATTCACGGATTGTGATTTTTGAGCAAAATTTTATTCGAGTCGCTCCATTCGTTCGTGAGATATCGTCTCCACAGACTCACTGACACACACACACACACACACACACACACACACACAGACATCACTTCAAAAATGTTTGATTCGTGATCAGGCATACATGAAACGTGCTCTCCCGTCGAAAACTCAAATTCGAATTTTCGACCCCGTCACAATACTTTCGTTATACATTATGTATATAAGGAAAGTAATAAATGTGTTATAGATTCATTCACCGATAATATTTTCATTTCTCATTTTAATTTACTGGATTGTTGAAAGTAGATGTGAATATTTTAGATGGACTTAATTTGAACTAATTTTGTCCGAGAAACATACTGTCACAAGGGAGTATAGGAGACGCGGTGGGTTGTGCGTATTCGGAAAGAGAGGATATATATATTTTGTTACAGGTCACGAAAGCGAAACGAATAAGAGGGTATTTGGAGTCAGCTATAATTATGGGTGACTGTTGAAAAGGGACTGCTGGGTTCTTGCACCGCAGCTAGTACTTGGAGAAACTCGTGAATGTATGCCTTTAATTTGAATTCGTTCTGAGTGTGTTCTTATTTGGAACGGTGCGAGGTTTCTTGATGGAATTACAATTTTGAGAGGTTCATAGAATGAAACACTTGCTCGTGGGTTACACCAAAAATACGAGTTCAATGAATATCAATAAGAATTAAGCGTCTACACAAACATTTCTATTTGCGTCAACTAGTTGATTGCAAAATTGGCTAATGTCAATTTATTGTTGGCGTGCGATTCTATTTATTATCCATTATTTCCTATATGAACGCAGCAGTGGGATAAGAGACATAGGTAGAAAAAATATAAGTATACGTCATAGATAGAAGAAGAAGACATAAGTGGTAGCATTCATAAGTAGGAATAAAATACATTAGCAGACGTTATAAGTAGGAGTAGAAGACATGTTAAAGAATTCATAAGTAGGAATATAAGACATAAGTTGACGTCATAAGTAGGAATAGAAGACATAAGTAGAAGACATGAGTAAAAGAAAGCATAAGTAAAATCATAAGTAAGGATAGAAGACATAAATATTAGAGAACATAACTTGGAATAGAAGACGTAAGTAGAAGAAGACATAAGTAGGAATAAAATAATACATAGGTAGAAGAAGTCATAAGTAGGGGTAGAAGAAGTCATAAATAGGATTGGAAGACTTAAGTAGAAGAAGATATATGTAGAAATAGAAGACATAAGTAGAAAATGACATAAGTAGAAGAAAATATAAATAGAAGAAGTTATAAGTAGGAGTGGAAGACTTAAATAGAACTAGAGAACATAAGTAGAAGATATAAGGAGGAAAAGAAGACTTAAGTAGTTAAAGACATAAGTAGAAGACATAAGTTTGTAGAAGAAATCATAAATAGGAATGGAAGACTCATTAGAAGAAGTTATATAAGTAGGAAGTAGGAATAGAAAACATAAATAAGAAAAGTTGTGATAAAAGACATAAATGGTCATTCTAGGAGTTACATTAGAAGTTACTACAGATTTTAATGAATTAATAAATTTGGTCTATAGTTCATCAATTTATTTTTATAATTTTGTTTAAATTTAAGCTTGAATTATTATAATGCATTAAAGGATTATTATTTTTAAAATGTTTATATTGAATTCAATGTTCATGATACAAAATAAAAGATTACTTAATATTGAATTAAATGAACTATTTTCTAGCAATTCGTAATGTAAAATAAATATTACATGAAAAATAAAGCTCACAAATTTTTTCTAAAAACATAATTAATTTATAGTATCTTCTGAAACGAATATTTCGCATAAAGTGTCTACAATTCTCTATAGCATACATCGGAGATAATATTTATGTCAAATTTAATTTCGAAACAGTGGTCACGGCAATATGAGTATTTAATTAATTTTCCAACTTTGCATTAAAATAATAAGTAACTCACAATTTATTCGATTTATAGTCATGAGATGAATACAATATTCAATTAGGTTTAACGTGCGCTATAAAATATGTAATCCCCGGAGAAACATTTCAGTTCATCATTTTTATCTAATGCGGAAATATTATGCATTCATTATACTTGCCAGTAAAGTCCAAATACATAAACTAATTGTTTCTCGTGATAAAAAATATAGTTTTAATGTATTAAAGAAAACTAAGTTTCAGCCTTAGCAAAACAAAACTAATGTCAGTACAAAATTTCTGATATGGGCAGCACATGACTTTCCCGACATAATGCGATGATTTTAATTCTTTCACACCGACCTAATAACTCACAAGATCCACAGTATATTCATTTTGGAACTTGTTAAACATCACGTAAATTGAAATGTGGACGCTTTTTTCAACTTACTAGTCCAAGCAAATGACTAATTCGTACTCATGTAGAAAATCCTTATCAAAATACAATTGACATTTAATTAATACTATTAACATGAAATAAATAACTGCACTGATTAACAAACAACTTGAACATTCCATTTCTTTCCATGACATAAACGTAGGTGATTTTGATAAATGGGCATGCTCTGATTCTACATCTACAATTTTATTGGTGAATTTTTAAACAAAACGTCAGCTTATTAAGGATTGAGAACTTGTTATTCCAGCTACGAAAGCGATGTTTAAACTAAAATTGGTGTCAAGAAATATTTAGACATTCAAGGTGATGCTACAAACATACCCTAAATGTAAACAAATTAAGTGTTTGACTGGCATGTCTTATATGTTTTTCTTGATGACTTCAAATTGTAACTAGACTCCGAACCGACTGTAATAATATACCAGTAATAGTCAACAAGCATTCCGTGACCACTTCTTCATAAAGCCTCTCCCTACTTCAAATATATCCTAGTGGAATCTTTCTCTGTACTCATCGTTCACTTTACCTAGGTTTTATCTTACACTTTCGGGTAGGTTGGACGGTTTGAGTTGAAGAAGAAGAATTTACCTTGGTTTAGCAGATAAAAGTCCAGGGTCAATTTGAGAAGTTGTATTTTAAGGGATAAATGGCAGCGCAACCCAGATCTATATCATAACTTCCACTAGCTCGCAATAGTTTCCCGCTTTACTAATTCCCATAAAGTTAGAGTAAACTGCTCTGAATGCAAGCCACGATTTTTTTTTGTTTCTGTGAGTTTGGACGTGTAGCTCACTGAACTAACTTTGAAACTAACTTTGGTTATTACTGTCCCTGCATGCATACTGTAATGTATAGCGAAAGAATTGTGATGTGGTCGAAAATTGGAATTCAAGTTTGTTTTCACTTGGAGATAAAGTTAGTAATCTTGGCGTCCCACGTAACAAAGCAACTTCAACTTGGCAAATCTTTTTGATGTGGTAACAAAACGAAAATGTTACTAACTTGATAAAAATGACGCTAAAGTATAACAAATGCCGCTAAAGTATAGCAAATGACGCTAAAGTATAACAAATGACGCTAAAGTATAACAAATGGCGCTAAAGTATTGAAAATGACGTCACTATGATAAATAATAAATATTTTATTTTAGTATAATGAAGTATATTGCTTAACAGATGTTACCAATATTTCCAATTGTCAGGTTATATTTATGAGGAATATACAAGTTAATTTTGTACTTCAAAATACTTTTATACGTTGTCATCCAGAAAAGTGTTTAATTCTAGTGCAGTACTTTTCAACATTAAAAACATTGCCACCATAGATCTTGTCCATAATTATTTCGCATTGAAAGAAATAAAGCACCTTCACTATGTAGTGAAAGTCTTGTACTGCCCACATTATATTTTTTATAAATTGTTTCCTTTGAATAAAATAAACTTAAGTAAGAATGTCAGATTTCTCAAAAAAATTTCTGAATCATTTAACGTCAATGATAGCAAGAAGCTGCGTTTTGAAGTGCTTTCATGCATTTGTAGGAACAAACAAACAAAAACAAACCTCCCTCTTCTCAGTAAAATGAAAACATAAGTAAAAAAATTCTGAAGAATCTGTAAAGGTGAAAGAATTTGCGTCAGACGATTCCGAAATTCAATTTGAAACATTGAATGAAAAAGACGAAAAAGTAAAAATGAATGAAATGGAACAATTTACATTCTTCAGCATTTTACAGGATATCAAAGATTTATATGTGTTTCTATTAAATATAGTTTGTCAATTTCCCGTATTATTTCTAAATCAAAAGATTTATTTATAAAATAAATTTATTTCCGTGTTACTGTTGGTATAATTGCACAATAACTCAAATAGAGAATGTCTCATACTTTTAAAATTTGTTGGCACATTCTGTAGTTTCACTAGCATATATGTATATAAACAGTAAAGTATACAAAATAAAATTAATTAAGTCTTATTATATGTTTAAAAGATTAATATTTAAATAACATTTCGAATTCCAACATTTCTACGTGAATTCAAGTTGTAAATTTTTCATACTTTTAAATTTTATTCGCACATTCTTCAATTTTTCTAGCACATTCACATATTTTAAAAAATAAATGAAGATCTTTGTGTGTCTGTATACGTGTCGTCACAGAGGGAAAATTGAGATTGAATAGCCATGAAATTCAGTACAGGGATGCTTCAAGACCCAGAGAAATACGCCTTAATGAGATTTTTTTTTAAATTCGAATTGTTTTTTTAGTTATTTTATATTTAAACACAATTTAGGGTGATTTTCATATAAATCCATTCCTTAGAGGCCGAAAAGTATTATCAGAGTTTTCATCTTCACAATATCAAAGAATGTTTATTCAAACGATGTCTAAAACAAAGCCGTAGGACAACTTCTTTATTTAAATACATTTTTTAAATGCATAGAAATTTGTACTTTTTAAGTTATCTCATGCTTATTTATTTCAATTTGTATTTTCAGTCTGTATTTATTTCAATCTGTATTATTTATTCAGAAATTTGCATTTTCTAAGTTATCTTAAACACTTATTACTTTCCTTATATAGATAATGTATAAGGAAAGTATTGTGACGGGGTCGAAAATTCGAATTGGAATTTTTGACGGGAGAGCACGTATCAAGCATCCCTGATCACGAATCAATCATTTTTGAAATGATGTGTGTGTGTGTGTGTAAGTATGTGTGTGTGTGTGTGTGTGTGAGAGAGAGAGAGAGAGAGAGAGAGTATATGTGTGTCTGTGTGTGAAAGTGTGTGTGTGTGTATGAGATAGAGAGTGTGTGTGCGTGTGTGTGTGTGTGTGAAAGTATGAAAGTATGTGTGTGTGTGAGAGAGAGAGAGTGTGTGTGTGTGTGTGTGTGTGTGTGAAAATATGTGTGTGCGTCAGTGAGACTGTGGAGACGATATCTCACGAACGAATGGAGCGATTCGAATGAAATTTGGTACTAAAATCACAATCCGTGAATACTGGAAGCCTGTTGTTTTAAAACACAACCGAATGTTCAGAATCCCCTCTAAATTTTCGAGTGAAATTTTGAAAAAATCTTCAAAAAATCAAAACCTATAATAAAGTAACACCCGCAAATACACATTTATTATGTAATGTTTCCTTAGAAAACGATTGACATAAACTTTAGAACGTTAGCATGAACCGTTCTCGAGGTATTGCACATTTTTCAAATAAATTTATCAAAAAATCCCATAAATTAGAAAAAAAATATTAGCTGTTAAGAAACATGTTCACTTTTCATATGTGATATCATGCGATATTTTTTTTTTCAAATGGCAGAGATTAAGACAAATATTATACAAACAGAATAAATATCCCGAACATATAACATGAACAGTCAATGTCTCCTAAACAATGGCCAGAGTCGTGAACCTGTTAGCCGTCACATGACGTCGCCCCAGCGCACCAGTGGGAGTCGGAACACAAGCGCCCAACATCACAATATCCATGTCCGCAGATGGGACCCTCAACCCGGCAACCGAGCGATCACAACGAAACGCCTGCCCTTGACTGCTTGACCACCGCGTCGACTCATGCAATAAAATTAGTAACATCATTCTCGTAGATCTAAATCGTTCCATTCACAGAAAGATACTTTGAGTAATGCTTTCGTATTTGAATGCCAATAGTCATTTATCCGCTGTAAGAATAACTTATTTCTTCGTTCATAACGTTTGGCGAGATTTTGGCGACGAATTTAGGGGAATGTCGCCAACTTGCGGACTATTTTAAATTTTGCCAAATTAACGAAAATCTCGCCAAATGGATAAATATGGCGCTAAATCAATGAAATTCAATCAAGACTAATTGAAGAAAATTCAATATCTTGGAAAGAATATAAGTATCTACTATACGAATAACATTTTTACTTTCCTTATATACATAAAGTATAAGGAAAGTATTGAGACGGCGCGGCGTCGAAAATTCGAATTCGAGTTTTCGACGGGAGAGCACGTTTCAAGCATCCCTGATTACGAATCGAACATTTTTGAAGTGATGTCTGTGTGTGTGTGTGTGTGTATGTATGTGTGTGTGTATGTCAGTGAGTCTGTGGAGGCGATAACTGACGAACAAATGGACCGATTCGAACGAAATTTGGTACACAAATCACAATCCGTAAACACTGGAAGCCTATTAATTTTATACGCAATCGAATGTTCAGAACCCCATACATGTTTGAGTGAAATTTTGAAAAAAATCATTAAAAAATCAAAATCGCTAATAAAGTTACGCAAATAGACATTTCTTATGTAATTTTTCATTAGAAAATGATTGACATAAATTTTAGAATGCTAACATGAACCGTTCTCGAGATATTGCACATATTTCGAAAAAATTATCAAAAAGTTATATAAAATAAAAAAGAATATCTCCTATTGCGAAACATGTTCACTTTTCATGTGTAATACCAGGCGATAAATTGGGTGACATCATTCTCGTGGATCTAGCTCGTTCCATTCATGAATAAAATATTTGAGTAATACTTTTGTATTTGAATGCAAATAGTCATTTATCTGCTGTAAGACTAACTTATTTCTGCGTCTATAACACTTGGCGAGATTTTGGCGACGAATTTGGCGGATTATCGCCAACTTGGCGACATTTTTAATTGTTGCCAAATTAACAAAAATCTCGCCAAGTTGATAAAAATGACTCTGAAGCAATGAAAATGACGACTAATTGAAGAAAATTCAATATATTGGAAAGGATATAAGTATCTACTGTAAGAATAACATTTTTTTAACTGTGAAAGTAGTGAATTCATTGCATTATATAAGGAAAGTCATGTGCTGCCCACATCAGATTTTTTAAACTTGGTGAACAGTTTGGAAAGGATCTCTGGAAAAACTAATTATTCAAAAATCTATGTTATTCCGAGGGTTACTTATTGTGAGACAGTACATTTTCAATAGTATACGGCTGGTCACCTGCCTAAACATGCAGTGTCAGTATGTCAGAGCACATAATTCAACCTCGCCAGCTAAAAAGACTCAAGTATACTAATTCGACCATGCTGAATCTAAATCTGAAATCATTTTTTCAAATTAACTCTTGGATCTATATAAACAGTCTCTTAAAAGTTGGCTTTTTTATCTATTTTTTGTTTATAATCTCAGGACAAAGGCGTTGCCACAACATAATGTAAATGTATGTATGGTCATAAGACTTTTATACTTGAATAAATGAAAGAAAAATCGTATTCAGCTCATGGGCTTAAAAATGAGACCACCTCAATTATTCAGCTGAATAGGAAAGCCAATATTGAGAAGTCTCCCCAGTTTAAAAATTCAGAATATGAACATTTAAACCATGGAGATAGAGAGACTTTCTTCCTGATTTATCTTCAAATCTACGTTCGAAATAATGCAATCCCTGCAAACTTTGTTTATAGATAGATTTGTTGCAACTGAATTGCGTAACCCACAAAGTTGAAGAAAGTTGACTCTTTTCTTTTATGGTATGACCAGAAATAGAAAATTTGATATAAAGTGTTTGAGGGATTAAACTTCATAATTCGGTTTGTTAGAGGGTCTAGATAAATCGCAAATCCATTGTGTTAGAGATTGTTATAATATGCATGTTTTGATAGGGAGTCGTATAAAAAATGTAATATTGAATGGGAGCGGTGCATGGGTCACATGTGTCTGTGGATATCAGGAGTAGATTGAACAGTCGACAGGAGTCGATGTTCGATGGGTTCGGCTTCCCATGCATGTCCGTGGTATATTCGTACAGCCGTAAAGCACGAAGCGAACAAACTATACAGGTAAACTTAAATTGCGCCTTACATGTGATTAGAAATTGTCAAAATTTTGATTGTATAATGATGGAATTATTTATATAAATGGGAAAATAATACGTTTTGTACAATGTATTGTTTACATTTAAGTTTTGTCAGTGCATAAAAAATTTAATGTGAAGATACACCATACCACATTGTGTTGTAATTATTCTTAAATGTATACTATGGAATTGAGAAGCACATTTATTGTGAAATACAAAAATAATTTGTCATATGAAATCTGTTGTTTTCAAAACTCAACACCGTACGAAGTTCTAGACTCAGCTCTTCTTACAATGCAGCATTTGGGCCGACAAAAGTAAAACTCCTTTTATTGATGGCGTGCTTGACAGGAAGATATGTGCAGTTCATTTAAATTTATAAAAGATAAAATACAATAATTTAAAACATAAAATACAATAATTTAAAACATAAAATATATTAATTTAATACCTAAAATACCAAAACCCTTTATATTTATGAAACATAAAATAATATTGAGTAACATTAAATATTAAAAAATGTACTCCTCGTCTCGAAAGGTCACGAATTTAGCCCATTAAAACCCGAAATGAATAAACGGATAGAAAGATTTTAACCGCGTTTATTCATTTACAACCTCCATTCTCATCAAATACCCTAATTATTCAATAAAAGTAGTAAAACAAAATACCCCCAAATGACACCCTAAAAGACATATATTCTAAGATCTCCTGCCATTAAATTTTCAGCGTAATTCTAAAAAACTAATTTATTTCCAATCATCTTATTAGAATGCATAAAATAGCTGTGACTAATCGTGATATGTCTTTTTTTTATCTTCAACTTCTTTTGTCATATTCTTTTGTTGGCAGTCACAATGGATCAATTAATGTATTTTCTGAGGAGGTGGTTCGAATGCCGGCTTATAGCCACCATTACTCTTCATTTTGTAATTTAAAAGAAATATTTTGGCAGGAATCGGCATCCAGAAAGAATAATTCTGTCATTTCAAGGAATAATAGAGAAGATAAATGGTTTTATAATGAATCTTATAAAATTGTAATAGGAATTTACATTGAAGGGTGAAATTAGTTCTTTCATCCTTCAATGTAAATTGCTGAACTGATTATCCATCACAACCTGTTGATCTAGGTTTAGCGGTCATCGCCACTCGTCAGCACAGTGTAGACTATGAGTTGATCAGACATCACAAATCTTCTTAAATCGAGGATTTAAAATTTTCTTGGCAGAAGTATTGTAACTTTGAATTCAGTAACAATATAAGGCGTTTTCCTGTATACTTATTTTTAACTCCATTAACCATCTTGTTCAACATCTTGTTCAACACGGCAAGTTCTTGGATAGAAGAGCTAAATCATGACATACAGTTTAATATCGCGGTATACTTTCATTCCTCGTTATTATGTTACGTTGTTTTGTCATTTAGGTATGACTAAGTTTTTGCCCTTTTCATGATTTCATGATTTTTCATTGCGAATTGCGCTCCGCTGTCTTGAGATGAAATGTTCTCCTTGTTTCAATGAGTCGATCCATGTGCAATAGTATATAGGGGTTTGAACGTAAATGAAGTCAAATTAACTGGAGTGGAACTCAACTGGATTTTCTCATATCATAATCCATTCTTAAGTAGTTTGTGATATATTCTTCTGAATTTTACGAGAAAAAATTTGAAAAATTACGTACCATTGGAGCACATGATCACAAATGTTGCATATTACACTTTATTTCAAGGGGCTTGAAACTATGTTTTGATTGATACAAAGTTTGTCCAACTCTCCTCGGAAGGCCCCTCTACCTTCAAAGGGGACTAATGACGTCACGAACACAAAATTGTATCACGACTGTTTATAAATACAACGAATGAAACTCTTAAATTCCGTGATCATTAAGCCATAAATAACCCATTTTATTCATGATTATATCAAATTCTGTCCTAGACTGCCATATTAAAGAAATATGAAATTTAGAATAAATGTAGAAGCTTTCGGTGGGATTTTAAAAAGTTCTATCTAGTTCTAGATTTTTCGATAACAATGCGGGATATAAACTTTTGTGGAAATCCATTTATATTTGTAGCATTTATCGTTTTCCCAAAAAACTAACTACAGACCGACGGCAGATAGACAGATAGAACTCTTAAAGGCATCAAAACATGTTCAGCAGATCCCTAAATATATACTGACATCAAAATCACGAAATTGACAATTTTCATAAAAACACTACTTTATATTCTATAATATGACAAAGTAAAAATGAAAACAGAAAAGTAAAAATTATATAATGAGAAAAAAATTAACAATGCCTTTTCCTACACAGCAGTCACATTTAAAATCGAACCAAATTATGAATGTAGGCAGATTCAATTCAAAGTCATACTCTATAAGTTATATTATTATCCAAAATTGATATTATGCAACATAGTAAAAACTATTCTATTTACGTACATCCTCATTTTACATCAAATAATTTTCTGTCATATAATTTTTAGATAATGGTAAGTTTCATATAATATTTTTTTTAAATTTAATTTACCCTAACCCTCAATTTGGTTCAATTTCGTGTGTGATAAAATGTCTTTTCTACTTTCTCCGTAGAGAACAACACCGGAAACTTACTTTTTTCATAACTCTTATTAGATCATCACTACTTATCATGTAAACGTTTGTGTTTTTAATAAGGAGTAATGCATATCTTCAGAAATTATAAGATTGAAAAATTACAGCTCAGATCAAAATGTTTTTATGCTTTACTGCTTTAAAAAATATTTTTTCAGTTCAGTTATGCATTATATGTACAGCATTAAAAATTACTAAACTAGGAAATACATTTAAGACGCTGAAAGATCAGCAAATTACTATTATTTTTGATGAGTTCTATTCCAGATATTACATGGTGAATGCATAAAGAGCTTGCAAACAGTCTATGTAAGCTGCAATCTACAGTAAATGCACGATCCCAACTTTCGAACTTCACCTTCGGATTTTCCAATATCAGCGAAAACAGTTTCTCGACGATTGGACGAAGCGTCGCCGAGTGAGAATCTGGAGGTGACGTGGAAACAAATCCAATCCTGCTGCAACTGTTAAATGCCATATTGTTCGACATCATGATATAGGGTGCCATTGACTTCGATAGCCGGTCGCTTCTGGCTCGTATCAGAGGCACAGCGATATATGGTTTAAATGCTGCCGCCGAGTACACTGCTCTCCATTTAGTGGTTGCAAAATGGCATTCCCAGTAAGACAACGCGCGACCGCACACGGCAAAAATCAGCAGGCAAGCCTTGCAAGGTATCCAGATGCTTCTTTGGCCTCCGCTCTCTCCAGATCTATCCCCTATCGAGCATGTATGAGACGAGATTGGCCGTCGTTTGACTGCCCGGCCCCTCCTCAAACAGATGAAAACCTGTAGAGGATGGTTGAAGGCATATCGTCATTCATCCCTCAAGAAAATAACTCAACGCTCATTGCATCTATTCCTCTAAATATTGCTGCTTGTATCGCCACAAGAGGTGGCCGACTGATCACCATTTCTATGCCATTACTGTATTGCATTATCCTTATTATCCTTCTGAAATTAACATCACCTATTTATATATGTCATCTGTGTCTACGTGTCCTTTACCATCACACTCTATTCTCCATTTCATAGTGCTGCATTTCCTGTGTCGGGTAGTAGTTTTTGTTGAGATCCAGACCGTCTGACCTACCAGTAAATTTTAAGGTGTAAGGTATCTGTTTGGACAGCCGGAAAGAGTCACCCAATTTAGACCTGAACCCAGTGGGGGAGACATCCACACCTGTATCAGTAGTGTAATTCTGAAAAATAAACTCATTCAAATAACCGCAAATGATGTATAATGTATGTCCCACCTCCAAATTTTGCAAATCATTAAGAATATAACAACATTAAGGCTACAATGTATTTCATTAAATTAAAATGTCCATATAAATTGCTTTATAAGATCTTTTCTTGTGTCCAATGTCTATTCTCAACGGAAAATTCTAATTATTTAATAAAGCCAATAAACGGGAAGACAATTAAATCCCCCCTCCAAGACGTAAATTATATTTATCCCGTGATTAAATTGTTATTATACTTATAAAAACTTATTTATTTCCAATTATTTTATTAGAATGCATATAATATTTGTGACTAAGCGTAATGTGTTTTTATCCTCAGCTTCTTTTGTCACATTCTTTTGTTGGGCGTCACATCGAATAAATTAATATCTTTTCATCCAAAGAACATGGCTGGAAAGCATCCATTTATATATCATTACTCTTCATTTTATATTTTAAAAGAATTTTCAGCCGAAAATGGCATCCTGGAAGAATAGTTCTGTCAGTTAAAAGAATAAGGGCGAAAATTAATGATTTTATAATGAATTACGTAAAATTCTAATCGGCATTAAAGTTGCGTAATGAAAATATTTGTATTTATCCGTAAAGATCTGTTAATATTCATTGAAATAATTATATGTTGAATCAAAATGCTTTTAAGTAACTGCGTATTTAGAAAGACCCTTATTGTTTAGCTGAATATTCCATTAGATGTGAATGATTAAAATTCGTAGTGTTAGAAATTACCCTAACACATTTAACATTTACTGCGTAAACTATTTTTTAACCGAGTGGTAACCTTCCATATTTTTCAGAAAACTGTAACTAAAATAAACTTTATCTCATCTCCACTTCTGGTCCACCTCAGAAGATGTTCTAAAGTCCAAATGAATACAAACACAATTTGTCATAATGAAAGTGTGAGACCAGGATACATTTAGGTACATATATTTATGATATCTTATAAGCCAGACAAGGAAACCAGACTCGCAAGCACCAGTTTAGAGCAGCCCTGACCCGAGAGGTCATAAAAACCATAAATAAGAGCGCTTCAATTGCAGGTGTGGCCACGCCGAGAAGTTACTAGGGACCAAAGCTGAAGCCAGCAGATTGGTTAAAGAGTTAACCAATGAGCAAGTGTTGCTGCATCGCCCTGAGGTGTGATACCGTAGACGTATCTGAAACTCAGGCAAAAATGATGTGGCAACAGGCAGAAGATTCAACAGACGAGATAATATGCATCAAGTTACTCCGGGATAATATGCATCAAGTTACTCCGGGGATAATATGCTTCAAGTTATACAGTGCAATCATGATAAAATATCCATTAAGTTACAAATGCATTCAATGATGAGTCGATATAATGAAGTGGTATGAAGACGCCACTTAAGAGTGAGCTATACATTCAACCATGGGTCTCTATTGAGAGATAGTCAGTCATTATTGTGATAATTCAGTCATGAATCATTGTATTAGCTGTGTGCTTCATATAATTTGAGGCTATGATCGCTGAAGAGGGGCATTCGTGGACAAAAATTCCAGAATGTACAAAATAGCTAGTTTGTGTTTGAATGCAATGCAAAATGCAACAATAAAAATCCAACATGCAGTTCAACGTCCAAAGACAATAACGAAGGTATATACCCATCAGCTGTTATAAAAGGTCATAATGAATGAATTTAGGAAATTAATATACCTGGTCTCACACACCTAGTCTCCTCCTTAAATATATAATTATTGTAATTCAATCATAATTATAATGTGTTTAAATTAATATTGTTTGTTTTAAAGTTAAAATGTGTGAAGTTAATTGGTAGGTATAATTAATAATTTTATTCTAGGAACTCGCACAAAGAAATGATGGTGAGTTATGATGCGGCACAGTGTAATGTATGGCTTTACGATTTGCTACCATGTTAATTCTGGGTACTTTCATAATTATAAACTCAACGACAAGTGATATTTTTAAATGTGCACCACAGAAAGAAAATGTTTGCGTGTCTGTAACAAAAAATCGAATATACAAACCGTCGGGAAATTTAGTATAGGGGTAGCTGAACTTCCAGGATAATACGCTACGTCGAGATTTTTTGTATTTAAATTAATTTAAAGTTGTAAATTTGATTATTTGATTATTCAAACTTGATTTTAACGAACTTAGGAACTAACTCATTGGGGTTTACTGTTATGAAAACCTAAATGGACTATTACTACATAAGTTTGGGTCGTCGGAGATGAACGCAGCTGGGGAAAAGATACTTAAAGATGTAGAATATAATATTTACAGTTATATTAATAATTATTGATTAAATATTACTTTGTATTTCCTCGCCCATGCTGGTGGTTTCTATACATGCAAGCATCTAACCCTTTGTAAAAAAGGATCTCAAAAGGGCACTCAAAAAGTAATTACATATATTATACAAGTATATGAGGAGTAATGGTGATGAAACCACTGGTAATATTGCATGTTGAGGACGAAGGTTCTGTGGATAAGCGAACAAATGTATAAAGTCCGTTGAATAAGAAAATAAATAAAAGAAAGGATATGAGAAATAACTGTAAGACTTAGTTGAAATTTGAAGACGGTGTGAAGCTGAATGTGACGTCGATGTTCAGTAAGGCGTACTAAGGTTTCTCTCAGTTAGTATTGATTTGGCAATGTTAATCAGGTAGGTTGGTGATGACTGGATCGACTTTTACTATTTACCTTATTGAAACTGACTGTGTTGCGTGAACTTGATAATGGCTATAGGCTGTTTATTTCGATGTTCCTTCTGTTTACTTTTTAGGAAGAATGAACGGTAGCAGGATGAAATATACATGAGATTTAATTATTACGTTCATGTTATCTAAGGTAGATCTTTAACCGTGTAATTTTCTCCATTATTGATTTGTTTGATAGCACTTTTTGTGCCCATTGCGACCTGGACTGTAATGCTTTTTGTGCTATGTGGTAGTTTGAAGCAAAAGGGCAGGTGTGGATATAACGGTCTGCTGTATCTTCTTATACGCAACTATACTGTAGTGGTGATATGTGTCCTAAAAGTACTGGGCATATGGGCCATGCCCAGTGAGGAACTGAAGAATATGTTTGTTTTTAATGAGCATGTCTGTTAAGATATGTGGGAAAAAGCTATGCAGTCTGCGTCCTGTTTCTGCAATTGTCCAAGTCTATTGCCATTCTTGAAGTATTTGTCGATTAATCATCTTTTCACTGTACTTTTTTAAGTGGTGTAGTGATCTGAGGGGTAGTTTACTTTGTTGACTGCTGTTTGTGCTAGTTTGTCTGAACGTTCGTTGTCTATGACACCTCTTTGCGCTTGTATCCAGGTGATATGTAGATATCTGTCTGTATATTAATAGACGAGTTTTCTAATCAGTTGTTCTGTGTTGCTTTAAAGTGTATAAGTGTCTAAACTTACTTTGATGTCTGTATAAACTGATGCTCTGAGATGAGTGATTTGTATAAACCAAATTACTGCCTTTGTCATCTCTGGTAATCGCTGTCATTTGGATGTAATCTTCGGGCCTAGCGGTATGTGCAGTTGCTGCTAAAGAAGTCATATTATGGTGACAACGTTGTGCCTTCTTGAGTTTTTGAACCATCTGTAAACATCTATAGACTGTGATGATGCAGACTGTTATCGTCTTCCGTGATGAGCAGATTGCTTGTGTCCTTGTTCGGGTCAATGTTCCATGATAGTTGCTTACATTTGTAGTATGTGGGGATCAGAGCCATGATTTTGTAAATATATTTTTTGTTGCGTCAGACGACTTTAGCACGTAGAACATCGTTGTATACTGCTACAGTTCCTAGTGTTATCCCTGCTGTCATTTGAAGTGATGCGTTTGAACTAGTGCGATAGGCCCTTAGTACGCGGATAAGACGTACTATTTGTGCAGAGATCGTCCTCCATTTTGCATAGTGTTTAATATTAGTTGTTCATATTTCTGCTGCACAGACGATGATTCATGATATTAGCCTTTTGCTTACAGGCGAGACAACGACAATCCCAACGGAAGAACCTCTCAAAAAGACAGGTATTTGACATACCCTATCACAGACAGTTCGATCCGCCTTTGCAGGCATTGGGGTCCTTGGATGTCAATGTTTGCAAAGGGAGATTCTTCTTTTGGGATTCTGAGGTCCTTCCTTTGGGATTGACGTTGTCCGATCCGTAAGCAAAAGGTTAAGAGGTCAGTGTTAATGCCCCAAATTGATATTGCTAAGCGGGTGATCCTTTGTTACTGTACTGTGGAACATTGGTGCATAGTTATGATAGGTGAAATAAAGGAAAGATATTTATTAAGCATGAGGTTCAAGCATTTCTAGTATGTTGATTCATTGTAACTGAGAAATTGGTTTTCTGAGAAAATGTTGT
The DNA here is from genome assembly GCA_951213105.1 of Amaurobius ferox. Taxonomy (NCBI): domain Eukaryota; kingdom Metazoa; phylum Arthropoda; class Arachnida; order Araneae; family Amaurobiidae; genus Amaurobius; species Amaurobius ferox. The sequence goes on from OX578134.1 coordinate 11,282,336, forward strand.
GTCATGCCGAAAATAATGATTTTTGTTTTCCAAGTTGCTTTTTGTGAATTAAAAGTTCTTGATTGTTGTGCGAAGTTATCTATGACTTGTGATTTGTCACCTGTTTAAGATTCCATCTGGACTTGTCTTTTGTTAGAATTACAATGGCGTTGTCGTAAGCTATTACTTGAGTATTTGAGTTTAGGAAAATTTTGTTCACTACTAAGTTTCACAGTAGTAGCTCAGGGTATGATCATTCAAGGCAACCTCCATAGATGTTTTAATTACTTCATTTTTGCTACGACACTAAAGCAAATTTGTCTATTCTGCAGGTAGCTGTTAAATGTATTAATGATGTAACTTGAGCTGTTGAGTTTCTTAAGAATGGTTATTATGTGTTGCAAGCTTAGACTGGCAAAACTCCCTTGATATCGGTGGAAGTTAGGACTGCATAATAACCTGTTGATTTGTTGCTGTTGGTGCAATTCATTATGGGATGAAGTGTAGATTTGCTTCTCCGGAAGTCAGATTGATATTGGTGTGGTTTCTGGTTTCACTCCAAAAAGCAGGTTAATATGTTGAAGACAATTTTATAAAGAAATTTACTGATCCCAGGGAGTAAACATAAAATTTAAAATTAGGCAGAAAATTGTCCTTTACAAAATCATTATATTTCAGAAAACGATTTTCCAAGCACAGGATATATAAACTGCCATCTACGAGCCTACTGTTTGTCTGAAAAAGAACTATGGTTTAAAATGCAAAATTCTAAATTTCTGAAATGTAGTTATATGATTTAATTTTAAATGTACAATTATTTCATCAATACAAACATTCTGTGAAAATTTTATTTGAATCAAATATAAACTTTTGAAGATAGTATTTAAATTTTTTATTTTTATTTCTCTCAAATATAGTTTTTCCCTTTTGACGAAGTTTTTATTAATGAACTATGATCGGATAATGATGTACTTCGCAGCTTATTTATTCAAATTTATGTTTTAAAATATTTTTTTAACTTTAATTGTTAACGCAAATGCTATTTTTTTTAGAAAACTGCTATTTGAATTTATAGTGTATCTTATCAATTTATTATGCTTCGTTAAGTGATTTGATCCTATATCAGTTACTAATTATACTAGAGTTTAGGTTTAAAGATTATATTTCTTATCTTAAGCTAATGACAGCCATGTACCCAGATTATATGCACACATTACGGTTACTTTAAGCATATTATACCAAAGTGATTTCAACCCCTTATTTAGGTTGTATTCGGTCTGTATAGTAAGTGATTTAATTTTGTTCCAAACGGGCATAGTGTTAAAGCAATGTTCGGATTTCGAAAATTTTCTGCATGTTTTGGTGTAATTTTAATCACAGGTTTACATGTGAAATGTCGCACAACGTCGGATATTCATGCTAGTATTAAATAAAAGGAAAAAATTAACAACAGTCATACTTGAATAAACTACACAAAAGAGAATAAATAATAGTAAAAATATATCCTAATTCCAAATGCGCGATACTTAATAAAACATGTACCCTTTTAGTATCTTCTTCCTACGCCCTAATTCATTGATCTCACCCATACATATAAGAGGCAAATACTTTAGTGATTTACTGACATTCTAAACACTTAGTTTCCGCAAATTCTTGAGTTAGGAACCGGAAAATTTTCAGTATATTTCACACGTGTAAACATAAATAAAAAAGGAGATGACATTTTCGTTCCATTCTCTTAAGACATTAGAAGAGATGGGATGATCGTTTGATCGTCGTATTTCCAGATTCATTTGTGCTGGAAACGTGGATTTTGCAAAACTGCACATTCTGTGATAGCAATACGGCGGAATATTTTCGTTTACCATATTATCTACGGGAATGGGAAGTGTTCGTTGTGTCATCTACCTACTACCCTTTGAGCGAGGAATTTGCAATCGTGGTAAGATATTCCACACGAGTCTTGGATTACCCCTAAAGATATACTCCACACTAATGGGCGGTAAGTTGTAGGATGAACAACCAGGAACCATCTACTTGAGCTAGACTAATTTTTACAGGGCTGTTTCTTTCACATGTCATAGAAAAATGATATCTTCCAATAACCCACTAGTAAGGAGTTCAGAAGGGATATAACCAATAAGCGTGATTTCCGTATCCATGCAGTTATTTGATATTCCCCAATGCCGCTACTGCTATTAAGGTATTTGCAGTTTCATTCTTACAATTACAGTTACTGCGGTTAAATGTTTTCTTTATTCTTCCCTCTCAAATACCTCATTAATTCAAGTATAATAAGCTAGTCTACTGTATCTTACGTATTAAGGGAAGTTGTCTGTGTGTCTATCTGTTTGTTCTGTATGTGTTGTTTATAGCATATGAAATTTGGTACACAGGTACTTCAGGTCCTGAATAAGTGCACCTCGGAGTTATATTTTTTAAAATTTCGAATTAGATCTTTAGTTATTTCATAAGCTCAAATTTTCTTTACGACCACTAAAAACACTTAAAATCGTGCGGACAATTTCATTTGGAGCACATCAAGATCATAGGAAAGAGTATAGTTCACCATACTGGAAATTGCAGACAGATGGCGCTTCGGTAGTAGGATTTAAAATTCAAACATTTTAAATCCCGAGTTCTGCAAACAGATATATATAAGACTATAACAGTATTATAAGCATTCCATGAAAACGTTTTTATGATAAATTCTAAAGTTAGCAGTTAATATTTTAAACGACTGTTAAAACAAAAACGGTTTGATGTACAGTCTTACCGGGAGGTGAAACGGGATTTAAATTTTCACCATTCTAATAAAAAAAATCGATTTAATGAACCCAGATAACACCAGGGTTAATTCCAGTACATAATAATTACATCTTAGGTATACATTGATTTTACTTGTTCTTCGAGTTATACGCATAAATTTTTCGTGAACCAAAAAGCGGAGTTGTATTTCCGTCTATTTATATAGTGAAATATTTAGATGTGAGCTATATATTAAAACTGTGCTGCATATAAACGAAACAGACATGAACTTTAGAAACAAGTAAATTACCATAACTAAATTTTCCGAAAAAATAAAAAGATTCGATGTATTGAAATTTCTTAAAACAAGCGTTATAAATAGGGATTTATCAAACTAAATAATTTGAAACCACATTTTTTGCACAAATTTGATTACATTGGAAATTTCTTATTATTTCAATAACTGTGACTGCTCTAAAAATCGAGAAAATAAAATGTATCCACAAAAGACGTGTAAAAGAGCGATATCCTACTGTCACGTTCGTACTACTTTTATAGAAATCTAACTTATTACTCATTTATTTTTTTTAAATGCAGAAGGAAACTGCTTCAATACAATATAATTGCAATTTCTTTCTCACATGCTTCAGTCAGACATAACGGAGAAAATCAATAACTTTTTAATCAAAAGTAATGGGCTTTAACGCACCCATGTTGCGACATTAATCTTCTATAATTTTAAATCTTCTTTTTCAAGGAAATTAGAATCAAAGAGCAAAAGTTATGTCATTATGAAAAAAAATGAAATAAAATAATTATTATTAGGAAATTCCTACAGGTTCCTACATAGATTAATATACAGGGTGTCCAGTGCTGTCGGTGCCCAATGGCTATTTCCCCAACTGTTAGCCACAGGGATGCACTTCCAATTGCAAAAATATGTTAAATTTTAAAATCTATTATCCTATAAACAGTTTAAATCAATAAATGTATTTCTGAAAGAAATACGAACTATAAATTTTTATACAGTTCCCCGGTCCTACCAATTATATTTAGGAAAATCATCCTCATACAATTTTAGGCAAAATAAAAAAAAAATCATCCTTTTACCATCAAAATTGATCGACTTATAGCTGTTTAAAATCGGCCCCCTTTTTTGCTGAGGAATGATCAATACGGTCCCTGATTGGTTGGTTGCCTGAAACGGGACATTTTTATGCGCGGAAAAGCGACCTAAATCATAAAGTTTAATGCCTCATAACTCGGTGAACTTTGGTCGCAAAAGGAAGATTTTTTTTTTATTTTGCATGAAATTGTATGAGGATGATTTTCCTAAATATAATTGGCAGGACTGGGGGACCGTATAAAAATTTATATTTCGTATATCTTTCAGAAATGTATTTATTGATGTAAACTGTTTCTAAGATAATAGATTTTCAAATTTAAAACGTTTTTGCAATTGGAAGTATATCTCTGGGACTGGCTGTTGAGGAAATAGCCATTGGGCACCAATAGCACTGGATACCCTTTATATTGCTTAATACATGACTATTTTGTAATGAATGCTCAAAAGCCGAAATTAAATGTCTTGAACTTCAGGCGCCTTTAGCTTGACAATATCATGCTCGCCTTATCTCGACACTGCAAAAGTAACTGATTTCGCACTCGCCTTACATTCATAACGTCTTACATTGACGAGCACGGAACATTACTTCAACCTATTATTTCCTAATATTCCGTTTTTCTGAAAAGTTATGTTTGTATTAAAAATGTATTCCCCGTGAGATGGCGCCAAGACACATTCGAAGGAGAAGTCTTTAATATATTCAAAATAGCTCTATTTTTTGGTTATATCTACATATTCCACTCATCTGATAATAATGAGCATTTGTTTTTAATTTAGATCAAAAACGTACACGAAACAGAGAATGGAGCATATTAACGATCTATGTAGTATGCGATACCCTTTTAAACAATAGTGTTTATTAAAATATATTTAATTAAAATATTTATATATAAATATTTTTATAGCGTTTCACGATTTTTAATGTTCTTAATGGAAAGCGTTTTCTTGATCTTCTCACAGCAAAAATTAATGTCTTAGAGATTATCGATTAAGGTGATCGTACAAAATTTCATTTGGTTTAACGAATTTATTCAAGAGATATCGTGTTCATAGACATGGAAACAGAGAACAGAGAGAAAATGGCTGAGCTGGCCTACCAGGTGTTGGGTTGCTTTAGTATTTAGGTAATTTGGAGATTTGAAAATTTACTTTTATTTCTTTTTCCCTGGCTCAATATTCTTAATTTGGTAATATTTAAATAATATTTATTGGCTTTTCATTTATTCTTTAATTAGAATATTTTTAATCTTCTAAATTAATTTTCTTTATGATATTCTTAGTTAAAAATGTTCCATTCCTTAAATTAATATTACTTTTGATTTGCAAATTTTAGAAATTATTTATTTATTTGATTCCCCTTAAAATTCCCTTTAATTTGACGTCCCATTTTCCCATTTTGGTTAGAAATTCCGTTTGTTCTACAGTTTCAAGTTATTTCCATGTCTCACTGTAATTCAAAAATTTCAGTTGCGGCCATTTTCGGAATTTTGTTTCGCGGGCCCTTTACTGCGATTAAGCCGCCACCTAAGCGTTTTTCGCGCCTCTTTAGAATTCGGGATTTTTTTTAATTGGTTCGCGTTTTTACGGATCGTCTGCTCTCGGAATTATGAGTATTATTTTGGCAATTCTAATTTCGGTAAGCGAATTTTAATTGCTGCCGTTTATCTAAACTCGCCCTTTTGCCGCAAGTATAAATACGCGCGTAGAACTTTTCAGTTTCAGTTTTTTTGTTGAAATCCTTCGTTGTGCGTTAGCGCGAGAAGCGCGTTGTTTTTTTCGAATGGAACTTATGTTCCACGCGAGTTTTTTTAATGGAACGTTAAGTTCCTCGCGTTATTCTTTTTTTTCATTAGTTGTTTTAATTTAAATTATGCATTTTTCAAGCTTTTTCGCGTAATTCGCGAGTAACTCTCCAGAAAAGTGTATGGTGAAATTCCTTTTGCGAGTTATGTGAATGAAGCGTCTGACGATGACGTCCGAGTTTTGAGAAAATCCTAGCGTTCCAGATGTGGTTGTTAGGCCTCTGCTGATGTTTTTCAAAAGTGCTGAATCCTTTCCTGACTAAAGTTTGTTGAGATCCTGATCCCAAGAAAACCAGTTTTTTCCAAAATCTGTGCTGCTCCAATGATTGGAACTTTCCCCCTGTCTGGCGGCCCATCCGGGTGAATACTGATGTTTTATTTAAACCCTTAATTTCTTTAATTCTGAATATGATTTCTCAATATTTTTGAAATGCATTTAACTAAAATTTATTCTGTAAAATTAAAATTCTAAACTTCATTCTGAGAGCAAATTTCTAAACCTTCATAATTTTTAAGAGCCTGGGTTAAAAATTCTAAAATTCTTTAAATTTAATATTTTTGTTAATGATTTTTGATGAAATTTAAATAGATTGTTTTGAGTTAAGTTTTTTATGCTAATTCCTTAATTTTAACTAAGTTGATAAAATTCTAAAATTCTAATGTTAATTCTTCCTGAGTTGCCTGCCTGTGAGCAGTGTTTTTGTATTTGTTAATTGGAAATAATTGAAGTTACAATTTAATAAACTAATTTTCTTTAAACTAAATATTATGTCTTCATTTATCTTTTTTAAACACAGCAGGTTTTATTCTATCTGTCAAACACAACAGTAGTTTTGGTGCCATGTACCAGTCTAGAAATTGCTCTCATGTTTTATAATATTTATTAGTAGTATTAAACTTTCAATTGTATTGCAATTATGGATGATATTAGAGAAAGTAACTGTATGTATGTTTCTGTATTTGGGTCAGATGAAACTGGAGATGGCTCTAAAGATAAGCCTTTTGAAACGTTATTATATGCTATGTTCTTTGTTGGTAAAGAGCCATTTCCTTCATTTCTTACAAATTCAAATGATGGTAAAGATTGGGATTTAATTCCCAGAAGTCAGGTTGCTAGTACCAAGAAAACTTGGTTATCCTTATTGGAAAGAAATTTACCTTTTAAAATAAACATTGAGGCAACCTCTGATAATGTAAATTCTGTTGGTAACAAAAATATTGATTCAAATGTTAATAGTAAACAATATGACTCAAATGAACAGGGATTAAAAATAGATTCTTCTAAATGTAATGTAATGAGTAATTTTAAAACAGTCTCTTCAATAGGAGACTTTTTAGATTCAATCCCAGTATTTTCAGGAGAGGAATCTGGCCTCCCATTGGAGGATTACATAGATAGAATTAAAATGTTAGCTGACCATGCAAATTGGTCAGAGTCAGACAAGGTCTTAGTTTTAAAGTTAAAACTGTCAGGCATAGCTGCAAGATTTATTAGAGATAATCCTAAGTTAAAAGAAGAGAAATCTTTCTCTCAAATTCTTAAAGCTTTACGCGGCAGATTTTCCTCAATAGAATGTTTACACAGTAACTTGAGAGCATTTCTGCAGAGTTATCAGAGACCAAATGAATCTGTGCGTCAGTTTGCTGCTAGAGTTGAGGCTTCCTCATACAAAACTGTTTCACCTGGCTTACTAAATGACAGAGTGGCAAACCAGCAAAGACTTGATGTCTTGTGCTCGGTTTTCATTGAAGGCTTGAAGCCTCATTTCAAACGGCTAATCCTACCTCAAAACCACAAGAGTTTTGACTCTGCAAAAAGGCATGCTGTGGCGGAGGAAGAGGTGTGGAGCAAGCAACATGGGGATGATCCCCAATATGTTATGAGTCTTGGAGAGTCTGAAAATAAGCAGCTCCATGATGAGCTTAAGAGAAATAAAATGGAGGTAGAGAACCTCACTAAAAGGCTTGCTGAGTTGCAAACTCAGATTAACACCAAACCACAGCTGCCTCAAACTAGAGTGACAAAGGATAGCCGAAGGTGTTTTTCATGTGGTCTATTAGGTCACATAAGTGTGGATTGTAGGAAATTTCCTCAATCACACAGGTTCAACAGAAATTCTGGGTCTCTGCCTACTCGAATGTATCAACAACCTTTTTCTTTTCCACAACCTACACAAAACTATCCATATGGTTTTCCACAACAAATGCAAGGATTTCAACAACCTACTCAATTTTTTTACCATCAGCCAAATCAAAACTTTCAGCCTGACATTAATGAAACTAAACCTAAAATGAGTTACAACACTTTTTATACACCTAGGAGTGATAAAAATGACAGTGAAAAACAGAATTTAAACTAAGTAAGGGTGAAGGGAGTTTTCACTCCAACTTACCTTCTGAAGCCCTTGGGGTGTTACCTGTGGTGCAAAATTCAAATTTGATTTCATTACAGAATTTGTCTCTACCAGTGATTTCTGGTATGATAAATAATGTTGATATTCCTATACTTATTGATTCTGGTGCTTCTATTAATGTGTTGTTTACAAATGTATTATCTCATTTAAATATACCTGACAGTCAATTAACAAAGTGTAATATAAATTTAAAAGGCATCTCTAGTGATATTATAAAAATTTCCAGGAAATTAAATATTAATTTACATTTAAATAACAAAATATTTAATGTTGATTTTTATATTATGAACTGTGATTCTTGTAATTATTCAGCAATACTTGGTGTGAAATTTTTAAAGGGTTATAAGATGTCAATAGATTTTACTAATAATGTTTTATACAATAATATTGTAACTGTGCCTTTTGCAATTAAGGATGAATCTGTACCATTTTCATTATCTGATACAACTCAATTCTTTAATAATTATGAAATTAACAGAGAAAATACTTTGAATTCTGAAAAATATAGGGATAATTTGTGCTATGCACTTAGGAAATACACAATTCCTCCTCTATCGGAGGCTTTCATACAACTAAAATTAAAAGAGATTGTTAAATTTAATTCACCTACTGTGATGATTGAGCCTTTAAACAACAGTAAAATTCTGGTCGCTAGATCAGTAAATAATGTATCTAGATCTAATATATATAATGTAAAAGTATTGAATTTGTCAACTGATGAGTTGCACATAAATAAGCATTCAAATTTAGCAAAAATTGTTCCTATCACAGTAGTATCTTCCTTTTCAGTTAACAATATTACTGAGTCAAGTGCAGAGAGTGGTGATAATTTTGATGTTTGGGGAGGAAATTTTGATCTTTCACACTTAGACTATAATGAAAAAAGACAAATAGAGAGTTTAATTAATGATTATAAACATATTTTTGCTAATTCTATTCCAGATTTAAAGGGGTGTGATACAGTTTTTCATAACATTAACTTAAAAGATGATATTCCTGTTAAACAAAAACCTTATAGAGTTCCTTATCATGTAAGAGATGAATTAGATAGACAAATTAATGAGCTTCTTGAAAATGACATTATACAAGAAAGTGATTCACCATTCTCCGCATCTGTACTGTTTGTTAAAAAGGCAGATGGAACATTAAGATTAGTAACAGATTTTAGAAAATTAAATGATAAAACTATTGATGATATTTTTCCACTGCCAAATATCACTGAATTGATTGATAGTTTAAATGGTGCGAAATATTTTTCTACATTAGACTTAACATCAGGATTTTATCAAATGAAATTGCACCCAGACGACACACACAAATGTGGCTTTTCTACACCTTTTGGCCACTATGAATGGAAAAGAGTCCCTTTCGGTTTGAAAAATGCCCCCAGCTCCTTTCAACGACTTATGTCCATCGTCCTAGCTAAGCTTTCCCCTTTACAAATTTCTATTTACATAGATGATATTGTTATTGCATCTAGAACCTTTGAGGAACACTTAATGAAATTAAAGGTAGTATTTGATAGATTAGCTCAACATAAATTATGTTTAAAGCCAAGTAAATGCAATTTTTTTAAATCTTCAATAAATTATTTGGGTTTTCAAGTTTCTGAAGGTATTGTCCAGCCTGACCCCTCAAATTTAAAAACTGTTAAAAATTTTCAAATACCCACCTCTAAAAAACAAATTCGCCAATTTTTAGGATTAACTGGCTTCTACAGAAAATTTATTGAAAATTACTCCTTAAAAGCTCTTCCCTTAACTAATTTAACTAAGCAAAATATTAAATTCTCTTGGACCCCTGAAGCAGAAAATTCTTATCAAACCTTAAAATCCGAATTACTTAAAGAACCCATTTTACATCTCCCTGATTTTTCAAAACCGTTTTCGGTATGTACCGATGCATCAAATTTTGCTCTAGGAGCAGTTCTCTGTCAAGAAGGAAAGGATGGATTTTTGCACCCTATTGCTTATGCTAGTAAAAAACTAAAAGATGCAGAAATAAACTATAGCACAGTCGAGAAAGAGACTTTAGGAGTTGTCTGGGCAACATCCTATTTTAAGCAATACCTTTTGGGAAAACATTTTACTGTTTATTGTGATCAGGCCTCCCTTTCAAATGTTTTAAAATTAAAAGACCCCACTTCTAGGATAGCACGATGGATAATGTCCATGACCCAGTTTAATTACAAAATTATTCATAAACCTGGTCGCCTAAATTTAACAGCTGATTATCTATCTAGATGTGTAAATAATGTAAACGTAAACACTATAGACTTGGATGTTGATACAAACCTTCTTTTAAGAGTACGTAATTCTCAAAATTCTGACCCTAATTGTATAAGAATTGGCTCATGCTTAGATAAAAATATTGACCCATTCCCTAAAAATTTAATGTTTTTCTTAAAAGATGATGTATTATATTGTACTAATAGGAAACCTAAATTAAAATATCAAAGAAAAGAGCGTATTGTTGTTCCACAAAATTTGATCTCTGATATTCTAAATTATTGTCATGATTCGATCACTGCAGGACATGGTGGTTTTAGAAGGACTTTGAGGAAAATTCAGCAACACTTTTATTGGCCTAGGATGTATGTTCAAATTTTAAATTATGTTAAGAGTTGTCCTGATTGTTTACAGAAAAGAGGATTTAAACAAAAACAAAAAGCTCCTTTACAGAGGTTTCCAAATTCTACTTACCCTATGGAAAGAATAACTATGGATTGTATTGGCCCCATGCCTCTAAATTACTCTGGCAATAAGTACATACTGGTAATTACAGACTATTTTACTCGTTGGCCAGAAGCTTATGCTATCCCCAATATTAAATCTGAAACTATTTTAAATTGTTTAGAAAACTTCTTTTCTCTTCATGGTGTGCCAAAACACATTATCACTGACAAAGGATCTAATTTCATTTCGAATGCTGCCATGAAGTTGTATGAAAAATTAGGTATTGAAAAACATACCACTACTAGCTATCACCCACAATCGGATGGAGTCTGCGAGCGTTTAAACAGTAAAATAATTAACACACTTAGTCATTTAGTGTCTGAAACACAAGAGGATTGGGATCGACATTTATCTTTTGTCTTGCTGGCCCACCGAACTTCAATCCATTCCTCGACTGGTGAGTCTCCAGCTAATCTTCTCTATGGTAGAGAATTAATTTTGCCACATCATCTTCTTTTTAATTTAAATGAACAAAATTTTACCACTGTTAGTGATTATAGTCAGGATTTGGCAATTCGTATGAAAAAATCTTTTGAAATAGTAAAGAAGAACTTACTTAAAGCAGCTAAAACACAAGAGACATACAGAAATAAGTCTGCTGTTATAAAAGATATAAAAGTTGGAGATTTAGTATATTTATACATTCCTGTTTTTCCAAGGGGACATTGTAAGAAACTCTCCAAACTTAATAAAGGTCCTTTTAAAGTTATACAAAAAACATCTAATGTAAACTTTAAAATTCAACATGTAAATGACACACGAAATATTCAGTTGGTGCTTCATTGACAGATTAACAAAAATTCCAGAAAGAGATTCTGTGTTCTTTTCTTGTGCACAATCTGATAATTCAGCAAGTAATACATCTCATGAGAATGATATAATTCCAACACAAAGATATAATTTACGACAAAGGAAAAACTAGAATGACATTTTTTTTTTATTTTATTGTTGCGCAACATAATTTTTTTTAAGTGTATAATTTTTATATGTGTGTATTTGTTATTGATACATTGCAGAATGCTGCAAACTGGATTTAATTGATGTTGATTTAAGATAAAATTTGTTGCTATTGATATTGCAGATTACTGCAGGATTTAGAGAATGATTGAGAAAAGATTAATTTGGATTATATGAATTGATTATATTTATATTGATAGAGATATATAGTTACTTATTTATTGTTATTGAGAGTGCAGATTTATGCAAATATTTGATTAGGTGGTCCATGACGTAAGTTCTGATCACATATGTTGATATTTTTTGGTATATATTTGTTGTCGTTAAAAGTATTAGAGTTCTGCAAAGTTAAAAGTGGCAGTGTATATTAGATAACTGCAGATGCAGATGATGTTATGTGTAGTTCTGAATGGACATGAATAGATACTTGTGTCTTTGAAATTTTAGTATATTATTGTTACTTATTGATAATAATTGTTATTGTGTCAATTGTCATTTGACACTTCTATTGAAATTTTATTTATTTTATACAACTTATGTACATTGTTTTATTTTTTTAGATCACTCTATTTACACATTTTTTTTTCTCTTTCCAGCTGGTATTTATATTTTGTAGTGGAAGTGAGAGTTGTTTCTCATTGGTTATTCAAGGTACCTTTTCAAAATTCAATGTTTCGATTCTTTGAAAACTATTTGGCTGGTCCAATGTTTTCTTAAAAATTTATTTTTATTTATAGCTAATGAGAATCAATGTCAAATCCTCTACCTTTACTTTTGTCTACACAAATTTAGTGATCTGATGTACAAAAATTTATTCACTGTTATATAATTATTGTTTTAGTTTATAGTTTGTTAACAAATTGCTTATTCCGAAATAGAGGTTGAATTCGGATAAAAATTGCTATACTTAAATTGGTAACTTCTGATAGATATTTTATTTTATTATCAAAAATTTTTCATTTTTCAAATGAAAAATTTTTGGGGGATAGGTGGAAGGAATGTGTTGGGTTGCTTTAGTATTTAGGTAATTTGGAGATTTGAAAATTTACTTTTATTTCTTTTTCCCTGGCTCAATATTCTTAATTTGGTAATATTTAAATAATATTTATTGGCTTTTCATTTATTCTTTAATTAGAATATTTTTAATCTTCTAAATTAATTTTCTTTATGATATTCTTAGTTAAAAATGTTCCATTCCTTAAATTAATATTACTTTTGATTTGCAAATTTTAGAAATTATTTATTTATTTGATTCCCCTTAAAATTCCCTTTAATTTGACGTCCCATTTTCCCATTTTGGTTAGAAATTCCGTTTGTTCTACAGTTTCAAGTTATTTCCATGTCTCACTGTAATTCAAAAATTTCAGTTGCGGCCATTTTCGGAATTTTGTTTCGCGGGCCCTTTACTGCGATTAAGCCGCCACCTAAGCGTTTTTCGCGCCTCTTTAGAATTCGGGATTTTTTTTAATTGGTTCGCGTTTTTACGGATCGTCTGCTCTCGGAATTATGAGTATTATTTTGGCAATTCTAATTTCGGTAAGCGAATTTTAATTGCTGCCGTTTATCTAAACTCGCCCTTTTGCCGCAAGTATAAATACGCGCGTAGAACTTTTCAGTTTCAGTTTTTTTGTTGAAATCCTTCGTTGTGCGTTAGCGCGAGAAGCGCGTTGTTTTTTTCGAATGGAACTTATGTTCCACGCGAGTTTTTTTAATGGAACGTTAAGTTCCTCGCGTTATTCTTTTTTTTCATTAGTTGTTTTAATTTAAATTATGCATTTTTCAAGCTTTTTCGCGTAATTCGCGACGTAACTCTCCAGAAAAGTGTATGGTGAAATTCCGTTTGCGAGTTATGTGAATGAAGCGTCTGACGATGACGTCCGAGTTTTGAGAAAATCCTAGCGTTCCAGATGTGGTTGTTAGGCCTCTGCTGATGTTTTTCAAAAGTGCTGAATCCTTTCCTGACTAAAGTTTGTTGAGATCCTGATCCCAAGAAAACCAGTTTTTTCCAAAATCTGTGCTGCTCCAATGATTGGAACTTTCCCCCTGTCTGGCGGCCCATCCGGGTGAATACTGATGTTTTATTTAAACCCTTAATTTCTTTAATTCTGAATATGATTTCTCAATATTTTTGAAATGCATTTAACTAAAATTTATTCTGTAAAATTAAAATTCTAAACTTCATTCTGAGAGCAAATTTCTAAACCTTCATAATTTTTAAGAGCCTGGGTTAAAAATTCTAAAATTCTTTAAATTTAATATTTTTGTTAATGATTTTTGATGAAATTTAAATAGATTGTTTTGAGTTAAGTTTTTTATGCTAATTCCTTAATTTTAACTAAGTTGATAAAATTCTAAAATTCTAATGTTAATTCTTCCTGAGTTGCCTGCCTGTGAGCAGTGTTTTTGTATTTGTTAATTGGAAATAATTGAAGTTACAATTTAATAAACTAATTTTCTTTAAACTAAATATTATGTCTTCATTTATCTTTTTTAAACACAGCAGGTTTTATTCTATCTGTCAAACACAACAGTAGTTTTGGTGCCATGTACCAGTCTAGAAATTGCTCTCATGTTTTATAATATTTATTAGTAGTATTAAACTTTCAATTGTATTGCAATTATGGATGATATTAGAGAAAGTAACTGTATGTATGTTTCTGTATTTGGGTCAGATGAAACTGGAGATGGCTCTAAAGATAAGCCTTTTGAAACGTTATTATATGCTATGTTCTTTGTTGGTAAAGAGCCATTTCCTTCATTTCTTACAAATTCAAATGATGGTAAAGATTGGGATTTAATTCCCAGAAGTCAGGTTGCTAGTACCAAGAAAACTTGGTTATCCTTATTGGAAAGAAATTTACCTTTTAAAATAAACATTGAGGCAACCTCTGATAATGTAAATTCTGTTGGTAACAAAAATATTGATTCAAATGTTAATAGTAAACAATATGACTCAAATGAACAGGGATTAAAAATAGATTCTTCTAAATGTAATGTAATGAGTAATTTTAAAACAGTCTCTTCAATAGGAGACTTTTTAGATTCAATCCCAGTATTTTCAGGAGAGGAATCTGGCCTCCCATTGGAGGATTACATAGATAGAATTAAAATGTTAGCTGACCATGCAAATTGGTCAGAGTCAGACAAGGTCTTAGTTTTAAAGTTAAAACTGTCAGGCATAGCTGCAAGATTTATTAGAGATAATCCTAAGTTAAAAGAAGAGAAATCTTTCTCTCAAATTCTTAAAGCTTTACGCGGCAGATTTTCCTCAATAGAATGTTTACACAGTAACTTGAGAGCATTTCTGCAGAGTTATCAGAGACCAAATGAATCTGTGCGTCAGTTTGCTGCTAGAGTTGAGGCTTCCTCATACAAAACTGTTTCACCTGGCTTACTAAATGACAGAGTGGCAAACCAGCAAAGACTTGATGTCTTGTGCTCGGTTTTCATTGAAGGCTTGAAGCCTCATTTCAAACGGCTAATCCTACCTCAAAACCACAAGAGTTTTGACTCTGCAAAAAGGCATGCTGTGGCGGAGGAAGAGGTGTGGAGCAAGCAACATGGGGATGATCCCCAATATGTTATGAGTCTTGGAGAGTCTGAAAATAAGCAGCTCCATGATGAGCTTAAGAGAAATAAAATGGAGGTAGAGAACCTCACTAAAAGGCTTGCTGAGTTGCAAACTCAGATTAACACCAAACCACAGCTGCCTCAAACTAGAGTGACAAAGGATAGCCGAAGGTGTTTTTCATGTGGTCTATTAGGTCACATAAGTGTGGATTGTAGGAAATTTCCTCAATCACACAGGTTCAACAGAAATTCTGGGTCTCTGCCTACTCGAATGTATCAACAACCTTTTTCTTTTCCACAACCTACACAAAACTATCCATATGGTTTTCCACAACAAATGCAAGGATTTCAACAACCTACTCAATTTTTTTACCATCAGCCAAATCAAAACTTTCAGCCTGACATTAATGAAACTAAACCTAAAATGAGTTACAACACTTTTTATACACCTAGGAGTGATAAAAATGACAGTGAAAAACAGAATTTAAACTAAGTAAGGGTGAAGGGAGTTTTCACTCCAACTTACCTTCTGAAGCCCTTGGGGTGTTACCTGTGGTGCAAAATTCAAATTTGATTTCATTACAGAATTTGTCTCTACCAGTGATTTCTGGTATGATAAATAATGTTGATATTCCTATACTTATTGATTCTGGTGCTTCTATTAATGTGTTGTTTACAAATGTATTATCTCATTTAAATATACCTGACAGTCAATTAACAAAGTGTAATATAAATTTAAAAGGCATCTCTAGTGATATTATAAAAATTTCCAGGAAATTAAATATTAATTTACATTTAAATAACAAAATATTTAATGTTGATTTTTATATTATGAACTGTGATTCTTGTAATTATTCAGCAATACTTGGTGTGAAATTTTTAAAGGGTTATAAGATGTCAATAGATTTTACTAATAATGTTTTATACAATAATATTGTAACTGTGCCTTTTGCAATTAAGGATGAATCTGTACCATTTTCATTATCTGATACAACTCAATTCTTTAATAATTATGAAATTAACAGAGAAAATACTTTGAATTCTGAAAAATATAGGGATAATTTGTGCTATGCACTTAGGAAATACACAATTCCTCCTCTATCGGAGGCTTTCATACAACTAAAATTAAAAGAGATTGTTAAATTTAATTCACCTACTGTGATGATTGAGCCTTTAAACAACAGTAAAATTCTGGTCGCTAGATCAGTAAATAATGTATCTAGATCTAATATATATAATGTAAAAGTATTGAATTTGTCAACTGATGAGTTGCACATAAATAAGCATTCAAATTTAGCAAAAATTGTTCCTATCACAGTAGTATCTTCCTTTTCAGTTAACAATATTACTGAGTCAAGTGCAGAGAGTGGTGATAATTTTGATGTTTGGGGAGGAAATTTTGATCTTTCACACTTAGACTATAATGAAAAAAGACAAATAGAGAGTTTAATTAATGATTATAAACATATTTTTGCTAATTCTATTCCAGATTTAAAGGGGTGTGATACAGTTTTTCATAACATTAACTTAAAAGATGATATTCCTGTTAAACAAAAACCTTATAGAGTTCCTTATCATGTAAGAGATGAATTAGATAGACAAATTAATGAGCTTCTTGAAAATGACATTATACAAGAAAGTGATTCACCATTCTCCGCATCTGTACTGTTTGTTAAAAAGGCAGATGGAACATTAAGATTAGTAACAGATTTTAGAAAATTAAATGATAAAACTATTGATGATATTTTTCCACTGCCAAATATCACTGAATTGATTGATAGTTTAAATGGTGCGAAATATTTTTCTACATTAGACTTAACATCAGGATTTTATCAAATGAAATTGCACCCAGACGACACACACAAATGTGGCTTTTCTACACCTTTTGGCCACTATGAATGGAAAAGAGTCCCTTTCGGTTTGAAAAATGCCCCCAGCTCCTTTCAACGACTTATGTCCATCGTCCTAGCTAAGCTTTCCCCTTTACAAATTTCTATTTACATAGATGATATTGTTATTGCATCTAGAACCTTTGAGGAACACTTAATGAAATTAAAGGTAGTATTTGATAGATTAGCTCAACATAAATTATGTTTAAAGCCAAGTAAATGCAATTTTTTTAAATCTTCAATAAATTATTTGGGTTTTCAAGTTTCTGAAGGTATTGTCCAGCCTGACCCCTCAAATTTAAAAACTGTTAAAAATTTTCAAATACCCACCTCTAAAAAACAAATTCGCCAATTTTTAGGATTAACTGGCTTCTACAGAAAATTTATTGAAAATTACTCCTTAAAAGCTCTTCCCTTAACTAATTTAACTAAGCAAAATATTAAATTCTCTTGGACCCCTGAAGCAGAAAATTCTTATCAAACCTTAAAATCCGAATTACTTAAAGAACCCATTTTACATCTCCCTGATTTTTCAAAACCGTTTTCGGTATGTACCGATGCATCAAATTTTGCTCTAGGAGCAGTTCTCTGTCAAGAAGGAAAGGATGGATTTTTGCACCCTATTGCTTATGCTAGTAAAAAACTAAAAGATGCAGAAATAAACTATAGCACAGTCGAGAAAGAGACTTTAGGAGTTGTCTGGGCAACATCCTATTTTAAGCAATACCTTTTGGGAAAACATTTTACTGTTTATTGTGATCAGGCCTCCCTTTCAAATGTTTTAAAATTAAAAGACCCCACTTCTAGGATAGCACGATGGATAATGTCCATGACCCAGTTTAATTACAAAATTATTCATAAACCTGGTCGCCTAAATTTAACAGCTGATTATCTATCTAGATGTGTAAATAATGTAAACGTAAACACTATAGACTTGGATGTTGATACAAACCTTCTTTTAAGAGTACGTAATTCTCAAAATTCTGACCCTAATTGTATAAGAATTGGCTCATGCTTAGATAAAAATATTGACCCATTCCCTAAAAATTTAATGTTTTTCTTAAAAGATGATGTATTATATTGTACTAATAGGAAACCTAAATTAAAATATCAAAGAAAAGAGCGTATTGTTGTTCCACAAAATTTGATCTCTGATATTCTAAATTATTGTCATGATTCGATCACTGCAGGACATGGTGGTTTTAGAAGGACTTTGAGGAAAATTCAGCAACACTTTTATTGGCCTAGGATGTATGTTCAAATTTTAAATTATGTTAAGAGTTGTCCTGATTGTTTACAGAAAAGAGGATTTAAACAAAAACAAAAAGCTCCTTTACAGAGGTTTCCAAATTCTACTTACCCTATGGAAAGAATAACTATGGATTGTATTGGCCCCATGCCTCTAAATTACTCTGGCAATAAGTACATACTGGTAATTACAGACTATTTTACTCGTTGGCCAGAAGCTTATGCTATCCCCAATATTAAATCTGAAACTATTTTAAATTGTTTAGAAAACTTCTTTTCTCTTCATGGTGTGCCAAAACACATTATCACTGACAAAGGATCTAATTTCATTTCGAATGCTGCCATGAAGTTGTATGAAAAATTAGGTATTGAAAAACATACCACTACTAGCTATCACCCACAATCGGATGGAGTCTGCGAGCGTTTAAACAGTAAAATAATTAACACACTTAGTCATTTAGTGTCTGAAACACAAGAGGATTGGGATCGACATTTATCTTTTGCCTTGCTGGCCCACCGAACTTCAATCCATTCCTCGACTGGTGAGTCTCCAGCTAATCTTCTCTATGGTAGAGAATTAATTTTGCCACATCATCTTCTTTTTAATTTAAATGAACAAAATTTTACCACTGTTAGTGATTATAGTCAGGATTTGGCAATTCGTATGAAAAAATCTTTTGAAATAGTAAAGAAGAACTTACTTAAAGCAGCTAAAACACAAGAGACATACAGAAATAAGTCTGCTGTTATAAAAGATATAAAAGTTGGAGATTTAGTATATTTATACATTCCTGTTTTTCCAAGGGGACATTGTAAGAAACTCTCCAAACTTAATAAAGGTCCTTTTAAAGTTATACAAAAAACATCTAATGTAAACTTTAAAATTCAACATGTAAATGACACACGAAATATTCAGTTGGTGCTTCATTGACAGATTAACAAAAATTCCAGAAAGAGATTCTGTGTTCTTTTCTTGTGCACAATCTGATAATTCAGCAAGTAATACATCTCATGAGAATGATATAATTCCAACACAAAGATATAATTTACGACAAAGGAAAAACTAGAATGACATTTTTTTTTTATTTTATTGTTGCGCAACATAATTTTTTTTAAGTGTATAATTTTTATATGTGTGTATTTGTTATTGATACATTGCAGAATGCTGCAAACTGGATTTAATTGATGTTGATTTAAGATAAAATTTGTTGCTATTGATATTGCAGATTACTGCAGGATTTAGAGAATGATTGAGAAAAGATTAATTTGGATTATATGAATTGATTATATTTATATTGATAGAGATATATAGTTACTTATTTATTGTTATTGAGAGTGCAGATTTATGCAAATATTTGATTAGGTGGTCCATGACGTAAGTTCTGATCACATATGTTGATATTTTTTGGTATATATTTGTTGTCGTTAAAAGTATTAGAGTTCTGCAAAGTTAAAAGTGGCAGTGTATATTAGATAACTGCAGATGCAGATGATGTTATGTGTAGTTCTGAATGGACATGAATAGATACTTGTGTCTTTGAAATTTTAGTATATTATTGTTACTTATTGATAATAATTGTTATTGTGTCAATTGTCATTTGACACTTCTATTGAAATTTTATTTATTTTATACAACTTATGTACATTGTTTTATTTTTTTAGATCACTCTATTTACACATTTTTTTTTCTCTTTCCAGCTGGTATTTATATTTTGTAGTGGAAGTGAGAGTTGTTTCTCATTGGTTATTCAAGGTACCTTTTCAAAATTCAATGTTTCGATTCTTTGAAAACTATTTGGCTGGTCCAATGTTTTCTTAAAAATTTATTTTTATTTATAGCTAATGAGAATCAATGTCAAATCCTCTACCTTTACTTTTGTCTACACAAATTTAGTGATCTGATGTACAAAAATTTATTCACTGTTATATAATTATTGTTTTAGTTTATAGTTTGTTAACAAATTGCTTATTCCGAAATAGAGGTTGAATTCGGATAAAAATTGCTATACTTAAATTGGTAACTTCTGATAGATATTTTATTTTATTATCAAAAATTTTTCATTTTTCAAATGAAAAATTTTTGGGGGATAGGTGGAAGGAATGTGTTGGGTTGCTTTAGTATTTAGGTAATTTGGAGATTTGAAAATTTACTTTTATTTCTTTTTCCCTGGCTCAATATTCTTAATTTGGTAATATTTAAATAATATTTATTGGCTTTTCATTTATTCTTTAATTAGAATATTTTTAATCTTCTAAATTAATTTTCTTTATGATATTCTTAGTTAAAAATGTTCCATTCCTTAAATTAATATTACTTTTGATTTGCAAATTTTAGAAATTATTTATTTATTTGATTCCCCTTAAAATTCCCTTTAATTTGACGTCCCATTTTCCCATTTTGGTTAGAAATTCCGTTTGTTCTACAGTTTCAAGTTATTTCCATGTCTCACTGTAATTCAAAAATTTCAGTTGCGGCCATTTTCGGAATTTTGTTTCGCGGGCCCTTTACTGCGATTAAGCCGCCACCTAAGCGTTTTTCGCGCCTCTTTAGAATTCGGGATTTTTTTTAATTGGTTCGCGTTTTTACGGATCGTCTGCTCTCGGAATTATGAGTATTATTTTGGCAATTCTAATTTCGGTAAGCGAATTTTAATTGCTGCCGTTTATCTAAACTCGCCCTTTTGCCGCAAGTATAAATACGCGCGTAGAACTTTTCAGTTTCAGTTTTTTTGTTGAAATCCTTCGTTGTGCGTTAGCGCGAGAAGCGCGTTGTTTTTTTCGAATGGAACTTATGTTCCACGCGAGTTTTTTTAATGGAACGTTAAGTTCCTCGCGTTATTCTTTTTTTTCATTAGTTGTTTTAATTTAAATTATGCATTTTTCAAGCTTTTTCGCGTAATTCGCGACGTAACTCTCCAGAAAAGTGTATGGTGAAATTCCGTTTGCGAGTTATGTGAATGAAGCGTCTGACGATGACGTCCGAGTTTTGAGAAAATCCTAGCGTTCCAGATGTGGTTGTTAGGCCTCTGCTGATGTTTTTCAAAAGTGCTGAATCCTTTCCTGACTAAAGTTTGTTGAGATCCTGATCCCAAGAAAACCAGTTTTTTCCAAAATCTGTGCTGCTCCAATGATTGGAACTTTCCCCCTGTCTGGCGGCCCATCCGGGTGAATACTGATGTTTTATTTAAACCCTTAATTTCTTTAATTCTGAATATGATTTCTCAATATTTTTGAAATGCATTTAACTAAAATTTATTCTGTAAAATTAAAATTCTAAACTTCATTCTGAGAGCAAATTTCTAAACCTTCATAATTTTTAAGAGCCTGGGTTAAAAATTCTAAAATTCTTTAAATTTAATATTTTTGTTAATGATTTTTGATGAAATTTAAATAGATTGTTTTGAGTTAAGTTTTTTATGCTAATTCCTTAATTTTAACTAAGTTGATAAAATTCTAAAATTCTAATGTTAATTCTTCCTGAGTTGCCTGCCTGTGAGCAGTGTTTTTGTATTTGTTAATTGGAAATAATTGAAGTTACAATTTAATAAACTAATTTTCTTTAAACTAAATATTATGTCTTCATTTATCTTTTTTAAACACAGCAGGTTTTATTCTATCTGTCAAACACAACACAGGAAGCTCTAAATGTATTAATCCATTAGAAACCAAAAGCCGACTTGTAACCTCTCTTAAACCGTTGCAATACTATAATTTTACGAAACTACGTATTGTGGGGAAATTAAACATATTTATACATTTGCACATTCATCGACTAATAAACTGTGAATATATTAGTTTCTAATTATGTGTGTGATAATACAATTTTGGAAATTCTCCCAAGCATCACTTGCTTACGTATAACAGCTTATCAGTTGAGTCGATTTATTTATCAGTCATTTGGTTTTTTGGCGGAAGGAGGAGGGGGAGGATACGATTTCTTTTAATCTTGTACATAAGTACAATATATGTATAATACAATACGTATAATTTATTTAAATACGTAATTTTATCTAGATTACACAATTTTATTTCGGTAGGCTAGGGATCTCTAGTCCCCGTCCCTGGATAAATAATAACTGTTTTTTTTCCGAAAAAGGATTTAGAAAAACACATTTATTACTTATTTAAAAAATATATTTTCCTATACAATTTAAATTTGCGCTTTGTGTCATTACAAAGCGCAATTATCCCAATGGTATCTCAATAATGATGATAAGACAAATTAGAATGATTAAAACATATAACTATTTTATAGATGAATAAGAATAGTAAACTTGAAATAATGATGTCGATCACAATAAAAGGTATCAAAATATAAATATTTGGTATCCGAATTTTCTTTCATTTATTTCACAACATAAAGAAATTGAATCTTTTTGAATTGCACATTACATGCTTTTGCAAATTAAATTGATTTTTAGAACACGGTGATTGAAGAAATGATCTCTAAATTGGAATGTTCTGAGACATTAATTATTAAATAGGATAAAATGTGTTATATCAAAATAAATATTTTACAGGCATTTACCATAACATAATATGGATTCACATTGGAGTATACAAATCATCCTTAGACATGATTAAATTTTCTCTAAAGGCATCAGTTCGCTAAATACATCTTATCGCTTTGCCAGTGAGATAAAGAGAACTAATTAGTTATAAATTATTTTATGAGAATGATGTAAAGACTGAGCTTTCAAATTTTGTTCAGTATCAGCTTCTTTTGTCACGTTCTTTTATCGAGCTTCACAATGAAGCAATTAATATTTTTTCACTAAAAGAAGAATGCTTGGAAACATTTATATATTTAGTGTCATTCCTCATTTTAAAACTTAAAACGGTTTTTGACTGAAAGAATATCAAGGAAATTACTATCATGAAATTAAAACATATTTTTAATGGCATTTGAGGCAATATTATAAATATTACCAGATAACAAAATAGTTTTTGTCAGTGCATTAAAACATATATTTTAATTTGTAAAACAAATATTCCGTTATTAGCAGCGTACAAGGTTGATTAAAGATATGAACTGATTATTGAGTCAAATAACAGCCGCTATGTTAGTATAAAAATCAGAGCTCCAATACAAACTATATCAACAATGTGTCTGTGTAACCAACGCCCCTGTTATGGCTGTTGGTATTGATGCTTATTCTTTTATCCTGACGAAGGACATAATTACTTGTCACAGAAACTAGTTGATACTTTCAATAATCTTCGTATAGCGTTCATAATGAACTATTTAGATTTGTAAATTATTTAATGAGTCGTAACACTTCTAGTGCTGTCAGGAAACTGGTATTCTCTATCTTTTACACATGTCCATATTACTAAAGTTAGACAAACAAGCTCGACAAATTTCTTGAGGCTATGTACTCCTCAGGAATTTTGCAGGACATTCACAATGTTTGAGCTTTCTTAGTGACAAAGTTAATACTCAATTTCTGCAGGGCACGGTAGCCCAGTGGTTAACGCGCGGGAGTTGCACTCGGTAGGCCCGGGTTCGATTCCTGCCACTGCCAAAACTGCCGCCGTGTTCACGCGGAGTACGATCACGTTAAACATGTGGATCCGTAAGTCCTTCCGAGAGGTTGGTGGTAGGGGAAGGAGGGTACGGTCCCTGTGGATGCCTCCCCGACTGTGTTCCGGTCTAAATTGGGTGGCACTTCCCAATCAGTTACCTTACACGTTTCTGGTAGTCAACAGTCCTTACACGTCTGGGTCTCAACAGCAACTCCATTTCTGCAGCTAGCTGCAGACTGGATTATTATAATATGCCACTGTTGGATTAAACATTAATTGTTTTATTTATAAGTCACGTGATTGTTTTACTGCTATTTCGGTGAAGCATTAATTAAATTGTTATAACTCATTTCTATATGCCACCACCTTTTCTTTAGATTACACAAATGGCTACTTAATTGCATTTATTGCTGATGTCTATCGGAATAGGTATTGGCAGTAAATTTTGGAAATTCCTCCAGACAGGTCGCACATTTGCAAATTGCCATTTTTATAAAATATGTGTTATTACATTAAGGTAAATCGCTACGGAAAATATATATTAAATCATGTTATTATTGTTAACATTTAATAGTTATAAAATTTTCCATAGTAGAGAAAATGTTTAAGGTGCAATTCGTTATCTGTTGTATGTCAAGTTTTATTGGCAACAGGAATATGAAGCTCTTCTTTTCTGTTGGTATCTTGATTTTGATCACCCTTCTTTGGAGCCTGAAAATCATAACAATATATGATTCAGGGGGACGGGAGTAACATTGTACTGATATTATCGGTGAGACCAGGAATAGGTATATGAAACCAGATTGGAGAAAGATTGGGTGAGACAGTTTTATGTGCAGTGTTTATGATGTCTGTAATGTTTAACAATAGCATCAGACTTGGGGACTCCAGTTTTATGGCACCTTGACCCAAGAAGTCAAAGTAGACAATAAACCGTGGAGGCCAAGGTAAAGCCACGAGAGGCCACAAGAGTGGTCAAAAATGTAACCAATATGCTAGATGTCTGGGCGCATTGCCCTGAAATCGGCCATTCAGAGCCAAAGAGACGTTGTTGTTGTTGTTGAGAGGCGTGTCAGACCTCAGGCAAAAAGAGGCAGCAACCAAGAGATTATATTACACAACTTCTAGAAGAATATGTTAGATTTCTATGAGGAATTGGAAGGCAATATAGATGAGAAGTCGCGACGATTTCTGCGTGAGACAGAGGCAAATGAGAAACGACAATGCCCTGATTACAGTTGTTCCAGAAGTGTTCGATATTAACACGTAGACGGCAGTACGATATGATCGACGGGTGCGAGTGGTAGAATTATACTACGAATTGATTACAGTAAAATGAGCGACATTAAGTATGAACTGGTGACAAAGTCCAATACAGACTTGAAAGTATGTGTTCATATCAGTACTTGTTGAAGGTCGTTAATGCATTTTGGGCATTGTTAAGTAAAAATGATCTCACATCTGCTCTCTCCGTTGCAATTAATATGAATAATTGTTGTAATTAATTTAATAAGTAATCTGCATTGTTAATAAATTATTTTATTTTTAAGTTAAAATGGTGCAATTAATTGAGTAGCATTATGTTAATAAACATTGTTTTACAGAAACCGCACTGAAGATAAATAAGGTTGGTTTAAGCGGCATACAACGCAATGCGCTTAAAGTTTTACGATCAACGATTTACGATAATTCGGCCATAAT
The DNA here is from genome assembly GCA_951213105.1 of Amaurobius ferox. Classification (NCBI taxonomy): domain Eukaryota; kingdom Metazoa; phylum Arthropoda; class Arachnida; order Araneae; family Amaurobiidae; genus Amaurobius; species Amaurobius ferox. The sequence goes on from OX578134.1 coordinate 11,308,031, forward strand.
TATGAATAATTTAATAAGTCTAAAATCCCAACTCTAAGTTCTTCTTTGTTTACTGCGCCACATTATCCATTCAAATTCTGAAGCATTTATACGATATTAGAGAATGCATTGTTTTTTCTATATACAAAATCCGTAATAAGTTAAAATAATTTTGTGAGCTGTCAATAAGTTAAAAATAATTTTGTGAGCTGCAAAATCTTCAAATCAGGCCAGTGCTTTTATTGCAAGTAGTGTCATCGATGAATCCGTTACATGCCTATTACGCACTCTTCCGCATAATATAATCGATAAAGCAATGGTAGCAAAAACACTTTCTATGTGCCACAATTTTACCAACATCTACGGCTATCGCCAAATCCAAGCCTACTACAAACTGCTTTAAATTTCCTAAACACTGATTTCAGACTGCGCAAAGCTGCAATTGTTAAATTCATGCTCACGCAATTTGCCTGTAGGAGGCGTTTCCAAACTGCAGTAGGAGCACAATTCTAATTTTGGGGATATTAGTAGAATTCTTTATATCCTTTTATCACGAGACGAAGAAAAAGGAAAATCATTTATACAGAAGAATCTGATGTGAAAGTCATTTTAAAAAATAACATAATTCGATTAGCTGTTAATGACTTTTAAAAGCAATTTTCTGGATATTTCGTAAAAAATTAGGTATTTAATGTGATAAAAACTGAAATTTGTTCCTTTAAATTAAAAGATTGGAAATGGCATTTCATAACTAAAATTCAATTTCATTTAAATGAAAAGCGTCAATAATGCTTATTCATCAAAAACCAGAAAATTACATTTTTCTCTAAAATACTTAATTTGTAAATTTCCTGGCATTTTACAGCTATTAGGCTTAAAGAAAACTAATTTGCTCCCGATGATTTTATTAAAATGCGCAAGAGACTATGCTTAATATGCAATTTTATAATCATATTTTTTACTGCATTATTTTCTTGGGCGTTCCTATAAAGCCATATTAATTAATTATAATTTAACGAAAATGATCTTGGAGTATTCAGAGTGCATCTTTAATCTTCGATTTTACATTCATATGCACGTCGTTGAAAAAAAGCATTTATGAATAGCAACTGTCATTTGGAATGAAAAATGGCGAATAATAGTAATTACAGCTTCCATATAAGTCATTAGGACAAATTAAAAAACAGTTATTGTTTGACGAATCGCAAAATTTTCTGATACGCACTTCTTTATATAATATTATATAAAATTATTTTCATGGAAACAATTTAGCTTGTTTATGAGACATTTTATCCGTACTTTCCAAAATTGCAATTTTGCAAAAGTAAATTGCTTTTGTATACTAGTTCTTAAAATATCATGTGAAGCAATATGCAACTTTTCATTCGTACTATAACACAGTGATTCCCAAATTGACTGGTCCCTTGGTGTCCGTGACAAATGCAAAGAGGGGTCTACGAATAAAACAAAAGACATGCTAACACCAATTAAATTTTTGCTATATCCTGGTGTTTTAGTTAATATTTATTCTAAAGTTTTTCAAATTAATACGATATCATTTTGCAATCATTAGTTAATTTGCAATAATATTTAAAAAAACAAGAAAAGCGGGGTATTCCCTATTCGTGTGAAACGGCTTTCTTCCAGATCACTTACGTGAAATTGAAGTTGAAGAATAGAATGGAATTTGAGAATGGCTTGAAAATGACATTATCGTTAATTTAACCGTACATACTACTATATTTTCTAAAAACAGATCAGTGCCGATCATTATTACTAACGTAACGTTGATAGCTTAAAATTTATCAATGTTTATATTTAGATACATCTTATGTACATTTCCTGACTGATATTTCTAAATTTCAGATGTTTATAAATTCCGATCCTTACTACGAGCTATTTTTTTCTTTTTTGACATCTAACATTTTTTACATCTGGATAAGGATGCCCAGCGCCAGGGAAATGTCATTAAACTTTATTGGGATGCTAGGAATCTTATGGAATGATAAAGAATGTCTGCCACCTCTTCGCCGTGTGCTTCTTTGGACTGTTTTCTTCTGCATTGACGATGTTCTCTGTGTTCCCCTGCTTGATCCTTTGTTCTTGATATTTTTCTTTTGTATGTCAATATTTTTGTACAATATTGTACAATATTGTACAGTATTGTACAATATTTTTGTAAAAACTAAAAAAAAAATTATACAGCTCCTCCAACGAAAAAAGTTAAATTACTACAATATTTATCATATTCCTTTTAGACAAACTAAAAAACCTTTGGATCTTAAAAGTGAAAATATAAAACCAAATAAATTTTCAAACTTCCAAACTTTAACCACTTTATATCAGATTTTCCATACGCTGGTAATCACCACAATTCATGAATTTGGGGGCCTTTTCTAAATTTAATTCACTCACAAAAATTATTCAGTATAGAAATTTAGGACGAATTTTCGACCATTTTGTCAAACTATTCAAAGAAAGGTAGATGATTCTGGTTAAACGTTATTTTAACTCTTACATAAAGTGAAAAACTGATAATTGACGTTTTTGCTAGTGTCTCAAATGTTTTTCTAGCAAAATGTATGGGGTAAAATATGCATGCAATTTCATTTTTTAATCAGTTGGAGATTAGTTGCATTCCTGACTAGGAGATCGGTTTCATTCGCCGTAAGTCACGATCATCAAACAGACTTTGACATTCCTGAGCAGCTCCAAAATTTGGACAGTTGTTATGCTACATGGATGCTTAAATACAAACTGTGAATCAACGTAATAGTAATGCAATAGCTTTACTGACATATTTGAATAAGATAAATTTCAATAAGTTATTATAGATTTAGTAACTATTTGTAGCCAAAATCGATTAGTGGATGCCCATTATTTTTAATAAAAATTGTAATCACCTATTAATTTATCAAACTTGATTACATCACAGCCACATTTTTAGCAGTTTTGTTAAATATGGAATGGGTAACTTTTTTGTAATTTGATGGTTTTCGCTTCAGAAAAGCTGTACACAAAGTTATTTTTTTTTTATTTTTACCAAATTATTGTACATAATTTAAATTACTATTGCGTAATTTCCTTAATTAAAACACTTTTGCAATAAGAACTCTGTGTGTGCAACCAAAGGTTGACAAAAACTCCCTCTGTTCACTTTTATGAAAGACTATCTATGACCTTCTGCGGACGACAGACGCGTCTGCACTTCGACTGTGAAACTGCGTTCAAAGACGATGCTCACACATTCGTATCCAGGAGAAACTTACCGTAAAGGACGACTGACACCAATGTGTGCTTTCATAAAGAACGTTTATCATTCAATTTATTTGAATACTAGATGGCAATAAATGTACATTCTAACGTTCACAACATAATTTGCTAATGCTTGACCTTGGTATAGGGGGATCTCTATGAATTATCCCTTCTGGAGCTGTAAAATGTGGTTTTGTAATATAAACAAATATATCATTTTTCTCCGACTTTGCTATGTTATAATTAAGTATGGGTTCTCGTTTTAATTTTAGTTTAATTATTGCGTTGGTGAATTATTGGAATGTAAAAGACCGTTTTCTTTCAAGTTTAGGTTTTAGAAGAATCTACTGTTGTGAATTTATTAAGTTATTTCGGATAAAAGAATGACTGGGTCAAGACGTATTTTACGTATGGAAGAATATATTCGCATGGTAATTGAGTTTTTATGAATGCAAATATTGCAATGTTTTTCTGTGCGTGATTCCATGTTTTGAAATACATTACACGTCAAATTTGTATTAAATTAGTAACAATGCTATTTTCTTCTTAAAATCTGTACATAATATTAGTTATAACGTATTAAGTACAATCATTTAGATATTCTTACTGCTTAACAAATACCCATTTCAACCAAGTTAATAATTCATTTTTAATCATTTAAATTTTTGTATTTAAATAAAATATAATTTGAGCGGAACTTATACATCTAATGGGAAATAAGTATTTCCTTTATTCCTGAAAAAGCAGAATGCTATGGTGAATGGAAGATTTTTAGTGATTTTTTTTCGGGAGTTAGGCTTAATGTAAAAAATGCACCGTCATTTGGTAACAGTTCGGAAGCCAAACACTCTGTCCTTTGGCGAACAGCAGTTCCGAAATGCCGCCGTCCGCAAAAGGTTTAAGGACTATTTCAATGTCTGATAAAAATATTTCTTTTAATTTCATAGGGAGTCTTGAGTTTTGAACCACACGTTTTGAAACCACAATTATAACAGAAAACCTGTCAATGGTACTTCTTTAAAAAACTGTAAATTGTACTTCTTTAAAAAACAGTAAAGGGTACTTCTTTCATTCTCAAGACAGAACATCAAAAGCTACGCCAGAATAGCAGACAAGGACGTGCTTAGACACTTATTTAGAACGTACTAACGAACATCCAACCGATCACCTTCCCTACAAATTAAAGAACTTTTGCATTCTGGTACAAAAGAGAAAAACAAATACAGCTTTCTTATGGCTTTCTCGCTCTGAATATCAAAAACCTTATTGTTATTAGTGCTGAAAATAAATATACCAAATTTTATAGCAATTGCTTAACATTTTTAAGAGATATAACGCCCTGTGGGGGGAACTAAGCAGTTTAATACATATAGAACGACTAGTAATGAATAAAATAATTCAATGATTCTATTTTCGAATGGACTTTTTTATGATTTAAGTATTTCTGTGAAAGTTGACTTTTGTAATACACAGTAAATTGCAAATGGTACTTCTTTATCCTCAAGACAGCGCATCAAAGGCTACGCTCTTACAGCAGACGAAGGCGTGTTTAGACACTTATTTAGAACGTAATGCGACTTTTTAAATGTGCTTTACATACGACTTATTTACGCACATAGTTAAAGGGTTACGACATAGTTAAACCACACAGCTAGTTTTTAATTCTTTGTTCCAATTTAAAGCTCTGGCTTTCGAGAATTCACTATGTGTTCCGGAATATTTTGAATCAAATGTTTCGATTTTAAATACCGGACAACAGCGGATATTCGCGCTGCTAATTCATTTATAAATATTCGTTCTAGTAATAAATTTGTTATAAAATGATATATTAAATTTCTAAGATTTTCTCCATGTTAGATTCTAAACATTCAATATTACCAGAACGACTTATGTGAGGGTTCCATAAATGATGCCACTTTTGATTCTCATTAAACATGTTCGAAGAACAGGAGGCCATGCCTATGGCCTTTCACTTCGAAAATGAATAGTCATCTGTCGTTTGAAAATGTTGTACCAAATTCTATTCAACTCTGCACTCTTTTTATATTGTAACATATAAAGCATTTCACTCCTTGTGAAAAAATAACATCAAAATGTGTTCAAACTTTTGTTGCTATCAGTCAAATTTGCCATCTATATTTTTAATAAATATTTTTGAAGCATCAATGTCTCAAGATCTATTATAGATGATGACTGATAAGGATGTGGTATAACATTTCATCGGACGTAGGCTATCCATTATAGATTTTCACTTCATATTAAACATTTTCATTGAAACTCCTAATTCTGGGGATTGGCTGGAGTTTAGAAACACCGCGGACAAAACATTATGAAATTAGGTTTTATTGAATTAATTACTTGGTTACATCACCATGTGCATTGATGACCGCTTGGATCTTACCGGACATGCTGTCCAAATGGGGCCGAAAAGCGTCTGCAGTGATGTTGGCCCACTCGTTCATCAATCTGGCCGTCAATTACGCTAGTGACTGCGAACTTCTCTTGACAGCAATTTCCAAAGCGTCAACCTGTTCTCGATGAAGTTAAGGTCAGACGAATTGGTGGGGCAAGTGAGGTGTGGGAAATCAACCTCATGTTCTGCGAACCAGTCCTGAACACATCTGGCGCGATTCACGGCACAATTGTCTTCTTGGTAGGCAGGTTCGGCGACAAGAGCCTCTTCCCGTAGAAAGTCCACATAAGGGACGACGTGGTGATCCAAGATTGGGTATAATCCAGAGTATTCCTTCGATTGTTGACTTTCACCAGTGGTCCAACGCCAGTAGCCGAAATACGTCCCCAAAACATCCAACTCCCATCCCCGAGCTGAACTGATTTCTGGAGACAGTCCGGAAGCGTGATTTGGCTGACCATAGTACACGTCACCAGTCATCCACAGTCCAGTGTCAATGTTCTTGACCCCATTGGAGTCTCTTCTGTTTTGGGGCTCCTGTGATCCGAGGACGTCGCCAGGGTATACGGCTGAGTAATTCCATGCGATTCAGCTCCTGGCGCAGGGTGCACTCGGAAATAGACGAAACCGTCCAGCATTAATCTGTGCCACCAATTGGTCCCTGGTTCGGGAGCGATTAGCGGTAGCTATGCGCCTCACATGACACCGATCTCTCGGGGTTAGTATCGCCTTGCGGCCGGCATTGCATCGCCGGGAACTATTTGTTCCGGACAAACGCCATCGCTTATACACTCTACTTACTGCAGATGCTATCACACCCAAAAACGCTGCAATCTCTGCAACTTTATGACCGTGTTCCCGGCCAAACACTATCCCCCCCCCCCTTTTGGCAGTCGGTGATGTCCCGTTTGCCGCCCATTTCCAACTTTAAGAACGAACGGAACACACTGATCTCCTGTTTTCCAACACGACTAAGGTTTTCCGACTAATGTTTTCCAACACGTTCAACCTTCCTCTACCTCTACGACTTCGTATACGCGAGGTGCGCTGCGGACAAGTACTCTTACAATGTAGGCTTGCGGCAAATGCTGATTTCGTAATATTTTCACTGGGAGTGTTTATGATGACTAATATGGATTCAATATCAAATACTTGAAGAGGATTTTGTTACGATCAATCAAATTCACAGTCAACGTTTCTACTAAAATTTTTTGAAGCATCTGTTTCTACGCATCTACTATATATAGAGTTTAGATAGTGACTGATACGGATTTGGTATCGAATTACATCAAAGGTTGTCGGATTCACTAAGGATTTTCATTTCTCGTTCGAGAATTTTCTTTGAAACATCTATTATTTCAAAATTTTCAATAGATAGCGTTTATATAATAAATAATATGGGTTCAGTATCAAATTATAGAGGAGTTTATGGGTTTACTAAAGATGTAAGTTTTCAGTAAATTCCTAATTCCGGGGGTGGACAAACATTTCTCATAATTGGTTATAGCTTCGATGGTGACTGATAGAGCTTCAGCATCAGGTTTCCGAGGGGGATTGGAGGATTCACTAAGAATTTCAGCTTCTGGTTTTTTCTAGTTCCGAATAAAATAATACTTGTAACATATATTCATACAGGAATTTTAACGAAATTTAGAGGGTATAGGAGAATCTCTAATGATTCCCAATATCAATTCTGGTGATTTCACTTCAGGTTTTTCCGATAATTTGCATGACTGTAAAAATAAGTTTGGTAAAGAAAATACAAATTCTTAATAATTTCGCCGAGAATAAAGTGTGCATACCAATTGCCATCATATGGAGGCTACTCCATGTGTTTTTGCTAAAAATGTGTTAAAGTAGTCTTCGTGATGTGGATTTTTCGGGCCGTCTAAACAGTTTCCTTATAACTTCGGATAGCTCAAATGGTCTGAATTAGGAGGAAAGGATGGTAAATAGTATTCACTAATATTCTTCCATCCATGGTTATCCGGAAATCTGAACAAATAATTATATTTCTGATAAAGTAGGGTACATTCGAAGAATAATGACATTCATACTGTAAGTTCCACTAAAATGTAGAAATATATAAAATGATCTAATAATAACAGGCGTTAGTGACGCCCTCTTAAATTTCCCGCACAAACGGAAGTTTCTTAAAATGACTATTCAACGATTTAACCTTTTGCTTACTGGTGGGACAGCGTCCATCCCAAACGATAAACCTCTCAAAAATACAGGTATTTGACATACCTTATTCCAAACAGTTCGATCCCCCTTTGCATCATTAGCGACCTTGGACTTCAAGGTCTGCAAAGGGGGATCCAACTGTTTGGGATAAGGTATGTTAAATACCTGTCTTTTTGAGAAGTTCTTCGCTTGGGATGGACGCTGTCCTACCCGTAAGCAAAATGTTAATCCAATCAATTAATCATATTATATAATATGCAACTTCATCTAGTCCTTGATATTTACGCCTTGTTGTTTTAATTAGGATATTTATTTAAACTTTTCCATAATATAAGTAATCAACTAAATTAACGGATTTGATGACTGTAGCGGTCGTAGTTAAGTGTAACGTGGAAGTGTATTTTGACCACTAGTAAGTACTTGAGTATCCACTCTCCGACGAAATATGCCGCGGGTCGAAATTTCCCGCACAATAAATCAGTCCAACTTAATTACGCCAATGCCCAAAATCGCCTCTTGCTCACAATATTTTCTCGAGTGGCTTAATTAGCACTCTAAAAGGTAGTAAGCAACTTCATTAGCATTTTAAAAAGTGTTGCGATTGTTTAACAAGGATGCCGCAAGTAAGTTTTCTTGAGAAATCAAGGCAGATATCAAGGAGCAGACATGTATATAATGGGTGGTTGAAAATCCATATCAAGATTGGAATTTTTACAGAACTACACTGTTTCTAAATGTGACGTAAAAAAAATAGATATAGATGCAATTGCTAAACATAGACCGCAATAGCCCAACAACATATTTGTGTATTGTCCAGTGTTATCTAAAAATAAAATTCATTAATAGACATACATAAAAATCCTTAAATATGTTACTTAGGAGGGCAAATAACAGATTGTTTATTCATTACAACTTAATTTTTATTATAATTAATCATTCAATTTGAATAATACTCTCATTATTATATTTCACAATAATAGTGAATATCGTACTTATGTTTGATTTTACATTAATTAACACAGTATCTCTGCTAACGGTGAAAATGTGAACCGTGGTTACAGTTAAGTATGCCGTAGAGTCAGATTTGATATACGTTTTCCTCATAACTGATATATGTATGTACCTTTGGTCTTATCGATAGTCACCAGGCATTGGGTCTCATAGACCATATGTACGACATTGATTATAACTATTAAACTTCATCCTGATACCGATAAGGAACTCGCCACTTTTCTTACAATATAATTTGCTACGTTCATTTAGCAACTTCTAACAACATCTGTTACCATACATCTAGCAACTTCTGAGCTATTTTCTGTGTTATCACTCATCATTACGCTGGTTATATCCTGGCCATGATTTTTGCCATACTCTATACTTACTTATATCATACTCTTTTCCCAACTGAATCTTCTCTTCTCCTTACAAGGTTTTCTGGTAACTCCGCCCCTGCTTACCGCAGGCATCGGTATTGGAATTGGTCCAGTTTTCCATTGAACAATCTCTAAGGACAATACATTATTTCCCGCAGAATCAACTCTTTATTGGTCGGCCAACTTGACGCCTCGAGTTCATCAACATCATATGACGTGATATCTTAAATCGTTGTCCGCCCATCACATCAAGTCTGGCGCCTAGTTTTCGTCTCCTTGATGCCTTGGTATTTATTAGTAAAACACTATTATCTTTTAAAATCCACCTTTTAATAAAACCTCTACATTATACTAGCATTCGTGACAATTCACAGTCAGTTGTGTTGAACAAGATTATATCCTGCATAAAATAAACAAAGTTTAACATAAATAATATTTTAATAAATATTTAATTTGACCAAAAATGTATCTTCTTTATCTCATACGTTAAATGTTCAATGTATGCCTATTAATCAATTTTATTTTCAGACAACACCGGACAGTACACATACTAATGGTGGGTTATCATAACGGCAAAATACTATTGAAATTCACTATCACTCACATTAGTCTTAAATAATTTAAAAATTAAAACCACATTTTTGGCGCACGGTCATTTTCTTAAATACATTTTCAACATCACACAATAAATCTCTATAAATAAAATTAATTTGCCTAGATGCCTTTTAAATTTTAAAACATTGCTCATTCTCTTTAACTGGGCCAAAACATTCGAAATTTATTCAAAAGAAACTTTAGTTGTTCCAACTGAGTAAAATGGATGTAACAGCATTGCATTTCTATACTGCATTCCCAGTTAAAACTCTTGCATTGAATATCTCGCAATTGCATCATGGAATAGGAAAAAAGTAATTTTCCCTAAAAAAGAATCACAGAGTTCGGTATTTTCTGCAACTTTTGAATTTTTTTAAAATTCTTTATTTTCAATTGTTTTATTAAAGTACAGTAAAGTTATGAGATGATTTTATTCTCAGCTTTTGTTATCCTATTATTTAGCTGGATATCATAATGACGCAATTAATAAGATTTCATTCGAAGGAAAAGTATATATTCTACAGAGATTCATATTTTACTATTTAAATTATGTCTTTGACGCAAAATGGTGTTATGATAAATTGCATATTTGTATGCATTTCAATAAATAATTGTTACAAAGCGCAATTAATAGTTAATTTCGAACTCCCTGTTTTCAGATGAAGAATTACCCGGATATTCTGCAATTTGTGAAGCTCAACGAACAGGCCATGCCAATCCAAATTGTTAATGTACTATAACCATATGACAGGGGATCATTTTTAACAAATATGTACATGAAACTGTAATAACATCATGAGCCATTTGAAAGTTGCGGATAAGCAAAGCGTGTTCAGAAAAGTAGATCAAAATATACAGTATAAAATTTGGAAAATATGCAATTATTGGTGTAGCTCTCTTTGTTGAATATGCGTAAGTAAAGTTAGTATATATTCTATTCAATCTAGATCAAGAATATTGCCAAGTTTCCGTAAGTCAAAAAGCTCACAATGAAATAAAATCATATCTGACTAATAGAACGTTGATAATAATCGCTTGTGGGGTGTCCCTTGACTATACAATACGTAAGGAGTAAGTTAAGACATAAATATCATCGAAATATTCAATCTTCCTATTATTATAATGAATTAATTGATAACAAAGGTTCAATTATCTTCACCCTACGATACCACTTAACTAAAATTTAAAGTCAGAAAAATATGGTAAATTAAGTTTAATTTGTTACGTTAAGGAGTTGATTTGATCACGAGTTTTATCATGCCACTGGGTATCAAGACTGCACCCTTTTACTATATCGGTAAGTGTTAAATAATCACAAAAAATGAATTAAGTACCCAAGTTATTCCTACCTATCGTCCATTAATATTTTAGCAGACATTTTATTGCCTGTAAGTTGTGTTTTATAGCTCTTTTGCAAGTCAAAATTTGGAGAGTTATAGAGATTTTAAAGACCGTTACAATACGACCCATTTCAAAAATAGTACATTTTTCAATGTATTTGAGTTACCAATTAAAGGTACTCAACATATTCAACATAATAAAAGATATTAAGAAAATTTAGCTCTAAGAACATTTGTAAAATTACGTCATAGTTAAATTTTTCATTCGGAGTGCATAAAAAGTATACAAAATACACATTCGTAAACACATTCGTATTTTCAAGAGATATACGATGTTGATGCTAGCAACAGATATGATCTTAAAAGTTCCTTCCGAAAATATTCTTAATTACACCGTTTAATTAACCATAATATTTTAATGACCCTGTTAGCAGCGCAATACTTTATGCCACGCCCATGATAAAAGTATATCCGTGAAAGTAAAAGTTTTGGCAAGATATAATTAACTCATTTATCTTGGATAACGAAATTTTCACGCGTATTACCATGCTTAGGCATGTCCTATTGTAAGTTATTAATGAAATACGCAAACGACGGTATAAGAGCTCATTAAAATTGAATTAATTATAGCGTCTTTAAGATTATAATTTGTTACGTCCTATTCCAAACATATTTAATAGCTTACTCTCAGAATCCACATACATTTAGAAGAATTCATAAAGTTTATATCGTGCCCTATTGAAGATAACAGATAAAAGTTATTATCACTAAATAATATTTTACAAAATTTTATAAACTATTTAGTTCTCAAATAAAGTTAAAATACCTTGAATATTTATTTAAAATAAGTTTCACAAAAAATAAAAATAAAAATATATAAATTTTATTTATTTTTTTATTTCTTATTAGCAAATTGAACTATATTTTATATTAACTGTGACATTGTTCTTGTACCTGCTACTAGGCTACTTTATAATTTATCAAGGCAATTTTCTTCTGTACGTATTACTGCAATCTACCTTGCAGTTTTTAAATTCTAAATACTAGATGCACCGTCCCCAACCACGTGTGCTCTATTGTATTTTACTTCACAATATCTATTAGTAACTAAAATTAATACCAAGCATTTTATTATACGCATTTGTGAATTACTTATACTTGTATAAGATTATAAAGTTTATAAATAACTAAAAGCTGTCACTCTAAAACACTAAACGGGGAGATAACTGTATAATTTGTAGAACACACGCACACACACACACACATATATATATATATATATATATATATATATATATATATATATATATATATATATATATATATATATATATATAATTCATATCTTCTAAGAAGTATTTTTCGAACTAATAATTTATAAAATATAATTGTCCGTTGCATTATCTGCCAGAAAGTCTGCAAGTTCATTCCCCTAGATCCCACCATGACCTTTTACCTAATACAAAATAAATAATGTATCCCTATTATTTGAGACTAAATGTATAATTCCCTGTACTAAGCAGTTTATATTACTTTAATGTTAATAAACCTAAGAGATGATCTACGATCTTCAACAGATTAATATAATGCTGAAGTTAGTTGTTTTGTCCCAACTATAAGGGCTTCTTTTATTGACCTCATTTAACACTGGTAGACGGTATTAATATCTTCTATCCCAATTATGTAGTGTTGAAGACCCAGACCGTCTGACTCATCCTGATGACTTGAGCAACTATTTGGACGGACGGCCCAATTATATAGTGTATATTGTCATTATTGTAGTAGGCAGAAATGGCCGCTGCGGTTCCGCAAACAGAATTTTTAGATCCATCTGTGTATATTAAGAAATCTGTATGTATATGGTTTGAAGTGTTCAAATTTTTTATTAGAATTTTGAATTTCTGCATCTATTACCCATTTTGTTGATCTTGTTTCAAAATATTAGCTTTATATTAGTCCCCCTCCCATTTTTAAGTTTTCCCCTATGCTCGTTACTATAACCACAACAGTTACCTTTTGAGTCTTTAACATAATTACTGCTACTCCCGAAAAACTTGGAGTGTGGCATTTCGGCTAGTCTTATATGTTTTTGATTTAAGGGAGTGCAATTATTTGGGCTGATTCCATCATTTTTATTTAATGCCCAACTGCTAGTCGAGTGCAGAAAACCTATTCGGTCACGTCTACTTGTTACCCCCCCCCCCCCCCTCAATTCTTAGGAAAAAATCTGCTAAATACACAGGCTTCCTAAAGTTAAGCACTGACGGTAAAATCAACAAAATTGGAAAAGTAAAGCTTTGATTAACTCAAAATTGTACATGAAGGTAACAAATGGGTTTATGTATTAAAGTAAACAATAATTGTGTACAAAGATGAAAAAATATTAACTTTTCGCAAGTTATATGATGATGTCACATTTGGGTCATTAACAAAATGATGTTTAAAGGCAAACAAACTAAGCAAAACTTACATTAATAGGGTATGTGACCACCCCGGACATTCACATAAACTTTACAACGATTTTCCATGTTTTCAATGAGGTGATCAAGCACCGAAGATACGAGCAATGGCCATTCCTCCAATAGGGTAGTTTCCAACTCTCTGAGACTGGCTGGAGGAGGTAAACGTGCAGAGAGAGCACATCACACCTGAGAACATCTCATAAGATTTCAATGGGATTAAGGTCGGAGGAATATGCCGGCTACTCCATACGAGAAATGTCCTCACTTTCCTGGTATCCGTCAACGATTTTATCTCGATAGGGACTGACATTATAGTTCATAAGGAGGAACTGAGGAGCAACTGCTGCAGCGTAAAGCCTCTCAATGGGGTCTAGGACTTCATCCCGATACATCGCAGCCGTCACAGTACCGGCTTTAAAGATGTGCAGCTCTGTGCGATATCCCATTGAAATTCCAGCCTACACCATGACGCTGCCACCTCTTAATGCGTGATGTTTGATGATGTTATTGGTCTGATTACGTGTGCCTCGTTCTCTCCAGACCCTTACACGCTTATATTCCGATTCCGGGGCAAATCTGGACTCGTCCGTGAACAGGACGTTGCACCAATCTGAGACAGTCGAATTGACGACATGTTGACGACACCACATTGATCTTGCCCCCTTGGCTTGAGAAGTTAGTGGAACACAAAACGAGGTACTCGGGCATATAGTCCCTTCACGCGGAGCCTTTGGAGCACAGTACTAGCAGATATTGTCTTACCAAGTGCCGCTGCAACCATGGATGTAACAGTTGTGGAGGTCGCTCGTCGAATCCGCTTGGCTATTATAGAGATATACCTATCATCTGGGAGGGGGAGGTAACCTTTGAACGACCGGGTACAGGTCTCCCGACAACTGTTTGACTTGTTTGGAATTGTTTTCATGATCGAGAAATTACTGAATGATCAACGCCAAAGAAAATAGAGAAATCTTTAATTGACTGTCCTGCTTCAATGCGTCCGACAGCACGCCAGCGCTCACTATCTGTCAATCGTTTTCTTTCAGCCATAGATACACGAATGTCTTAAAAAATAATCCTGCAAAAGTTATAAACACTTCGTATCGGCATTTAAATGCACCTCCTCAAACCCTTTAGAATGCTGGCGTCTTCAACGACTGCCTTATTAGCATATATCCGGACAGTGAATCGTTATTGACTGTAGAATACGATATTTGCATACTGCTATCTACATCCGCAGCGATTTTCAGTCACTCAAATTTAAATACGTTTTCGAAAAATGAAAATTTGCATTGCGTGCTTAACTTAATTTGCATTACGCGTTTAACATTGCAGTCAGTCTCCATATGCCCCCATATCCGACTGGGCTAACTTCTCGGTCTTGTAGATCAACACTAGAATTAAATATAATTAGTAGAGAATTACTCCTAAAATTATTCGTTATAGACTAATCCATATTATTATTGGCACACCCCGTAACCTAGAAGGTGATTCCAAATTACCTGTACAAACTTTAAACGAAGATAGGGAGAACGAAAACAGACATTTTTCGTTGAGTAATGTATGCCCACAGACAGTCTCTTTGGTACTAGAGGAGCTGTTTGGTAGAATAGAAATTGTCTGGTTTCGACGTTGTAATTTATAAAGTGGACATTGTATGAGTAAAATGGAGCATTCCACGAAAGTTGAGATGGCTGAGCTGCAACTCGTTCAATATAGTACAGTAGTTGCAACAGGAGGATCGTCTCGTTCTCGATTCTCGATGTCGCACAACAATATTCTCGTGTCTACGCGAAGTATAGGTGTGAGACCAGATTAGGACCAGGGATATGTGAGGACAGTTTTTACAACACTTTGATCCGAGAGGTCAATTAGGCCATAAACCTAAGAGGCTAAAGTGTGGCCGCGAGATTAGATACAAACGTTGACCAATATGGATGATGTCTAATCGTGGTGCCCTATGATCGGCCATTAGTAGCCGAATGGCAGGTACAGACCTCAGGCAAATAGGACCTCAGGCAACAAAGAGGCGCTAAAAAAGGATATGCACGATTTCGACGACAGATTCCGAGTAATATCCGCAGAGATGCAGTAGAGAAATATTTCGCTACATATAGCCACAGAAATGAGAGGAGAAATTCAGCAGATAATGCCATGATGATTCCGTAAAAGTGTGTTTCACAGAGATTCCACAAATAGTCCACAATAAATGTCCTGATATAGACTCCAACGAAATGAGCAGATGCAGTACGAATATCAGCACAATACTTAGAGTTACTGCCAGTACGATATACACTGTTGCAAGAGTTGTGGTCAATGGCCAAAGAAGAAATTGAAGGTGCTCATTAATTATTGCAGCAGGTCATAGAATATTTTGGCAATAATAACTTAACTGGTCTCATATGTCTGACCACACAAGTCCAATCTCACATATCCAATCTCACATGTCCTATCTCCTTCGCAATAATATGATAATTGTTGTAATTAAGTTAATAACTAAACAACTGTTCTTAATAAATAATGTTATTTTAAATGTTAAAAATGGTGCGATTAATTGAGTAGCTTTATGTTAATTAATATTCCTTTCTAGGAACTCGAACTGAAGATAAATATGGCGGATTTAAGCGGCACACAACGCAATGTGTTTTAAGGTTTCACGATTTACGATCAACTACCACGTTAATTATGAACAATTTAATAAGTATAAAAGTCAACTTTAAGTTATGTTTCGTTTGTGCATCACAATATGCACGATAAATGTGTATATCAGAAAGTCCATGTAAGTAGTGTTAAGTAAAAGAAAGTTGTACGGTATCTGTGGTTGCCTCCACCATTATAGTTCTCTTTAGGTCATTCAAACCTCGACAGATACATCGAATTGTTTGGATAGTACGAACCTGCATTTAACATATAGGTCTGCCAGTCGAAACGGAAGAGCTGCTGTAAGACTTATTGATAATAATACAGCAGACCTTTCCTTTACATTTGCAACACCATACGCTAGATACATGTCCGCCACTTCAGACTTCTTGCAACCCTCCATTTTACACGAATTATGAATGTTGATTATAAAAAATATTGAACTGTCGCTTAGACTAACAGCGCCCTCTAGCATTCATTCATTAACGAAAATCATTTGCTTCAGTGTCCCTATCTCTTATTAAAGTTTACACAGAGTTTTGAATCACCATGTATGGTCATTCAAATTTATTCAGTAATTTTTATAAATCGAAGAATTCTTTATTAATATAAGTAAGAATGGTTTGAACAATGCTGAAATTTATATTTGACGCTAAACACAAATATAATAAGTAAATTTTGCATATCTAATAAAAGAAAAAGTGAAACATATTTATATTCAAGTTATATTCTGAAATAGTTTCATGTATTTTCTGTGATAAATACTTAAATAAATCAGGGAAATAAATATTTTTAAATTGTAATTTCCACAATTCATATTTCTGAAACTAAATTTATATACCGCTAACAACAACAGAATGATTTATGGATGCCTCTGAACAGAGAAATAAATGTTTACAAAGCGTGAAAAGTATTTCAACATATCTTTTCACATGCTGCAATTCCTATTTCCTTCTGTAGTTTGTTAAGCGATTCAAAACGACAAGCGACATCATTTAAATTTCATTTCTTTGAAAGGAAGTAGAATAAATGTATGATAAGGACATTCTACTTGTCATTATTTACAATCTATGTCACTTACTGCAATATAAGTAAAATATTCAGGAAACATTTAAGTTTGATTTTGAACTTCAAATGTAGCGGTATAGCAATTGGATACTAATGTAAATGTAAAAGAATGGTGATTTATGACGAATTTGAGAAAAACATATATTTGGAATAAATGCCATTTAGAAAATAAATATATATATCTTGGGCATTTTACAACATACTTATGATGGTGTTTAAGAAAATGTTGAATATACACTATATTTCTAAACTCTTTCAAACACTTTATTACATTTAAAACTCTAATACCTTAATTCACTAATAAAAGACAGGAACCATTGTTTTTAATTTTTTATTCCGAAATTAAAATTCAGGTAATTATCGGTTATTTTAAACAATTCTGCTTTTTGCTATTTTCTTGAAACAAAGCCATGTATTTCGCAAGCTTCTTGTAAATTTTCACTGTTTGAGCAGGAATGGTGTGTAGAGATTAGAAAAGAGCTGTTAGATGCCCTGTTTTAAATCCATAGTCCACATTTTAACTCAATGGAGCATTTTGGAATAAGTTACATCATAAAGGGAATCTGAGTAGACAGTGTCTACCCAAACAACCCGCTGCCAAGTAACTTGTACTGTAATTATACATTATTTGAAATATTTTATACACTTATTTCGAATAATATACAATCTGCTTAACAGCTGTTTTACACACACGAGGACTTGTTCAAACGAGTAAAACAGTGTGCATTAGATATCAAAGAACGAAGACGTTAGATTATTATTCAGGACTTCCCAAATATACCTAACTTCGATATCTACATCTATGGTTTTTTAGACTAAAGTATCAAATTTTCGACCCCAGATATGACTTGCAGTGCAACGAAGCAAAATATGATGGATTATAGTTGCTAAAAATGTATATGTTTTCTAACAGAAAACTGGATCAAATGAAAAAATGTTCCTTCCAATTATGAAATCCTAAGAGACATTTTCATAGAGTATATCAACACTTTTCTATTATATTATCGGAAATTTACCAGGTCTTTTAAATAAGATAGTATACAATAATTTGACAAAAAGAGCATAAATGGCAGTTTGATGTAACAGTGTCATCATCATCATCATCAATGGCTTGAAAAACACACTGTGAGCCATTTTTAATTTACTTATATGTTTCCAAAATTTATGTTCTTACGTTAACCCCTAAAAGTCAAATATCAAATTAACCCCTAAATATCAAATTGCGACTTTGTTTGAAAGTTCGCCGTTGTTTAAAAAGAACTATAAAATACGGCATTTCTATCTAAAATCAACAGTCAAAGAAGCGGTTTGTGTTTTCAATAAATAAATCACAACATTGCAATATATAAAATTATAAGATTCCATCCGTAATCATATGAATATGCACATATTTCGATATTTCCTAAATGACAAAACGAAACTTTATGCATTACTTCACTTTTTGGCAGAAGTATCGAACGATGCCGTCGAAGAAATAATATCCTGTCACTCCCATTCCGTCTTCTCCGTGTCACAATTATTTCCATAAGTCTCTATATTTCAGTTCCGATGCAATGCATGATCACTCACGCAGCCGAATATAAGGTGACCAGATTCTATCTTTTGAACTGTATGTAATGCATGACATTAGGAGTAACATATAGGTACTTTCATTTCCTTTTTGAAAAAAGTGAGACAAATAATTGATAATTGTTGACCATTCATTGCAGATGGAAATGCCGTATTTTATAGTTCTTTTTAAACAACGGCGAACTTTCAAACAAAGCCGCAATTTGATATTTAGGGTCTGGATTGATTTTTTTGTTGAAAAAATATATGACATTGTCTAAGAATCGTTCACATCAATTTTTTTTTTTTTTTTTTTTTTTTTTTTTTAAGAAGGAGCAGTTTAGACATAGTGTGAATCCAAGAAAAGAAAAACAATAATATATATTATGACATATTTACAGAGGCGCAAGATGCTCCAGACAGAAAGGTGTTCGAGAGGATCGTTCAGTCAGGAAAGGAGCCACGTACACGCCAATGCATCGCTGTCAACAATTCGAAGGCATTTGACATAATCCATGAATATTGTATCAGAGGATACTATTCGGAGACGACGGGCAGAAAATTGGATCATGAGTCGGCGCTCATTAAGATGCCTACCATTTACCCCTCAACGTAGGCTACATTGGTTCCGAGCTCGATCAGCCTGAACACTGTCCAGTTGGAAGCCTGCTGTCTTTAGTACAAAACATGCTTCTCCATCAGTGCTGATGACCGCCTCGTACGTGTGTTAAGGAGGACTGTATATATATATATATATATATATATATATATATATATATATATATATATATATATATATATATATATATATATATATATATATATATATATATATATATATACAAATATATATATATACATATATATATGCCGAGAGAGCGAGATTTGTATTACCGAAAAAACTAATACATGGAGTGCAAACCCATGTATTAGTGCAATGTCCAAAACCTTACTCTCTTGGCAAATGGTCCAGATTATTTCGAACAGCTATTGTAATAACATACTTCGTTACAAAAAGTTCTATCTTCTTCAGGATTATTATCTTATAAACTTTCCATCTTTCATTCGATGCATTCTTGGATGAAATGGAAGTAATTTTTATTAAATCTCTCTTTCCTTTTGCTTTTCTATTCTTTTATTTCCTTCTCGTATGATTTTTTCTTCTCCTGGTTACCATTATACGTTACAGGAGAGCCGTAAGGATAGCATTTCCGACTACTGTTTTGGTTAATACTCATTTTAGCAGCCTTCTCTGTAAATGAACTCAAACGTTCAGGGATCAACTTATCCTGTGACAATTAGCAGTTTGAGAAATTAAACAACATGCCTATTATGCCATTTTAAATAAAGCAATTTTATCTGAACTTTTCGTAATTTAATATTCAAAATCAACAACATGCATAAATGCTTAAGTTTCGACTTGTTGAAACAAATAAGTTATTAAATATAGAAATATTCAAAATGTTTGTTTACTGCGTCGAAAATTAATTTTAATGCCAACGTAGTAAATGGAATGATAGCCATGCTTCAGCCAAGTCCATAAGGCAATGTAGCGCATTTCCATCACAAAAAGTACAGCTATATACTCTAGGAGCCGAGAAATTGAAGTTGTGATCACTAGAAGTGAGACAACGAGCATCGCTCTGTCTGTGATTCTTCTGTGTATGATCCTTCACATAACCGTCATACCATAATTACGCAGAATCATTTATCTTATTTCTTTGCCTCCCAGAGTAGTATATTTCAGCAGTTTTTTTAATAAAACGTATCAAGAAATGAAACTGTAACTAAACATTTATTTCATATTGATTATAACCAATTCTTAATGTTTGCTATATTTATTATGAGTAGAGTATTTTAAGTATATTCTAAAATAATCTTATTTTAGAATATACATAAAATAATATACTCATCATAAACTTTAGTTATATTCTAAAATTACCTATTCCCTGTTGTATGTACATTATTATTGTATTACTGTACCTAAAATTACAAGCGTAATTATTTGGCCAACATATTTGGCAGCGACATGTACACTTTGGTCAATCCAAATGTAACGCCTAACCACATACATGTAATCCAGGCACATACCTTGAAAAAAACTTTTATTTCTAAATTTGAAACTTTTTTATAGATTGCACCCCTAGACCATGTAATCTCTTTTTAGGTTGCGTTCAGTCTACACTTGTCATTTCTTGATTAGGTTTTGAGCGGTCCTGAAGATGCAAATCGAAAAGCACACGCGCATTCCAGATGTTTCCCTTCCCATAAGTGTATGGAATTGCTATTACTTTCCTTATATACATAATGTATAAGGAAAGTATTGTGACGGGGTCGAAAATTCGAATTCGAGTTTTCGACGGGAAAGCACGTTTCAAGCACCCCTGATCACGAATCAAACATTTTTGAAGTAATGTCTGTGTGTGTGTGTGTGTGTGTGTCAGTGAGACTGTGGAGACGATAACTAACGAACGAATGGACCGATTCGAACCAAATTTGGTACAAAAATCACAATCCGTAAACACTGGAAGCCTATTGTTTTTATATGTAATCGAAAGTTCAGAACCCCCCCTAAATTTTCGAATAAATTTTTGAAATAATCGTCAAAAAATCAAAACCACTAATAAAGTTACGCAAATAAACATTTCTTATGGTAATTTTTCATTAGAAAACGATTGACATAAATTTTAGAACCCTAACATGAACCGTTCTCGAGATATTGCACATTTTTCAAAAAAATTATAAAAAAGTCATTTAAAATGAAAAAAAAATATTTCCTATACAAAAACATGTTCACTTTTCATATGTAATACCATGCGATAAATTGGGTGACATCATTCTCGTGGATCTAGCTCGTTCCATTCATGACAGAAGATACTTTGAGTAATATTTTTGCATTTGAACGCCAATAGTCATTTATCTCCTGTAAGAACAACTTATTTCTTCGTCCATAACGCTTGGCGAGATTTTGGCGACGAATTTGGCGGAATGTCGCCAACTTGGCGACTTTTTGAAATGTTGCCAAATTAACTAAAATCTCGCCAAATGGAAAAAAATGACGCTAAATCAATGAAAATGACGACTAATTGCCGAAAATTCAATATCTTAGAATATTAGTATCTACTATAAGAAAAACCTATTTTTTTACTGTAAAAATAGTAAATTATTTTCATTATATAAGGAGAGTCATGTGTTGCCCACATCAGATTTTTTTTATTTTTTTATCATATGTAAATTTGTTTTGCATACAATTTTAGGAGACAGCATACAATCTTAGCAATACAATCTTAGGACACAGCATACAGTCTTCACTTTGCAATCTTAGGACACATTATACAATCTTCGCTTTGCAATCTTAGGACACATCATACAATCTTAAGATATGAATAGGCATACACCATCAAATAAAGACCAACCACCAAAATCCTGATGTAAATATTATCCTAGAAGTAAGGACAGTAAAAGTGAAGACTGTATTCAAGATGGCAAAATTCATATATGTTAACAGACTAATATGTTGCGTAATGAATGTTGATACATTAATACACATACATATTTTTGACAGTGTATGTCCATGAAGAACCTTTTCAATATATATATTTATTAAAATCATTTTTATTAAGATTTTAGTGGATTTGATGATTTTTTTCCGTTTGAGGTCCATGTGGACCCCGCATATGCATAAACGTGCATTTTTCATGTGCTATTAAGAATTAATACGTTTATTTTAAGAATAGAAGTTACCATTTTTGTTTTTATTCATTTAAAATTTGTAAAAATCTTTATTAATATCTTCTTCAAATGCACTATTAGAAACATAACTAATTCCTTATTGCTTAACCAATTGATATTTCTAAAGTATGACCAAACTTCTATCTGAACTGAAAGAACAATAGTTTTTAAAATTTAAAGACCTTGTTGGCTACTGCATAGAAAAATTTAATTATGATATCAACTGCTTTCAGAGGCAAAAACACACTATTTTGGTCAACGAGTAAGTGTAAACGCACCAGTCAAAGAAAAATAAACTTCGAAATATGTACGCAGTACAAAAGAGAATGTATTTGCCAAATTGCAGCGAAATACATGTTAAGTAAAATTCGAAGGATGAAATCCACAAACTGTTAGCTTCGAACGACGTATTGGAATGTTTCTAAACAAGCTGGAAAAAGGACTTGTGACCATGCACGTCCAAAAGGTTAACTATGGTGTCAAGTATGCATCAAATGACATAATCGCTGTTGCCTCTATGCAAATTGCTTAATTCTAAAAATACAGTAGGCAAAACACAATAAAAGTTTACGATATTAGAACGGTACAATAAGTCTGCAAAATCCATCCTTCTAGATTACCACGAGGATTCTGAAGGATCGGAAAAGACTTTTTTGAAAAAAAAACTCTTCTTCGTCACTGGGAGGTAAGTCGAAAATCTGACTACGCTAAGTTCCGTTTGATAGTCGATACTATAAGTATGCAACGATTCGGCCTTTTAGGTTACCAGTGGGCTTCTGAAGGGTCCAAAGATAAGATAAGAAGATAAAAATAATGCCTAAAATCGCTATACAAAATTATGTTAACAGACAGATCTGAAAAATAAAACATCCTTGTCCAGTTTGTAAACAAATTTAAAAAACATGTGAAATTGAATCAATATATGCCAAAATGACAGCACTAAAATTGTATGGAAAGATGTACCCGTACTACTTATATTATCTCAGATTAGAAGATATATCCGTGCAGTTTAGAAGACGATTACCCGTACTGCAATATATGAGCTTTAAAAAGATTTGGCAAAATGAAACGGATGACTTAATAAATTGAAAATATCAATAATCCACCTAATCTTTAAACCTAAAGGTCGTAATTGATATCATCTATTCCTATATAATGTCGATAAAATGGATTACATAGTATACGTTTCTTTATTATTTAATCGGAAAATATTTAATAAAAATTGTCTGCTGCATAAAAACATTTGATTTAACTCCGTTGCTAAGCGCCATGATATAATTTTTCTTAAATAATTTGGTGAAAAAAATATCATTTGCATGATGCTATCTCTATAGAAAGTTTAATTGTGGAATTTTTATTAATATCTCGACAACCCCTGGTCCTAGAAACTCGAAACACGGACTAAATTTTAAATACGGCTATTTTTACATAGGGCTAGGACACAAAATTTCATAAAATCCGGTGCAGCCGTTCTCCCGTGATAATGAGACAAAGACACACATGCAGATAGACAGATTTGAAATTTTATTTATATAAATATTGTTACGAATTCTCTAATTCCGGGTTAGTTCAAATTAATCCAACTCCTGCAAACACTATTAGTCAAACTTACGCAAAATCTTAACGAAACACATCCATTTCAGAAATGACAAAACACAATTTTTGTCGTACTTTATTCTGTTGACAGATTTATAAAAAGGGTCCTGACCCAAAACAATTTCCTTTCAACCACATTCTAGCTTCATGACCACGCCCATTCATAAGCGTGACTTTAATTTAGTTCTAACTTGATATGCGATAGCTCACGCAGCGGACATGAGCTGTCCAGTATTTACCTCGTGATTTCCTCGTAATGCATTACATCCAGGCAAATGAAATGCTTTTTGCTGACCATAGAACGACTCTAATGCTTCTAGTAAATACAAAATGTTGCATATTATTGATCGCATCACTTCAGGAAATAAATATGCACAAACTTTCTTTGTAATGGATGGCTTGTAATAGATGTGTCGAAATGCTGTACTCTTTATTGCAGTTATGATATTCTGGCTATGCTTATATAAGAACAAAATTGCCTTTACCAGCTCGAAAATATTTGTTAGGAGTGGGACATTACATATTTTATGGACCTGTGATTATTTCTTAAAATAATATCGACTTACTATGGTGTGCTGTCTTACTATTTATCTAATACTAAAAATTTAAAAAAAAAACATTTAATAAAAGTTCAGTAGACTCTTTATCTAATACTAAAAATAAAACACATTTAATAAAAGTTTAATAGACTCTATCTAATATTAAAAATAAAACACATTTAATAAAAGTTTAATTGACTCTTTATCTAATACTAAAAATAAAACATATTTAATAAAAGTTTAATAGACTCTTTATTTAAGACTAAAAATAGAACACATTTGTGATAAAAGTTTAATAGACTCCTTATCTAATACTAAAAATAAAACACATTTAATAAGAGTTTAATAGACTCTTTATCTAATACTAAAAATAAAACACATTTAATAAAAGTTTAGTAGACTCTTTATCTAAAACTAGGAATAAAACACATTTAATAAAAGTTCAATAGACTATTTATCTAATACTAAAATTAAAACACATTTAATAAAAGTTTAATTGACTCTTTATCTAATACTAAAAATAAAACACATTTAATAAAAGTTTAGTAGACTCTTTACCTAACACTAAAAATAAAACATATTTAATAAAAGTTTAATATACTCTTTATTTAAGACTAAAAATAGAACACAGTTTTGATAAAAGTTTAATAGACTCTTTATCTAATACTAAAAATAAAACACATTTAATAAAAGTTTAATAGAATCTTTATCTAATACTAAAAATAAAACACATTTAATACAAGTTTAGTAGACCATTTAGCTTTCTTGATATAGATTGATTAATAGTTTTTGAAAGAGTGTCTTGCAATATAAGGCCTGATTCCAAGTTTCTGAATAAACTGCAACGCACATATTCCCAATTTTTTAGTAATATCGTTTAAAAGTTTTATTTTAACCTCTATTTAAAATTATATTGGAGTTTGTAAAAAAATAATAATAATGCAGTTTTGTGATTAAATTCTAAAAATTTCAAAATATTTTGTAATAGGAATTGTTTATGCGAATAATAACATCGTCATTATTTTTGTAAGAATGACTGTAAAGTTCAAACATAAAGTACACATCTCTATACTGAAGGTTTCATAAGCAGAAATTCCAACTTATTAAGTTTTTGGATATATTTTATGGTAATTAAACCATTACTGGAATTATATTTTGATATAATTAAAATGTATAATGGATATTAGACTTGTATTGCCTATTTTTCAGAGGGATCCTATTTCTGTAATAATAAGTTTTATAAGTATGAATCGAAAACTGGAAAATATATAGCTATAAAAATTATTGCTATAACAAAAAGTTATCAAATCCACCATATTCGAAAGCAAACTTTCCTCATCCTGATGAATGAAAGTTTCTTTTTTTGCCTACAAAACCAGTTGTCTGCGTTTATATAAAGAACAAATTTTAACAGACATTTCTGCAATAGTTTGAAAGCATATTTTTGAAAAATACTGTACAAATATTGAAACATTGGATACATTCTAAGGACATTTTTTCAGTGGCACTTATTTCTGATCATTCACCCATCAAATAGAGTATAATGATAAAATGTAGCTTCAAAATGACTAAGAACCTAACAGCGAAAACTACTTATGTCGGCATGTGTAAAGTCCAAATATTTATTTTAATTAGGATATAAGTACTATAGGTCACCATTTTTAAAATTTTATATAATTTTGTTTACAATTAGACCTTGAGGAATAAATGTTATACAAATTTTCCAAACATGTTTTCAAACAATATATTAAAAAAGTATTGGAATAAGAAATGTTTAAATTTACTACGATATTACGTATTGTATTCATGATAACTTATTTAAATAAATTATTATTGCGAATGAAATGCGTTGTAAAATAATTTAATCGCATATTGATTCAGTAATAAGAGAAATTGATTCCGATCTTTAATCAATATTTCTGACCTTAATAGATTCGGATCTTTATGATTTACAACTACACTTAGCAAATTATAAGTACAATTAATAAATATGCTTTGAAGGTATATAAATGACTTTTCATAGACTATATTGAGCTACAACTAGACGTTTTATTGCAAATTAATTTTGTGTTTTTAGAAAATCTTCGAATACATTTTACTTTCCCTACAATACATGGTACTGTATAGGGAAAGTATTGGAATCATGTTGAAAGTTTTTGAAAGTTTCGATCTACATGTTTTGGGACCTCTAGAACACGAAAAAACCATTTTCAGCGTGACGATTCTCTATCTTCCTCTCCCTCTGTGTGTGTGAATACGCGTGTGTCTGTCTCTCTCCCTCTATGTGCATGTGTGCGTGTGTAAGTGTGTGCAATGTACGTCCATTCTAACGTGTGTAAATGTGTGTAATATACGTTCATTCTAACTATAAAACTAATTGACCAAATTTCACAAAATTTGGTATATAAAGTCACTTTTGTAATACTCTGGTGCTGATTAGATTTTGATACGATTCGAAAAAGAAGAAATTGCATTTTTTGCTGCCAACAAAAATGGTCACCAAGAACACGAAAATACCACTTTTAGCGTGACGGCTGTGTGTATTTGTTTGTCTACCTATGTAATGTATGTATATTCTCTAACTCACACCTTACTCCACAAAATTCCACAAAATGTGATAGGTAAGTCCCTTGTGGGTTACCCTGGTGCTGATTAGATTTTGGCACAATTCAGAAGAAAAGACCTGGTTTCTTTTGAGGAATGGCCCACAAAAATCGTAAGCATCCAATATAACTGAAAAACTAATACACCAAATGTCACAAAATTTGATAGATAAGCTGCTTGTCGATTACCCTGGTGCTGATTAAGTTTTGGGACGATTGGAAATAAAACCTGCTTTTTTTTCGATATGGCCCTCAAAAATCGTCACAATCTAAATAAAAATACTACGTATGCTCCAATGTATCAATTAAATACTTGTTTATCCATAATTTTTTAGGTAGAAAGAATTAAGCCCATAAGTCTAGGATTAATCCTTCTCCGGATATTTTACTTTCTTTCGCAATTTTACCAAGTCGCCTTTGAAAATACATCCAGTCTCCAAATGAAAGTGAATTGAAACTGCAGATTCAGAATTGAATTGAAACTGCAGATTCAGAATTGAATTGAAACTGCAGATTCAGAATTGAATTGAAACTGCAGATTCAGTCTAATTTTAAATAATTATCCATGTTATTTTACAAAAATAAACTCAATTTAATGAACTGCGTAAAACAAAGAGAGAAAATGAATTTTCGTCTGCAGGAACAGTTATGTGCTGCCCACATCTGAGTTTCAATTCTGTAACACAGACTATTAACTACCTAACAATGTTTATTTGATCCACAAAAGGTTACAATTCGTTTCAATTAACAAAGTAAAACTCTAATCTCCACTCTATTTTTTCACAGATGAATGAAATGGTTTCGGCACGATACAATATAACATTATACGAGTTGTATGTAGGACAAATAAATTTGGAACTTTGGTGAAAAGAGAAGAGAAGCACTAAAATGTCGCATAAAAATAAAAGAGGGAAGAGACTCAAAATTAGGTAAAAATATTATTTAACTAGTAATTAATAATTTGATTAATTTGTGTGAGAATGTCATAATAGTGCGTATAATGTCATGCGTCCAACCTGTAATCCACCTTCGTCGACTTGTAAATAAATCTAATTCCTAAAAGATAAGCATTGATTATAGTTAACTTATTGAAGAAGCCTTTGATTTTATTCACGTAATTATTTATTTCAATAAACATATACCGTTCACTAACATTTTCAACTAATAATTTTACAATTGTATTCATTTTCAATTCTACAATTTGTATTAATTTTAAATTTAACTTGGGAAGCGAAAGTGATGAGTTGGAGGTCCACAAATGCCGGAGGTTCTCAAAAGCCGGAGGTCTACAGAACTACGTGACCTCATAATGTGTGTGAGAATTACTTATTACCCAAAATAAATTTATTTGCACTTGGTGTCAACCACTGGCTACCGTCTGACTGTCAGCGGCAGAACCCTCAGAGGCAAAATTTAGATGTTACACTCCTATCTCCAGACTATGAGAGATACGAAAAAGACCGATTATAAAGCTGTTGAGCACCATCAAATTAGTATGAAATATCATTTCATTATGCACGAGCGAAGCGAAATCAATTTCTCCAAGCGAAATCAATACTTGTCTGAATTTTGTGATCCCGTTTACTCGAAAACTACAATAGGTAGAAAGACAGAAATTTGCACACAGATGTGTAGAATCGCAATTTCAGTAATTAAAATGAACTGTAACAATTTAAAACCGATAATTATATTTATGCTATGTACAAAAAACAAGTAAACAACAACTTTTAAACAGCTATTCAAAATCAACGCGTATGCACTTGCATTCAATGTGAAAAACGTCCTTCTCTATATTAACGTTTTTGCGATTTAAATGTGTTACTTTGATTTGTTTTTCATGTATTCTGATTTATTTAATTTAATATTCAAGTTCTATGGACTTATAGGTTCTTTTTATTAGGATTTTTAAATATTTAAATTACTTTTTTATGCCTTTAATTTCATAATTATTTGTTAAATTAAGTTTTAATTTGAAATATCTTACATCACACACATTACATATGCCATTCAAAGCCCGGCTTTTTGCTAATTAAATACAAAAGCGCTATTTACATAAATTACAGTTTAACGTAAAGAATTTTCGATATGTCCATTGTCTGTAACAATGCATGTTTGTATGGAGGAAATGATTTCCTTTTGCGAATTTGCAAGCTGTATGTGGATCAGGTTGTATGGGAAGGAATTTGTAACTTTACCTTTTAGCTTCAACAGAGTTTCGTCCGAATTCGACATTCAGAGTACCATCTTGCAATAATCATCATTCGAAAAGTTTTTCATGATCTTTGTCTGATACAATAATCATCCAAGAATCTGACTTCTTTTGCGAAACTGCTCACAAAAATCATAGGTATCCACGCTAACTGAAAAACTAAAAGAGCAAATTTCACAAAATGTGATTGATAAGCTGCTAAGTACACACCACAAAACACGATAATAATTTGATTGTCTACGATCGTAGGCAAATAACATGTTTAATATTGCAAGGGCTGTGTTGCGTGTTACAGTCATTGTTTGCATACGACACTCATACATATTAACGCGTAAAGATTTTGTACCTTATTTTTTTCTGCAAAATACAATTTTTTATAAATTTGACAATGATCTACAACTTTATAATTGGATATTTTCTGAATCTATCATAGTTTCCGATATAAAAGTGCTAATTTTCAAATTTTACTTCCAAGGTCGCTCTCTTCAGTTTTTATCTGGTAGTGCATGCTCACTTCACTAGTTCGATACCTCACTTACCTAGCTCTATTCAACAGCGCTCGGAACATATTTGCTTATTTACAAATTTCTCAGCCCCCTTGTTCTTGTCATTTTTATATCCAATGTGCATAAGGGTTTGTCATTGGGGGGGGATAGACACCACTCAAGAGGAGGGCCTGGAACCCCAATATTTTTTTTAATGAGGGAGTAAAAGTATTACAAATTCACAGAATAGCGAGGGGCCTGTGATAAATGTTTATAGGGGGCCCACACTAAGTATGGTCGGCTCTGTGTTGAAAATGTATCGAAATATGGATTGGTTCGAACTAATTAAATATCCATCTATTTCCTTTTCTCTTTTCCTTCTATACAATATATGGTATACTAAGCAAAAATTGTGATAAGGTTAAAACTCCCACTTTCGCATTTTAATGAGCGTGCAGATTCAAATAAAATAACGTAGCTAGCGTAAAAGAAAATATCGTTATGTCCTTAAACTATTGCTTTGGATTCCTCTTTCATTTCCAAACTTTTTATATTGATTCAAGAACAATTCAACCACTGTTAATATCATTGTCCAAACTGGTAAAATTCTAACATAGCGTTTCAATTTTAGAAATATAACAAAACTAAACTTATTTTATATTTTGACGGTTATATAACTTGTTTTCTTACCCGAAATGACTTCCCGTCACACCTATTCTGGCTTTTCAGTTACGGTCGTCTCATTGCGCCTCTTTTACTTCGCACGCGGGATTCAATCAGTCAAGCAGCACACATAACGGCCTGGCGATTTTTTTTACATTTGGACAAATGAAAAAAATTGAACTTAATATATGGCTATTATATTTTTTTGGGGAAGTAGAGAAAATTAAAATACTGTGTATCGTAAATCAAATTGCTGAATAAATTAATCTGACGCTTTCCTTCCACTGTTTGTAATGGTTAATTGCTAAATGGTAATTTGTTAAAATATGGTATTCTTCCATGTAATTATTAAATAATGGAATAACAGTTTTACAGATTTAAATAATTCGTTACTCGTTTATTATAAATATTTTTTAACTTTCTCACACAGTAAGGAACTCGTTACTTCGCCACAAATTCGAATACGAAATTTTGACGGTAAATCACACTTGAAACAGTTATGTAAAATTGATCTTCTGTATGAATGTGTGAGAATATATATAAACACAAAACCCTTCTGTAAAGATCGTTTCCAAAAATGTGGAACACATATCCATTGCAAATACCAGTATCCAAGGACCGGTTTCATGCTTATTCTACACTGGTCAGCATGGAATAGTCGATATCTGCAATGCCAGTAAGAAACGTGCTATAAGACAGAATTTTTAGAGTTACTATAAGAACTGATATTTTCAGTCCTTTCACGTAGCCGGCATAAAATGTGTTTACGATTTAACTCAGGTCGTACAAAATTGTAAAGGTATAAAACACAAAACTGTCCAATAAGAGGCTTTCCCAAAATATAGAAGGCACTCCCATTGCAGATGCCAACATCAATGAATCAGTTTTGAGTTTATTATACAGTGAGTAGGATGGAATAGCTGGTATCGGCAGTGGCAACAAGAAACTTGCTAAAAGCCATATTTTTGGTGAGCTTCTATGGAAACTGACAATTTCAGTCCTCCCATGCATAAAATTCATTTACAATTTAGCTCAGGCTACACGAAGCTGCAGAGGCATATAATATAAATGTTCATAAGATATAAATGTAGTTTGTAGAAAGTTTCTTGCCGCCATTACATAAATTAGCTATTTCATGCTGAGGAGCGCATAATAATCACAAAACCGGTCTATGGATACCGGTATCTGCAGTGGGAGTGTCTTTTATATGAATGTATGTCTATGATCTGAAGATACGGACATTCAAGAACGAATAAACCGTAATCATTTTTTGCGTAGATACAGTAAGTAAAAATATGAACTAAATAGAATTGAACCTCTAATTTGTGGGATTAGAAATTTATTTTAACTGAAAATGTAACATTTTCACAGCAATATTTCATATGCTGAAACATGATAATTCCTGTAATAATGATTTTGACTTTATCTATGGGGTAGAATGATACGCTGAACTAGTCAATTAATATAAATTGCATTAAATTAAAATATATTAATACTAATTCAGACAAATAATCCAGTTAGTTAGCACCTTAATATTGCTATCAACTTGTATAAAGAAACTACGAAAGGATTTTGAAAAAAATGTTTCTTTTAACTATAAATGAACTCATAAATGAATATCTCATAAAAAATTATACATGAATTTATTACTTTTGAACGTATCATGATATAATAAGAAAAAATCTGATGTGGGCAGCACATGACTACTTTTCTTATATAATGCAATGAATTTACTACTTTTACAGTTTAAAAAAATGTTATTCTTATAGTAGATACTTATATTCTTTCCAAGATATTGAACTTTCTTCAATTAGTCGTCATTTTCATTGATTTATCGTCATTTTTATCTATTTGGCGAGATTTTCGTTAATTGGGCAACATTTAAAAAATCGCCAAGTTGGCGACATTCCGCCAAATGTGTCGCCAAAATCTCGCCAAGCGTTATGGAGGAGAAATAAGATATTCTTATACCAGATAAATGACTATTGGCGTTCAAATACAAAAGTATTACTCAAAGTATCTTTTCTCATGAATGGAACGATCTAGATCCACGAGAATGATATCGCCCAATTTATCGCAGGGTATCACATATGAAAAGTGAACATGTTTCTCAACAGTTAATATATTTTTTTAATTTATGGGATTTTTTGATAAATTTATTTTAAAATGTGCAATATCTCGAGAACGGATCATGCTAGCGTTCTAAAGTTTATGCCAATCGTTTTCTATCGAAAAATTACATAAGAAATGTCTATTTGCGTAACTTTATTAAAGGTTTTGATTTTTGGATGATTGTTTTCAAAATTCACTCCAAACTTTAGAGGGGTTCTGAACTCTCGATTGCGTTTAAAAACAGTAAGCTTCCAGTATTCACAAATTGTGATTTTTGTACTAAATTTCATTCAAATCGCTCCATTCGTTCGTGAGATATCGTTTCCACAGACTCATTGACACACCCACGCACACACATACTTTCACACACACACACACACACATACACACACACACACACACACACACACACACACACACACACACACACACATACACACACACGCACACACGCACACACAGACATCAACTCAAAAATGTTTCATTCGTGATCAGGGATGCTTGAAACGTGCTCTCCCGTCGGAAACTCGAATTTGAATGTTTGACCCTGTCACAATACTTTCCTTATACATATGTATATAAGGAAAGTAATGAAAGATACATGGAATTTGTTAAACTTGAGTGTGAACTCACACAACATATATTCCTCTTTCAGGAATTGATCGGAAAAGTTGAGATAATCACAAATCAACTGAATGGCCATTTTTTTTCTTAAATATATAATTAAAAACCCTAAAGAGAATAGTATGGAATTCGATTATCATTTTAATGAATAATTTTGGGAAATTAATCTTCATTGGAAGTGTTTTATTTGTATTTTGCGCAGTCTTATTTGAGGTTTTTCTTAGTTTTTGATTTAAAAAATACTACCGAAGAGATAGCAAAAAAAACACAATTTTTGATATATTTCTAGATGAATACAATACTAGATGAATTCAGATTTTGAAATATTAAAAATATACCACAAAATCTTTAAAATATACTGTTGAATTCTTCTTTCCTTTCAGAACATTTTGATGTTGGTTCAAAAACAATTCAACCTCTGCTAACACCATTATCCAAACTGTCAAAATCCTAACAAAACGTTTCAATTTTAGAAATGACAAAACAAAACTTTTTCCCCCTACTCTATTCTTTGACAGATGTATAAAATGTTTCCTTACAAGAAATGACTTCCCGCCACGCCTATTTTGGCTTTTCGCTTAAACTCATTTCATTGCGCTTCTAGCTTT
Source organism: Amaurobius ferox (assembly GCA_951213105.1). Taxonomy (NCBI): domain Eukaryota; kingdom Metazoa; phylum Arthropoda; class Arachnida; order Araneae; family Amaurobiidae; genus Amaurobius; species Amaurobius ferox. Next base: position 11,342,061 of record OX578134.1, read on the forward strand.
CAGTTACTCAATGTTCGATCACCCACGCAGCCTTCGAGAATTGGTTTCGTGATTTCTTTACATTGGGACAAATGAAATGGTTTCAACCGGATAGTGAGTGTGACTGTTTTTCTACTTTCTTTATATGCATAGCATACTATATGGGGAAATTAATGTTACAGTGTCGAAAATTGGAATTTGAGTTTTCGACGAATGGCGCATATTTTAAGCATCCCTAAACACGAATCAAACTCCATACAGTGAGAGTTGTCTGAAGCTTCCTAATAAGTTTCAAAAATAATTTTAATTATTTGCAGTTTACTCCCCTAGAGGGATTCGCTCCCTGCTCTTTGACAGTCACCAACCCCCCGGGGCTCGCATGTTGAGGTCTTTCAACCAGACTACTACGGAGAATAAATTCACCCTTTGGAAACCGGCTCCGTATACGCTGACGCTCATCAATGTCTGCAGCTCGCTTCATGATCTTCTCCAATCCACCTGCGAAGCGTACCTACACCCACGTCCGGTCTTCGACTCTAAACCTGACTACCTTCCAGCAGATAAATACTGTCCCCGATCTTCATTAATAGTGCGTCGTCATCGTCTTTGCTTTGGTAGAATTTTATAATACCGTTAGGAACCTAATCTAAGTTATATTGAAAATTAGGTAAATATTTATTTAGAGAGTCAACTTATTTTACAACTTGAAATGTAAACAAATTATATGATGTCGATTAAACAGATAGTAGGACTGCAATTGATATCATTAGTAAAGAACTGCAATATAAATGAGTTGCCCAAACATCCATTGAAGCGATCATTTCGATACTACGATGCGTAGACTAAATATTTTGGTTTCCGTGATGATATATATTTACAAACAGATGAGGTCACTATGGGACGCCCACTCGTTGCCATTTTTTTATCCGAAACTGTATTACAAAAGCTGAAAAATAATATTTTGTTTTTTGTACGATTTGAACCTGTTTTTTGCTTACGGTACGTGGATGACGTGTTTATTGTATGGAATTATAGTCTTGATGATTTTAATATTTTGCCTGATACTGTTAATAATGTTTATCCCTGTATAACTGTCACTGCTGAACATAAGCGTGAAGGCTATCTCTCTTTCCTGGATATTACCAGCGGTACTAATCGTTTCTAAACCACAGTTTTCCGTAAACCTAGTTTTACCAATACCTGTATTTCTGCTAGTTCGTTTCACCATATTGCCTCAAAAAGAACACTTTCGTTGCCTATTTCAAAAGAGCTTTCAACGTTTATTTCTCTATTAAATGTTTAAACGATGGAATTGGTTTTATTTTCCGATAAAATGCCGCCCATATCTATAATTTTTTCTACAAAATTTATTCTGCATTTCGTTCAAAATTAATTTATCCCAATTCCTCGCTCTCTGCCTTCTCCACTGATTTACCATATAAAATATTATTTCTTATAAACCTTAAATATTTCACCCTCATGTTCATTTCTGTCTTGGATTTAATACTAAGCCTCCTCATTCCGCTGTTGTTGCTATGTTTAGCAGTATTCAGACTGGTAAAATTAAGCCTAGTCCGTGAAGTCAAAAAATAGGGTATACGTTATCCCCATTATTTCTCCTGATAATGCTTATAAACTTTATATCGGTAGTATTAAACGTCCTCTTAATATTAGATTAATCGAATATGCACGTGATATTAAACGTATTCTACGTAAGTTATCTACGTACTTAAATGCTTCGATGTTTACATATTATATTAATTATCTTTGCATGTCTACTTATCAGCACAGTTTTTTATTTCATATTTTTGTGGATTTATGCTTTGTCTTTTAGGAATTTTCTTGTGGCCGAATGACATTTGATATTAGGCAAATTTAAATTTGTGTGTTGTACTTCATAACTACATTGTACTGTTATATGCCTCTGATGAAGGGCGTTCTGTGTACATCCGAAAGTGCTGAGGTATCATGTAAAACATATGTATACATGATACCTGTATATATGTATTTTAACGTTCTTCAATTTTAAAATAAATTTTATTTTAAAAGTCTTAATATTTATGTAATAAGGCATATAATTATCATTGACTTCTTGTGACGTTTCTGCCATCAACCAATCGGAGAGAAGTTTGAAATCTGCTAGACTGGTTAAATATTTGCCCATACTGGCATTGAAATTGTTAACTATATAATTTTTAATTAATTGGCCTAAGTCAAAACTCTTCGTCTTGAACATTTACAAGTTCAAAATAGTTCATATGCAAAATTTCATAACTGTGCGTTTTGCCTTCTGTTCATAATGCAGTGGCAAAAAATCCCAGGATTTTTAATCAATATAGAGATATGGACATTTGAATTCCCATTATCTGCAAGCAATTATGAGAGTAATAAAAATAAATCTAAATAGTGATGAAATATAAATTCCCTTCCTAATTGTCTTTTCGAGCGTGAAACGTATTCAAAAGAACTGACTCTAAAATATTTCATTTCTTATCAATTCTAGTTCGTTTAAAAATAAAATAATAGGCCGCAAGACGTCATTGCATTGCATATCCTTAAAAGGAGGAATACACATCTAAACAAAACTTTAAATCTCATTGTTATTTATCTAAATTTGTGTTATTTTATACAAAACACATGATATATAAAGGGAGTATTTTTGCTTAGACAAAAGATTAAAATATTAATGAAGCTTGAATAAACTTTCAACTTTGACATAAAATGTTTTCGCCAAGAAAATATGACCAAATGCGGAAAAGAATTCACAGAAATATTTTTTATGTTATATGAATAATTCATATGCAATATTTAAACGAAAGATGAATTGTATTGAAGATTACTGTTAAAGTGTAACAAAGTGAAATTTGATTTTAAATGGGAAAATATAATTCGTCACTTTAATAAGGTACCTGCGGGTACGAAATGGTTTCATTGAAAATAAATAAACTCCAGACATAAACTGGAATCCCAGACAAAAAATATCAAAACCAACTTGCCGATTGAGATTAATTCCGTTCGTTAGATAAAGCACCATTCTTCTGTTACTACATGGAGTATCATAATGCTGCATGGTTGACATAACACGTCCGGCCAGGATGCTACAATTCACTAATAACCTGACACTACAATTGAAAAGGTTCATTTTGGTCGTCATGAGTATTTTAATTAAAGTTAATCGATATTTCTCGAAATGAGGAAATGGTGAATCAGACTCGAAATGAGGAAATGATAAAGAAAAAAATCTCGAAAGGGGTAAAACTGATTCAGTGGCTGGATTCCCCCTTCTCACCCTCGACAGCGAAATCATCAAAACCTATGGAGTTATTGGCACAAATGTTGTCAAATATTATTTAAATATTCTCTATAGCCAATTGAGTCTGAAAAGTTTTCCAAATAATAATAATAATAAACCCGTTCAACCGATAACAAGTGAAGCAGCGTTTTACCTGCGTCATCTGATAAGCCGCCACTGATTTATTATAACAACATTGCTCCAATTCATTGCTGCATTCTTAATACACTTATAGTAATTCTCTCTATTATAAAATACTCATTTGAATCTCAATTATACAGTGCAATTCTCTTAAATATAATCATTTTTATTTATATTCTGTCCGTGCCTCACTATCGTTATAAAATTCAAATTATCTTAAAACTAAAATTCATGGGTATCTCAAAGCTATTTAAATTCTACGAAAAACACTTAAGAGAGAGCGTTTAGAACCATCGAACTATGTTTGAATCATGCAAGTACTACCTACGTACTGTTGAGGAAACAAACATCAATCTGCCGCCCCATTGTTTAAGGGTTTGTTGTCCACTACAAAGCTTAAGCGCATCTCAGACCAGAATTCTAAATCAAGTTTCCACATTTATACTTTCTAAAACTGAGCTTTTTCTCATTGCACTTTTTTTGACAACGCCTCCATTTGAGAACCCCTGATTACCATTGGTCACGATAAGGTTACAGGTCCGTTCTAAGGCGATTTTATTGGTTCGAGCTCTATCCTTGATATTGGAGGAACTCCAAAGATGTTAGCTTGGTGTAGCTGCCTTCTCAAGCTCCTAAAGTACTCTCCTATACATGATACCGAGGCTGCCATCTGAGACATCTTCGTTAGGCATCGGCGCCTTGTGAAATTTAAAAACATCTTCCCTAAGACGAAAAAGGGGTGCGCGGCTATATCCGCTGCAAGTGTTCCTAATGGAAACCTTATACATATTATATGGATTTTCTTCGAAGGTCATCTTTTCAATTTTTGACCTTAATTCTGGACTTACATTAGAGTTACATTAGAATGAAATGTCAATGTAACACACACTACCGTTACCGTAAAGCAGCTGCTTACTTGTACAAGTTTCACGTTTATTTTTCGCTCATCAACAGGGAACAGACGATATCTGCAATGGTAGAATGTAACGAAAATATGTAGCAAAATTTGACCAGCAACCTATATAAAGACATACACATTTATTTTCACCATCTATCGACTTCAAATTTCTTCAAAATTCTACTCATATTTATCTGCAATGAAAACGTGATCCAAATTTTAGGCACGACCATTATGGGTAGTTTATAAGAGTATCAACTAAATTATAGTTGAGAATCTGTAGACTATTACACTTCATTTTGTATGATAAATATAATAAACCAAAGCCAGAAAGAATTCGACCTGTGCGTCCTGTATTGCGCTGATATGTGCTAGCTACAACACCACTATCACCTTGTAAGGAATTAATAGAATCACATATACATTCCCTTCTGAAACAAGGAATAAATCCCCTCTAGCCGATACTAAGTTACATTTGTGTTCCGGCACTATTGTAATTATGCCTTAAAATTAATGGATCGAAACAAGCAGATACTTCAGGGTCTCCTATATTACTCCACGATGTTCATTCTATCTACTACACCACTCTGGCCTTGCAAAGATTCTATAAAATTACCAGAACGCAATTCTCTAGATCAGAAGATAATCCAAGGGTTTGAAATTTGTTAGGGCGACTTTTTCAAATTATTAAAATTCTATGACTTATTTCATAAATTTATTTTCACAGTTTTCATTCAAAGATCCGCATCCTTCATTTAAAAGCAAACTTTACATTGTACGTCCTGGATTTGCATTTAAAAGCTGGAACAAACACGCTTTCTTACTCAAACACTCAGTCTAACACATTTTAATAGTACAGATGATATATATCCTTTCGTGGAACTTTATCTTCAAGAATCGAAAGTATTTCTAAGTAGAGTATTTCTAAAGAAAATGTCTCAATCTAATTCTTTTCTCCCCAATTTCAAGGAAATTGACAGCAGGCAGCAAGACATTATTTGCATTACATTTCCTTATAAGGAGAAATAAACAATTTAACAAAATTCGGAGATTTCTTTTTGGGTAATTATTTAAATTTGCGTGTCATTCAACATAAAAGACATGGCAGTCAAACAGTCTGCAACGCTCTGCTGAAAAGTATTTTAATGCTAATGAACCTTGAACGTATCTAAAGACTTCAACTAGGAAATAAAATATTTTGTCTGTGGGATTTTTATAAAATAAAAATATTTCTTGAAGAATACGTAAATGAATTTGCGTGAATGTTTTGCATCATAATAGTGTCTAAATTGTCCACTAGTGAGCGTTCAAACAAAAGGGTAGTTGGATTTGAAAATCTATTGAAGGGTAATGAAGTGTAAATGCCAGGTTTAACTTTTTAATGTGGAAATATAGTAAGATTATTTATATGTGCCTAATTTTAAAGCTCATGTTACGGAAATATGAAATTCGAGTATACAATGCGAAAATGAGTTTTCCATACACTGAAGAAAAATGCATGTCATATGAAAATATGTTAAAGGAATTTAGAAACATTTAGAGTCATAAATATATAAACATATACATTTCGCTTTTTTTTCAACATCGCCTATGGAAATGCTTCCAGGCGCCAAACGAAAACAAAAATTGAATTAAAACTGGAAATTTAGCGAAATTTTAAATAAATATCCATGTTAATTTGTGCAATTAAACTCAATATCATGAATTATGAAAGAAATAAAAAGAAGATAAATTTGGGTTTGCAGTGAAATTCATATGCTATCAACATCCTATTTTCTTTTATTTTGATTTTAACATTTGTGTTGGTGCATTTTTTGCGCTTATAAGTTTTTCATTTTATGGTGATTTGGATTGAAACTCGTTTTGCGATTTAAAACTAGGTATAAGTAAAAATGAAATACGTACTTATATAACGTATACGTACTTATAAAAATGAATACGTATATATATATATATATATATATAATAAACAGCATTAGTCTAATAAACAGCATTGGTCTAGTAATTTTTTGCTCTTCATGGTTGTACATTTGAGGTGTATTTTTAAGGTATTTATGTTTCCTTTCTATTTTTTTTCAATCTTTATGCTTGTCGTCCTAATAACACATGTTATGTTTATAGATAAAATATATCTTCTGTTTCAAAAACAAGCATTTTTGTGTTCATTTCGTTTAAATATTAGGACTTGAAAATATTTTTTTCATAATGAACTCTTCTTATTCCTAGAGCTCTTTTTTTTCTATTTGTCCTTTCTATTTTTTTCAATCTTTATGCTTGTCGTCCTAATAACACATGTTTATAGATAAAATCTATCTTGTGTTTCAAAAACGAGCATTTTTGTGTTCATTTCGTTTAAATATTAAGACTTGAAATATAATTTTTTCGAAATAAACTATTCTTAAGCCTAGAGCTCTTCCACGTGCAAGCTTTAATGCTTGATTATTTAGGTATTTTGAATTTCATTTTATTTCATTGTATTCTGTAGGAAAATTTTTAAGATAGTGTATTATGAGTTACTTCTTCCATTCTACCATTGGATTTGCTATTTTAATATATATATATATATATATATGTATGTATGTACAATATGTATATATGTATATATATGTACATATATATATATAAATATATATATCCGAGTGAAAAGGAAGAAACGTCAAAACTTTGAAACGGGAGATCCAAATGCGTTGCATATAATGGCAGGGGAGGGTGGCGACTCCCCTTCCCGTTTAAAGCAGCTTTTACAGCCCGGGCAACGCTCACGGAACCAATACAATACAATGGACAGTCCCGTACATGTGCATAGACAAAGGCACCCGTATACATGAAGAGCAAGAACAACATCGACGCAGAAGGAATGGACGCAAAATGAAAAACGATCCAAGTACCAGAGCCTATATATCAACACTTACGCTTGCGTGCCAACACACCAGTATCGCATAAATCATAAAATTCCAACCAATTCCCGATGGAAACGGCTAAAGTTTTCTTTATTACCGAAAAAGGAATTATAGCATGCCCGCAAGAAATAAATAGGATAGTGTTTTTTTAAAGCTTCGGTTACGATTTTTTGATTACATTTATTGCAATCCCTTTTGAAAGTGTTATAAGCCAGATTTCTCTTGAAATGGCCGACAAGGATGTTTCTGAAGACATTCTTAGTAAGGTTTGTCCTCCAATCTATAAGATGGCCAATCTTGATTTTATAAAAATCGCGTTTGTCGTATAAAGTTGTATAAGTACCATATCGTTGATGTCTATTTATTGATATGTCCAAAAAATTAACTGCACCATTCTCGTCAACTTGGTTTTCGATCAGTTCCAATTCTCCTGGATAAAAGGTGAAATCGAAGTTAGTTGTGTCCTCAAAACACCCCAAAAGCACGTCGTCCACATAACGGAAATATGGCATTTCATAAAGAATATGGGTGCCTTTTTCATAAGTAGATAGATAAATATCAGCCAGAATGGACGAACATGCTCCCCCATGGGTATTCCTTTAATTTGTTGGTAATAGCCATTTCCGTCATGTAAAATATTCTCTTTTAGCACTAATTCCACGAGATCCAAGTATCTACGAAATGTGATAAACACTTTTAGGTCATATTCTTCATGTAAATTCTTCAGTATTAGGTACAGCTGTGTTAAGTCAAAATTGTTAAACAAATCTCGAAAGTCATAGCTTTTAAATCTGGTGTTCTTGTGACAAAATTTGAGGCGATTTATGACCTCTTGTCCGTTTTTAATCATAACAGTATTTTGTTTATTAAGATTAAACATAACATGTTTAAGGATATTCAAAAGCTTCAGATTTGCTTGCGCTAGGTAAGTTCCACATCCAACAGTGACTGTGCGGAATTTGACCGGTACTTTGTGCAATTTAGGGATAAGAATTAAATATGGAAACTTGACAGATTTCAATTCTATTCCTATACGTTTGTATAATGCCCTTATCCTGTTAGACAAAACACTACCGTTATTGGACAATTGAGTATACATGGCGCGATCTTGGTAACACATTTGTAAAGTGTCCACATAATATTTTCTACAAGTAAAGGCATAATGTGAAACAATTTTATCTGTATAGGTCAAAACGAAACTTTCTTTAACACAATGAATGGAAGCTGGAATGGAAGGACCCTTGGTATTGTGATGTTGCTGTAAGTAGTGTAGACGGAATGCGTTGTAAAATTGACATTTCCATTCCCCAAAAACATGGATAGGTAAACTATACTTTACTGCCAATCTGTAAATGAAAACTTCTAGATCGTTGTTAAAATCTTCTAAAACATCTTTAAAAACTTGTGTACGAAATTTCGTACCGAGTCGAAAAATTTGTTTTAGTTTATGATCCTTGATCACTGCTAGATTGCCCGTAATTATATGTTTATGAAATGGATCTTTATAAATACTATCATGACATTTACATTCTGCCGTTCCATATACATTTGGACTACTCTGGAGATGTGAGCAGCTTTGCGCCTGTCCCTGAGTGGTATTTTGATTTCTGTCGTCGCTTAGAGTAAGTGATAATTTCGAATTTGAAACTCACTTGTTGTTCTTAATGTTATATAAATATATATATATATGTATATATATATATAAATATATATATATATATATATATATATATATATATATATATATATATATATATATATATATATATATATATATATATATATATATATATATATATATATATATATATATATACACTCATGTCCAAAATTTGAGCATAGTTGCTGTTTATGTGAAAATTTCGGGAAATCTACATCGGAATAGAAGAAAACGCGGCATGAGGGTGTAATAGGTTAACAGAACAAGAAAACAATACAAAACAAGGATAATAACGACTTTTACTATCCAAAGAAAAGAGTTGAAAGAAAAAGTGCCTCAATACGAATGTCAATCTCAGTGAAACGGAATCATTAAAACAATGTGATGCTGCAGTTTAATACGGTATGTGAGAACTTCGGGTAGCTACGCATACTGCACAAAAATGTCCCATACTTTCGTTGAGGGCTTCGATGAGTTGTGTGCTCAAATAGTTCCAAGCCTCACGGAGAGCAGTTTTCTATCCCGTGACGGAGCTTCGTGGGTAGCGGAGAGCTGCAAGATGTCTCCCGAGCATATTTCATACATGCTGTATTGGATTCAGATCAGAAGAATTGGTAGACTACTGCATGTGCTAGGTATCTTCAGTTTGAAGTCGCCGACAAGGGCCGCTCAGTGAGGAGTTGCGTTATAATCCATGAATGTGAAATCAGGACCAACAGTACCTCAACACAATCGAAAGGTAGACTCGAGCATTTCGTATCTGTATCTTTGGCCGGTAACCGACCTGGTATCAAAGATGTGGAGGTCTGTGAGAACCTTCCATCCTGATGCCTGTCCATGACTACCCCAAACGGAAAACATTGTCATTCTATGATGTTTTCCGGGTGAAACGTGTTCCACGGTCTCTCCAGATCGCGGTACGACGAAAATCAGTTTACAAGCTAATCCTGGACTCGTCACTAAACATGACATTGCCCCACTGTTGTTCCCTCTACTACCGATGTTCTAAACGCCACTGTTAACAGGCGCATTTTTGTGCAGACGCCAAAGGGGAAACAAACTGCTGGTCGTCTGGCATAGGGGTCAATGTGTCTGAGCCTCCTGTAAACAACTTGTCTCGAAACAGTGACTCCTATGGCGGCTGTCAGGGCTGAACCCAGTTGTCTGTCAAAATGGTTTCTCTGAACGGTTTCTCCAAATATCGGACTTGCCGAGCGGTTGTTACCCTTTCCCGACCTGGTACTGGTCGTCGGGTATATATAACATCTCCAGTTGTTTAGAACCTATGCCATAGTCTGGAGATCACAGACTGAGGCCTATTTAGAATTCGAAACGCTTCGGTTTGGGATCTAATTTGGGATTCCAACACTCCGATAATTCGTCCCTTCAAAAACATGTCCAGTTGGAATCTTTGTGACATCTTTCGTCCTTTATGATTGTTAACAACGCTTCTTACCACAGCAATCGCGAAATTCTGTCTCAACTGGCCATGCCACTCGAGGCTGTTTCATACTCGTTTCGACGTGCACTAGTGCTTTGAGCATGTCGACTTCGACTGAAATGTTTTGCATTTGCATAATAATTTGCCTTAGTCCCACGATTCTCCACAACCGATTGTGAACCATTGTATGTATCTGTATTAACTCCGAATTTTTCGAATTTTACGAATTATTCTTAATTGCTGGACATAAGTATATATATATATATATATATATATATATATATATATATATATATATATATATATATATATATATATATATATATATATATATATATATATGTATATATATATATAATGCAGAAAAATAGAATGGATAAAAAGTGAAAAAAGGAATTGTGACCTCACTCCCCAGTTTTCAACGGGCTCGTCATAAATGCCGCGGCACTGCACTCCTGGTCGCCAGCTTTGGCTCAAGCCCACCTCCGGAGTGACAATAAAAATTGTCACAAGACCTTCAAAAAGGAATGAACCGAGGACGAGAGTAAATTCACTACCGTACAAGCGATCTGTATTGCTGACCTCGGTGAAATGTATACAGCATCTTATGATCGTGCTGCGGTCCTGTCATATGCATGATGCGATCCTTCATTCTCTAAATGAATATAAAAAAGATAATTTATCCATTCCTTTTTTATGCATTATATGGTGCATAGTACCTCTTGCTGCTTTGCGCATAATTACTATAACACATATATTTCTGATAATCCACTTTCTTTATATTATATATTTTATATACTTGAGTAATGTAATCAAGCTGCATTGCGCTAATTGCATATACACAATTCTAAAATATAACCTTACCTTCAGGATTCGATGGGTTGTCATGTATTCCGTGAGGTACTTCTCGGGCCGCTGGCGTGTTGGAGTTGGCCTTCCGTGTGTTTCAATATCGTGTACGGGAAGGGTGTGCATCAGGTTGATTTGTTCAGAAATTGCCGTACTGGCTCTTTGTTAAATATCACGCTTTTAATGTGTGTTTCTCTGTATGGTATCATAATACGTGTATGGCGTTATATGTGTTCGTAAGTCAAGTGTATGGTGTCGTATTTGGAGTATTTCTTGTTTATTTTTTATATAACAAAAAACTAAAAACTTAAAAAATCATAAAAAATAAAAATAAAATTTATTAGATATTGTTATAAAAAGTATATCACCTCTGCATCTGTAGTTATTGCTAATACACTTTCTGAATTTGAATATTGTGAGCATTATCTTTTTGCTTTTTGTCATGTCGTAATTATTGAAGATGGGGACTTTTCACTATTCACTCTTTATAGGAGTATAAACTATATTATTTATATGATGAAACATTTTATATTGAAATAGCGACTGGCAACATTTGAGTTATATTCTTATAATCTTAAATTGCCCGGTATTACGGTAACAGGTACCCGTAAGATCGATATCATGCAACCTGCCAAAAATTCAATCAGAAATTATTTTCAACCTGTAGAGGAGCGTGATATACAACTAAAAAATGTAAAATCTTTGGATAATTGTGCATATCGTGATATACCTGCTGAACTACAAATGAGTGAAGAAGTTTTAGCTTCTGTATGTGATAAAATATATAGAAGTAATTTTCGTTATATGAAGACATTTAAATTTCAAAAATGTAAATCCAAAAGATGTATGCTCTGCCCTTGTGCAGATCCTCACATCCTTGGTCAATCATATAACTATCGCCTATTCTGTAAGGCATTCCAATGCATATACTTAATAAAATGCAATACTTGTGAGAAGTCATACATCGGACAAACAAAAAATCCTTTAAATATCCGTATCAACCTACATCGTAATCATATTAAGAAAAACCAAGGCAACAATCAGTAATGCCAATTGCTTTACACTCATTTTCAAGAGCATTCTTTCAGTAACATCACAGTCTCAATAATAGACTTTGTGATTAAACAGCAACATCGTATATGGTGGGAAAACATTCATATTCTACAGAGAAACACCATATACCCTTACGGTCTCAACTCTGTTATGTTTAATAAGCTCTATAATAATGATTATTATCATTCACCACAAAACTTCAGTATTAACTACAGCCCAGTTACAGTACGTAAAAGATGGTTCCGGAGTAAAAACAGAAAAAAGCAACATTTAGATTTCTGCATCAAGTCTTTTAGGGGTTTTTTACAAGAAGTATATGAATTTGAAACCCATAAACCTGATTTTATACGTACTTATATACTGAGTATACGTAAAAAATTCATGCTAAACATTTGGACAATTTGGTTCAAACAATTAAAAATCTGGCAAACGAAAGAAACCTCTATATTTCAGAAACTTAATTTAGCTACTATCAGAGATTGGTTAAAAAAACGATCTCACTTTCTTAATATTAAATTGAAGAACGAAGAAGAAGATCAAGTCATTTATTCAACTTATTTAAACATCCTGTTCCAAAACAAAACCTTTAATCTTATTCCATTTCGCAGAATATTGAAGTAAAATTCTACACAAAGAAAATATAACAGAATGCAATTGTAAAAACAATCCTTATTCCGATCCTTTAATAGGACATATAGTAACAGGAGATTGTAATGTCCTAGAAGATAACAATTTAATTAAAGCTTTTCAACTTGGTACAAAATATAGAAATCCTTATCATGGCAATCCTTATGAAGTTTTTCAAGAAGATATTGATAAATTCATTTATAACCAATCCATCCGATTCAGTTTGCCTGATTTCACCTTCCATCAATGGAGATATATGATATGCAGAGACTTCAAGTATTATTATAATAAACTTTACCAACCACCTGATAAATGTAAATTGAACATCCAGCTTCTCAAGACCATTCAAGAACGGTATATAATTACTTATACTGACAAAGCCTCAAGCAACTACGCATTCACCTGCAAGTTCTTTTATATTAACACCTTGAGAGCAAAATATGAGAATGATATACTTTATTACAAAATCAACATTCCCCTTAGGGAAATTTCAAATAAAATTAAAGCCTTATATCTATTAACAGGCATCAAATACACTGGAATAATACAATACCCCTACTTGATAAATATTCCAAAACTACATAAAAGCCCTATATGTTTCTGACCGGTTACTGTCGGATGCAATACGTATCTCACAAAAGCCAATGCTATGTTACTAAAGCTTTTAAAACCTATTTTGCTACAAATTAATAATAAAGGAAGTTATATCATAAAAAATAGCCAACAAGTGATAAATTCATTAAAATATCATAAAAATCCTTTATACTTAAAGACTTATGACTTCCAAGAACTTTTCAACACTATAGATCTAGAAGACTTATCAAATATCCTTTACCGTTTATATGAAGAATATGAATTAAAAAGAAATATAGAATTCAATAAATTCAAGACTATAATTAGAATAGTCATCAAAGAAAATTATCTTTTCAATGGAATCTTTGCATATCAACAAATTAAAGGCATCCCCATGGGGGGGATGTTCTTCCATACTAGCCGATCTCTACCTTAGTTTTTACGAAAGCCAGTCTCATATTAACAACGAAATCGTTTACCTGCGTTATGTAGATGACGTGATTATTGGATATGAAAATGAAAACTATTGTATGAACTTTGATTTCTACCCACCCAACCTCATATTGAAAGAAAATCCAGTTAAAAATAACAACATGGTTGAGTTTTTGGATTTGAATATCAACTTTAGACAAATCCCAATCATATTTACCATCTATGACAAAAGAAACCATTTTAAAATACCTATAAATGGAATAATACATTGGCACTCCAACCTACACTTGAATATATTTCGCAATGTATTCTTGGGAGGATTGGTCAGAATTAAAAGAACTATTAAAGAAGAAAATTTACGTATTGATTTTGATCAAGAATTTTTAAAGCAAGCATATATTCAAAAATATCCAGTTCCTTTTATGCTTAAAAATATAGATAATTTATACCGAAACAATTTAGCGTATGGTGTAAAGCTCAAGTCTTTTTTATATTCATTTAGAGAATGAAGGATCGCATCATGCATATGACAGGACCGCAGCACGATCATAAGATGCTGTATACATTTCACCGAGGTCAGCAATACAGATCACTTGTACGGTAGTGAATTTACTTTCGTCCTCGGTTCATTCCTTTTTGAAGGTCTTGTGACAATTTTTATTGTCACTCCGGAGGTGGGCTTGAGCCAAAGCTGGCGACCAGGAGTGCAGTGCCGCGGCATTTATGACGAGCTCGTTGAAAACTGGGGAGTGAGGTCACAACCCCTTACCGCCATCAATTAAGCTTTTTGCTAAGCCTTCCTTCCTTTTTTCACTTTTTATCCATTCCTTTTTTATGCATTATATGGTGTATAGTACCTCTTGCTGCTTTGCGCATAATTACTATAACACATATATTTCTGATAATCCACTTTCTTTATATTATATATTATATATATATATATATATATATATATAAAAGAAAAGATCTACGAATGAAATATCAAAAAAGGAAAAAAGCCAACAGAGAAATTCGAAAAGGTCTAGGGGGATTGTGACCCCAAGTTCCCGGTTAAAGTCGACTTTGACTCCCTAGGAAACACTCCCGGAGCAGAAAATTACCTGAGGTCAATCTCCATATAAACGTCAAAGCAAAAAACGCACATATCAGTAGGAACAAGGAGCAAAAAGACACTAATACTGATTTACAAAAGACAGGATATACATACAAAGTCCGAAAACAGAAACGACAACGTACGTGAAAAACTACTCCGCTAATGAAAGCATACAGACAAAAGAGAAAAGGGAGTAAAGTGTACTGGACTAGCTGAATTGTTGCCATTTATAACACGTATCAAAAGTGTTGCCAAAATCGTTTTTAAATGCATTTACTGCCTTATTGTGGATGGCATTATAATAATGGCTGAGGAATCCGAGGCGAGAGTCTTGTTTTAAAGCCTCCATTGTAAATATAAACGTAATAATAAAAACTTATTTCACTGTTAAAACCAATCATGACTCAATTAATAAAGGATGAATCTGTAATGATTAAAAATCCTGGTGATGTACTAAAGAATTCGAAATAAAACCCCACAAACCTAATTTACAGGTGTTTTGACTTTAAAGATCTGTTTAATAACATTAATCTGAAAGATCTATATGGCATTAATATCGTAATACATAGTCAATATCAAATGCATAAATATACAGCTTTACATAAATCCAAAGCCATTTTGGATATAGTGTTTTATGAAAACGTGTTATCCAATGGTATGAATTACTATAAACAAGTGAAAGGTATCCCTTTAGGGGGAAGTTTCCCCTCGTTGTTGGATGATATATACCTCCATCACTATGAAGTTGGCACTCATATATTAATTGAATTGGTGTATTTTCGATTTGTTGATGATGTACTTCTGGCACATCAAAAAGCCACTATCAACTCTAACTTCGATTTTTATCCAGCGAATTTAGATTTAAACGGAACACCTACGGATTCGGCTGAAGAAATTAATTCCCTTGATATTAGCATTCATTTTGCTGAAGATATACCTTTGTATACGAAGCTCTATGATAAGCGACGACATTTCAAGATAAAAATTAATTATATTATCAACTGGAAGTCTAACCTAAGTCAAATTGTTTTTCGTAAAATCGTAATGAATTACTTTATACGTAATGCTCGTTTGCATACATACAATAAAGATTGCATAAAAAGTGATGTAATATTTATCATGGAGGCTTTAAAACAAGACTATCTCCTCCGATTCCTCAGCCATTATTATAATACCATCCACAATAAGGCTGTAAATGCATTTAAAAACTATTTTGGTAACACTTTTGATACGTGTTATAAATGGCAACGATTCTGATAGTCCAGTGCACTTTACTCCCTTTTCTTTTGTGTCTGTATGCTTTCATTAGCGGAGTAGTTTGTCACGTACGTTGTCGTTTCTGCTTTCGGACCTTGTATGTATATCCTGTCTTTTGTAAATCAGTATTAGTGTCTTTTTGTTCCTTGTTCCTATTGATATGTGCGTCATTTGCAAAGAGCTAGAATCACTAGAGGTTGCCTTCCCATTGTTTGGTGATCTGAAAAGCATGGCCATTATGTCCCCCTCCGCTGCTACAAATGAGAGCCAGATTTGGCGCAATCGCGCTAGAACGGCGCTTTGTAGCAGTTTCAGAAAATTATAAAAGTGTGCCATTGTGGTAGTTTGTTCATTGACACAACTTTCTTTTTTAAGAATATTAAACTATGTATTTTTAATTCTCTAAAATATACATTATCAAAATGCGTGGATTAAGATTCTGGAACACTTTCTTACACATTAATTTTCAAATTTTGTTGCGATTGTTTTAGCTTTCTGTTTCAAATTGCCATTGCAAATTATTTTTAATTAATATTTCAGTATTTTTTTATCCTTAAGCATAAATTATATCTATAGATAATATTCTGTTACCGATATATAATTAATATTTGAGCAAATCGTTACAGTAAACAGACTTATATTAATTGTTAAACGTTTTCTATTTTAAAAGTACAGAACTTCGTTTCCAAATGGTTCTTTGTTTGTTTCTAAAATTCAACTTTGAAAAATTCTCACCTTAAATCATTATATATATATATATATATATATATATATATATATATATATATATATATATATAATAAAAAAGATATAAATAAATAATATATATATATATATATATTCCTAATATATAGAATTTACATTTATTTATTTACATTAAATTCATTTATATTGATACACTTATATAAAAAGTTGATCAGTAGAGTGACTATTACAATTTCAATCATGAGGATAGAAAAATATTTTGTACATGCGTTCTTAAAAATGTAATATCTTGATAACTCTGCACAAATTTATAGTGCTAATTTAAAGAGTGTAAGAATCTTACGTGATTGCAAACATATATATTAAAATAAAATAAAAATAAATCGAATGTTCAAATGAAATAAAATTATATCGAATGTTCAAATGGAAAAAAATAAATCGAATTACCTTCAAAAAGCAAAGCAATAAAAAAGCAATATTTTTATTAATGCTTCGACATTTGATTTATCCTTCTGAAGTTCTTTATAGACCTTAGCGATGGCATAATTTTTTTTTAAATATTCAAATAATATGTAAGTTTTTAATAGAATTTTATGATTTTCTACAGAATCTTACTATAAAATAGGGTGCTTGAAAATAGAAAAGAGAACTGAATTTACTTGCTGTGCGAAAGTTCAAGCATTTGCATATATCTGTACTTTTTCCTGCTAGTGCATATAACTGTGCTGTTCAATAATTTTCACATAATTCTTAATTTTTTTTGTAGTGCTCTTCAATATTTCAACACACACAAAATAATTTGTCAATACATTTTCCCGAATGTATCAATCTTCTACCCTATATATTTTTTTATTACATGTCGATCAATATTTTGCATAATATATTCACAAATGAAAATTCATATTGGCATGTACATGGGTTTTTAAGTTATCTTATCCAAAGGGACAAATAAGCAGACAAATATTCACACACACAGATAAACATCTTGAATAAAGTGTTTAAATCGTGTTCAGGAAATCCTGAAATATATTTTACCGACAAAGTCTCGATTTTGCAAATTTTTGGGAAACTATTTGTATTCAATAGTATGAGAAATAAATAAAATTTATTTTCGATTTCAATATCGTTTATAGCATTTCACTACTATACAAAACTTATTAGAATAGGACTAAAATGCATTAACTCTACATTTCCTACATTTTATACACATAAAAGAATTTCTCACACCCTTAACCTTCTTCCAATTAAAGTATCGACCTCTTACGGGATTACAAAATTTCATATTAAATTTTGAAATAAAATTTTAATGACCCTGAAATAGAGTAGTTTTATTATTAATGCTTCTGCATTTGTTTTTCTGAAGTTCTTCGGTGTACACTTTAGCGACATGACATAATCGAATTCTGAAATATTCAAATAATATAGATTTCATTAATAAAATTTTGTGATTTTCTACAGGGTCCTGACATAAAATATGATAATTTAAAATATAAAAAGAACGAGATTCTATTTGCATCAGCGAATGCGCAATCAGCATTTGGATACAGTTATGCATTTTTAATTTTTCAGCATCCTGAAAAATTCTAAAAGTTTTTTCTCCTACTTTGCATAGTTTTTCAGTATCTTTTCCAGAGTATATCAATCTCCCTCTATTTTTTTGTTTTATTAAATATGTTATTCTAACCTCAAAAGTTAAAGCAGATACGCATATTGCACAATCTAAAGTTTCAGTCAATTTTTTAACTACAAATCCAGCGATATAACTGACTATAATAGCCAGAAAGAAGTTTAAGCTGTCATGGATGCTAATATCAGGTATATTGTCTATTTCTTGTAGATTTTGTGGCATACTTCCTGCCGAGAAAAAATTGTCTTTGTTTAGTGTTTGTGACGTTGTATGCAAATTGTTATGTGTTGTTAATTGTTATCTGACGATGATACATTTAAAATATTTGTTTTATCCAAAGGCAAACAATTTGAGTTTAGTGATGATGTTATTTGATGATGTCATAACAGTCGAACGTAGGCTGCTTTAAACTGCATTGCAATGGGATTATTATTATAACCGCCTTTACTTCGTATCGAACTAAAATACATTTCTAAGCGATCTTGAAAAAGTTTGTATGTCATTAAAAAGTGTAAATAGTTTGTTTCCATGAGTGTTTTGTATATAAGTCTTGTGCTGTGTTAAACAACCTAAAAATCTGGTTTTTCTATTGGTATGCAAAATGAGGGGACCATAAAATGAGATTCTTAAACCTTTTATATAAATTTCTACTTCCGAGAAAAAATTGAAAATTTCGTTCTTGTTAGACTGCTTTAATGGAGATTTAAAATCAGTGGCTTTTAAATTTTGACTATTTAAAATATCAAATAGATTGTTAAATTTGCGAACAAAATTGGCTGTTGCTTCACAGCCTTTGAAATCAAGATAATTTTCATTATTGGATCAATATAATAAAGCATCTGCAACGCTGTTGCAAAAAAATTGCGCAGCAAGTTTCACTTTTATTTTATGCCAAATGCAATGCAATTATTAACTTAGAATGCTTTTATTTATAAATTTAATATGCAATTTGTTCGATATCAATTAGTTACATTTTCCAGTACATATGTCAAAGTACACATGTACATTTATTGTACTAGATTTGTTTTAATATATTGTATTGCCGAATTAAAGATGTATTATTTTAGACGGTTAACAATTATCTAATGCTCTTTATAAGTAGTATATCAGTGTTTATTATAAATGAGAAAAAGTACTTAAAGGTATTGTTTTATTATAAAAATGTTCTCATTATATTTAAAATTCTGTTGTACCAAAAGTTTGTCGTAAGAAAATCTCAACATGCTATTATCGATCACATACACCTAATATTTATAGACAAATAAATCAGAACGTAAGATAATTAAAATATATCTCCTTTATCTATAAAACGAAGTAAAAGGACATTTTTAACCCCGCGGGATACCGACATTAGAAAAATTTAATTTCTGATATCCCGGAATGTAAAAAGTACCCGTGATTGCAATCTTAAAACTATATCTCAGTAAGCTCAATTTGTTGCACGCATCCAAAGCGTTCGGTTTTGCGCTCGGTTTCACAATTTCGTTTTCCAAAACCACCAAATATCGCCAAAATGTAGTAAAACGCAGTTTAAGATGTTTTAATGAATATTTTTTATAAATACATTGATGGAATAATTTTTTCACGAAGCTCAGCAATGTCTCCTACAATTTTTTAATCCTAAGCTTATAGATAGCAGAAATAATTAAAAACATGTATTTTTTCTTTCAAGGACGCTTTGCCAATTACATTCTCCCATTGAACTACCGGGGAAACGGAACGCTCTTGGCGGAAAGAGTCTCTAAAGTCATATGACATATCTGTCACATGACTCATCTTTTCGGTCTTGCTTTAGTGTTGCCCATGCTTTCTCTACTTGATTGCTTCTCGAAGGTCTTTTGCTTTTACGTTTATATGGAGATTGGTCTCAGGTAATTTTCGACTCAAGGAGTGTTTACTATGGAGTCAAAGTCGACTTTAACCGAGAACTAGGGGTCACAATCCCCCAAGGCCTTTTCGAATTTCCCTGTTGGCTTTTTTTCCTTCTTTGATATTTCATTCGTAGATCTTTTTTCTTATATTTTACTCGACATTATAGAGCATTATTGCGCCTGCATGACTTGATATAGTTTTAAAGTTTTGGAAATATATATATATATATATATATATATATATATATATATATATATATATATATAAAATAGCCAAAAGGAATATAAGGAGTGAAAGGAATAAAAGAAATAAGAACAGAGTAGGACCATAAGAGATCTTGGGGGGGGGGGTTGTGAACCCTAATCCCCGATTAAAGAATGTTTAAGAGCCGCGGCAACATTCCCGGTAAGCCGGTACTACTCACAGAAGTTCACCCAGACCAAAGTATACACCGAAAGGACAAAATCCGTATTGCATGAAAAAAGCTCAATGCAACATGAAAACCGTTATCAAAGACTTTACCTATAACATGATAAATTATAATACAAGTTATACAACAGAAGGAAAGACCATTACCAATGATCTCGATCCATAAAATTTCAACACAGTAACGTGCACGCATTATCAAATACAACAATATATAGAAAATATTGAATATTGTATTCGGCGTTATGCACCCAAAACATCGTTGCCATCAGCTCCAGTATAATTCAATAATCTAGAAAGACTTGAATGAACACCGATATTGTAAAAATTCGATACAATGCCATGTAAAAAACTAAATCGATAGCCGATCCTTATAGCATCCGTAAAATATTTATTAACACATGAATATTGATCCTCCATATTAGAATTCAATCTCCTACTTCTAATCAAAAAGTTTCTTTCAATGTTACTGAAAACTCGTTCGTCGATATTTGAAGACCAAGGTATTAAATAATTCGCGCCTGGTATTTCATGGCATTCTTGGTATTCTTTGAAATATATATTCTTAAAATTGATTCAAACATTTGATATTATATATATATATATATATATATATCTTACTATATATATATATATATATATATATATATATATATATATAAATATATATATATATATATATATATATATATATATATATATATATATATATATATATAAATATATATATATATATATATATATATATATATATATATATATATATATATAAATTAGTAAATCCAATGTTAGAATGTATGTAGTAACTCATAATACACTATTCCAAAATGTTCTACAAAATACAAAGAAATAAAAGAAATTAAGACATAAAGAGGAAATAATAAAGCGTAATGCAGGTCATAAAGACAAAGACAATCAACAAATTTCAAAAATGAGGAATGAAAATAAGAAAACAAAAAAATCAAGCAAAAAAGCTTGCACATGGAAGAGATTTAGGCTTAACATAAGTTCATTTCAAAAAAATTCTCTTCGGGTCAATAATATATCCCTTCGAAATGAACACAAAAATGCTTGTTTCTGAAAGACAAGATAGATTTTACCTATAAACTTGTGTTATATGGACGACAAGCATATAGATTGGAACAATAAAGGAAACATAAACACCTTAAAATACACTTCATTAGTGCAACCATAAAAAGCAAAATATGGCTATATATATATATATATATATATATATATCTTACTATATATATATATATATATATATCTTAGCCACACGTCCGGTCAAGAACAAAAAATTATTGTTCATCCTTAATATATTCAAATTCAACACTGACAGTATTGTTCATTGTGACCTAAAAATCCACTATACTAAAAAAGAGGACAATGAGGACACCGGATTAAACATAAAATAATAACTTATTAATTTACAAAGATTAACATAATAAAAATTAACTCCATCAACATTCTAACTTAAAACACCACAATAGACTCTCACAAAAATTACTTCCCTTAAAACATACTTAAAGTACTATCTAAATTTCATTATTACAATATCAAAATGCTCAATAAATTCCATCTAAAATGCATGTGAAAGTACTCAATTAATTTCACCAAATCAATATTAAAGTAACATCATCGCTCACTCTGCTAAGTTCATTCGAACACCTATGTCTTCATTAAATCATATAATAGTAATGCCACCAACAAAATGTAATTAAGGTTATTTATTTGTCTTATGTATGAGCCTTTAGTCATTGCTTAAATATCTGTCTGACATCCAGACGAGAGAGAGAGAGAGAGAGAGAGAGCTAGCTACCAAAGTGTTGCAAAGGACATGCATTAAACCTACCTTGACTCTTTCAGGATGATCGGGATGGGTCCCGGTTTTCGTCATCTCACAATTATTCTGGAAGTTCTCCACACTTCGGAAGTTAGAAATCAAGTCTCGATACTGCTCTCGAAATCTGATTCTTTCTCGGATGTCTGAAAATTGTTGTCTCTCACATATGAACGACCCTGTTTGCAATTCGTCTGACACTCAAGCTCCTGCTCTTCAATTGAACAGCATAAGGTTACTTAAGGTGTGTATTATTGGACAATATCAACACAGAGGTTTGGCCACAGCATAGGGTCACTTGTGTGTATTATTGGACAATGTCAACACAGGGGTTTGGCCACAGCATACAGTTAGTTACTTGTGTGTATTATTGGACAATGTCAATACAGGGGTTGGGCTAGAGTCCCTGGAATTAATGTTTCAGCTGGTGCAGCTTCCCACAGTGCCAAGGCGCACGTGCAACCACTGGCGGTCAAAGATCACTTTTTCCCGTTGGTCCCCCGCCACGGCGCCCTCTTTAATCCAAACGCATCCGTTGACGAAGTCGAAGGGGCGCTAATCTTATTCACGTTCCAGGTGACTTACAGGTCACGTTTCAGGTGCGTTCCACTGTCCAGGGAAGCTTGTATTCATTGCATAAAAATGCAGGGACCATCTTCATAGGCGTTGATCCTTCCCCATCTTATAATGTTACATTTTATTAGAAATAACAATGTAACACACACATATATATATAATAAGAGTTTGAAAGTCCTATGAAAGAAATGTGAGAAGCTGCAACTCGATAAAACTAATTTTCTAAAACACCCACAAAATAAAAGTGTAAAACAGCAAATCTTCAATCAAATGGAAAAAAATACATATTACGAGTCATCAAGTTAAAGAAAATCAACAAATTTTAATAGTATGGAAACGATAATAGAAAAACATAGCAAATCAAGCATTATTGCTATACACGTGAACAAGGGCTAGGCCTTAAAAATGGACTTATTCATTTCACAAAACTATTCTTCTAGTACAAGTATTTTGACAAAGCAAACACAAAAAATGTATGTTTCTGAAGAAATAGATAGATTATATCTATAAACTATTTCTGCTTGGACAACATACACTAAGAAGGAAAAATAGAAGAAAACATGAATACCTGAAAGAAGCTCAGCATATGCCCGAACCAGTTGATATATATATATATATATATATATATATATATATATATATATATATATATATATATATATATATATATATATATTTAACCTGGTTTGAGTATTGTCTAAAAAATTTTTGATTATATCATAACAGTTTGTATTATAGAGTAGAAATTAATTTAATTAACATTGTTATCCACGTCAAACAAAGCATATCTAGATCGAGATAAAAGTAACGTGTTCATTCTTGTGATTGCTCCAAAATTCAAGATTATCATTTTTAGTTCAGAATAATCACTTGCGGAAATTCTACAGTGAAAGCAAAAATTCTTTTCTGCGGTGTTTACTAGATAACAAACTTCATTCTACAGTATAATTACCTTTTGTTTCTCATGGAATAAAAGGATTTTTTCACGCACTAAATGGAAAATAAAGAGTTTGAAGAATGTTTTCAGCCGTTTTTCCGTAGATGAAAAAATATGATAAATTACCACATTGTTTTATCTGCAACAAAGGATACTTTTCAGAATAAAATATAAAATGCAAATGCGGCGTCCATTTCCAATAAACATGCGCAACAAAGCATGTGTTGGAGATGTGCAAATATTAAATTTAAAGGTTCCAAGTTAAGAAATTCATACAAAAACTCAAAATTTGGAAAAGTTGTTTTCACTGTAAACAGGTAATCCACTTGCACATAAAAATACAAATTCGCTGTTCTCCCACTTTGCTTCGTGAATTTGCAACTTAAATATTAGGCATATAAAATTTCTACGGAAACGGATTTATTACAATTCTCTTTATTGTATCTCTGAAATTAAGTAGTGTTTCTTTTGCTAATGTTAAGAGATTAACTTTATAGTCCACTCTATTAACGGGAATCTCAAAATTATTTTCTAACTTTCTTTATACACATACTAGCAGTATATATGACCTTCGTATGGAATATACATTATAAAGAAACTTAAAATATACAATTTTGTGCAAATTTTTATAGTTTTCTAAATTACATTGTTATTCAAAACATGTTATTAAAATATTTATTATTATTCTCGTAAAAAAATATAAGAACCTCTGTCCTTGTTATACAAAATTATCTTCACAGGCAGATCTTAAAAGTAAAACAGCCTAATCCCGTTTATATATGGACATTGACTAATATATGCCGAAGTGAAAGAACTAAGAAATTAGATCAACATATGTCAAAATGTGAGAGCTAAGATGGTATTGGAAGATATACCCGTACCATTTTTATTCTGTTTCAGTAATTGACTAAACTCAATATGAGTTTGAAAAATGTTGGCCAAAATAAAACAGATAACTTCAGAAATTGGAAATATCAATAATTCCCGTGAGCTTTCAGCCTGAATGCCGAAATTTATT